>CM076580.1:439608495-439786786 GCA_034641835.2 Pinus albicaulis | reverse complement strand
TATATATATATATATATATATATAATTTTATAACTAGAAAATTTATATTATAAAAATCCCCCAAAAAACTTGCAACACAGTGTTGGGTATGTGTTATATTCTTTCCATGACTAGCCCCATGAGCTGTACGTTGCATCGGGTGCAGCAAGGGGGTCACAGGGGGAGCGGCAGCACCCCGGGAAAAAAAAAATTGGTGTGCGGACCCACCCATGTTTTGTGCATGAGTTTGCACATGGTTTTGGGGTACGATGGTTTTCGGCCCCTGGTATTTTGTAGATCCAGTCAAGGGAACTACAATTATGTTCTAATCCAGGGTTAACGGATTAGGGTTTATGTATGCTTCGGCATGTATATATATGTGTTGTAACACTAAAAGGAATATAATGAAAAATCAAGCTGGTCGTCCCGATTTGGGATCCAGGGGAAAATCTCTGTTTCTATCTATTTTATGTTTTATGGTCTCGCTATTGTTTATTTTTTGTTATAAGATTCATGTGTAAATAATTTCTTTTCAAGGTTAAAACCTACATTTGGAATCAGAGTTGTTTCGGCTTCAAGGGGACGCCTTTGTTGCTGAGGTTTTTTTGCTTGGACCTGAGGTAGACCCTGTTCAGTGGGAGATCTGCGGGATCGATTCTTGCGGTGAAAGAAGATGGCGAGTGGCGGAAAGATAGAGATCGAGAAATTTAATGGTCAGAGTTTTGAGTTGTGGAAGCTCAAGATGATGATCTACCGGTGGATAAAGATCACGGGATCGCGCAGAGATCCGTGTACTAAACCAACAAAGCAATGTCGATGAAGACCGACAGAAACTGATCAAAAGGCTAAGAGCAATAACACGGTTGTGTGTCTCGCATTCGGTATTTTTGAATGTATCTGGGAAGCACGAAGAAGAATTTGTGGAAAAACTGGGACTTTGTACCGACCTGTCTTCGGTGAATAAGTTGTTCCTGCAGAAAAATTTGTATAACCTGAGGATGAAGGATGGAGACTCGGTGATAGAGCATCTGAATGCCTTCAATACTGTGGTAAGTCAGCTGTCATCTGTTGATATTAAAATCTCAGATGAAGATAAGTGCATTAGTTTGTTGTGTTCTCTACCAGACTCGTGGGACATTCTGGTTATTGCAATAGGTAGCAATACAACTACCTTGAATTTTGATGACATTTTCTTAGCCTTGTTATTGGAGAAAATGAGACAGAGAAATATGAAGGGTCAGAATGGAGATGCCTTATCTATACGAGGAAGGTCCCAGAACAGAAACAAGAATAAGGTTTCAAGTGGGAGATATATATCTAGAGGGAGATCTAAATCTCCTGGAAAGTTTGTAAATGTGTGTTGGAAATGTGCATAGTGTGCCGGAAATGTGAAAAGGAAGGACACTACAAAGGAATGCAGACTAAAGTTTCCCTGAGAAAGGAAAGTGATCTCGATGATGCTCATTCTCATAGAGGTAAAAACCACCCTGATGAAGGTGGGGATGTGTATTTGGCTTTTCCTTAAAATACATGTAGATCATGAGTCATGGTTGATTGACCCGTGCACCACTTCACTCCCCATACAGGAACACAGTATGAGAAATACAATGGCAGGGATGTATTCCTAGGGGATGATAGGAAGGCCAGAATCATCGGACGTGGAAAAGTCAAGCTAAAGCTGCAAGGTGGAAGGATTTGAACACTTCCTGGTGTTCTACATATTCCTGCATTGGCCAGAAACCTGATTTTTGTAAGCAAGATGGATGATGCAGGTGTAAAAACAGTGTTCGAGAAAGATGCCTGCAAGATGGTTCGGGGAGCACTAGTATTAATGCGGGGAGTTCGGACTGGAACTCTATACAAGCTATAAGGTAGAACTATTATTGATGGGTGTAACAGTTCTATGGTTCCTAAAAGTGGAGCGGAAAGCCCATCTGTCTCTGGAGAAAATACCATGCTATGGCATCAAAGGTTTGGACATATTGGAGAGAAGGGCCTTCGGATACTGCATAGAAATGGTATGGTAGAAGGTATGTTTAATTTCTCTCTGGATTTCGATTTCTGTGAACATTGTGTATATGGGAAGCAGGATCGGGTGAGTTTTCCTTCTGGGCTAAGAGGGAAAAAAAGATATTAGAACTTGTGCACAGTGATGTGTTTGGACCTGTGTAAGTTCCTTCACTGGGAAATTTTGTGTACTATGTTTCATTCATAGATGAATTCTCAAGGAATACATGGATATATTTATTGAGGAAGAAATCTAAAGTCTTTGACAGATTTAAAGAATTTAAGGCTCTGGTGGAAAACCAGACAGAGAAGGAGATAAAGGCACTGAGGACAGATAATGGTGGAGAGTTCTGCAAGAAGGAATTTGAAGAGTTTTGTAAGAAGTGTGGTATAGCATGACAGAAGAATACTCCATACACACCTCAGCAAAACCGAGTTGCAGAAAGAATGAATAGAACACTGATGGAAAAGGAAAGAAGCATGCTCAGTGGTACCGGGTTAGGACAAGAATTCTGGGCAGAGGCAGTGGAGACTGCATGCTATCTGGTTAACAGATCACCTTCATCAGTGTTGAAGGATAAGACTCCACATGAGGTATGGACTGGTAAGAAGCCCTCTCTTTCACATCTAAGGGTATTTGGATGTGATGCATATGTACATGTTCCAAAGGAGAAAAGGACCAAGTTGGATAATAAAGCTGAAAGGTGCATCTTTATTGGGTATAAGGATGGTTTAAAGGGTTACAAGCTTTGGAACCCAGAAACAAGGAAGGTTGTGTACAACCGAGATGTGGTGTTTAGAGAGGTGAAAGATGTTGTTAAACATGAATTCATACCAAAGGAACCTGAGAAGATAGAGTTTGAGCTAAAGGAGGATGAATCAGACTCTACAACAGAAGAAGACTCAGAAGAGGAAGAGCCACAAACTCCAGCTTTGAGAAGATCAGTTTGGGAAAGAAGGCAACCAAAAAGGTATAGTCCATCTGCTTTCTATTCAGGTTTTGCCTTAACTATAACTGATGATGAACCCAGAACTGTCAGGGAGGCAGTAGATTCAGAGGATGGAAAACTCTGGAAGGAGGCCATGGTTGATGAAATGGCATCCTTGCACAAAAATGAGGCATGGGATCTGGTGGAGTTGCCGGCTGGAAGGAAGCCCATTGGGAGAAAATGGGTGTTTAAGAAGAAGATGAATGTAGAAGGCAAGGTGGAGAAATACAAAGCTCGGTTGGTAGCAAAAGGTTATTCTCAGGTGCTGGGAATTGATTTTGGTGATATTTTTTCTCCTGTTGTCAAAGTTACTTCTATTATGTTACTTTTATCTGTTGCTGCTGCATTTGATTTTGAGATAGAACAGATGGATGTGAAGACATCATTTCTTCACGGGGATCTAGAAGAGGAGATCTACATGAAGCAACTTGAAGGCTTTATGGTGAAGGGTAAGAAAGAACTAGTATGCAGGTTGAAGAAGTCTCTGTATGGGTTAAAACAGTCACCAAGGATGTGGTATCAGAAATTTGATACCCATATACGGGGACTTGGCTTCACCAGAAGCAAGGAGGATCATTGTGTTTATTTTAAATTAATTGGTGACCATGTTATTTATTTGTTCTTGTATGTGGATGATATGTTGTTGATTGGAAATGACAAAGAAATTATCCAAGATTTGAAGAACCAACTGTTCTCCAAATTCGACATGAAGGATCTTGGTGCTGCAAACTATATTTTGGGCATGGAAATTAAGAGAGATCGGGCAAAGAGGAAGCTCTGGTTAAACCAGAGGAAGTATGTCGAGACTATATTGCAGAGGTTCAATATGCAAGATAGTAAACCGGTGAATGTTCCTATTCTTGTAGGTGTAAAGCTATCTGTTGAACAGTGTCCCAAGACACAAGAAGAAGAGGAGGATATGTCCCGTGTTCCATATGCAAGTGCAGTGGGTAGCCTGATGTATGCAATGGTCTGTACTAGACCAGACATTGCACATGAAGTGGGAGTATTGAGCAGGTTTATGTCAAACCCAGGGAAGGAGCATTGGACAGTAGTGAAGCGGGTTTTCAGATATTTACGTGGCACTAGTGATTATGGCTTGTGCTACCAGGGAAGACCATGATTGGAAATAATGTTGGACATTCGTGGTTTTGTTGATGCAGACTGGGCTGGAGATCTGGACCAAAGAAGATCTACAAGTGGGTATGTGTTTAGCCTATTTGGAGGTGCAGTCAGTTGGATGAGTAAAAGACAGTCTGTAGTGGCGCTTTCAACTACAGAGGAAAAATACATAGCAGCCACTCATGCAAGCAAGGAAGCAGTTTGGTTGCAGAGATTGTGTTCAAGTATGGGGTTGGTACAACAAGCTATAAGGATAGACTGTGATAGCCAAAGTGCAATTTTCTTGGCTAAGAACCCCGCTTATCATTCAAAGACAAAGCACATTGATGTTCAATATCACTTTGTTAGAGATATGGTTGAGGCTAAAAGGGTGTTGCTGGTAAAGGTGGACACCTTAAAGAATGTTGCAGATGCATTGACGAAGTCTGTGAGCACTCAGAAGTTATCTTGGTGTAGAGAAACAATGGGTGTTGAAGCAATTGGCCCAATAACTAAGCTCTCTTATGGCCCCCTGTAGAAAGAAAACAACAAGTGGGAGAACGTTGGGTATGTGTTATATTCTTTCCACGACTAGCCCCACGAGTTGTACGTTGCGTCGGGCGCAGCAGGGGGGTCACCGGGGGGGCGGCATCCCCCCTATCGGGCTCTGGGGCAGCGCCCCAGCAAATAAAAAATTGGTGTGCGGACCCACCCATGTTTTGTGCATGAGTTTGCACATGGTTTTGGGGTACGATGGTTTTCGGCCCCTGGTATTTTGTAGATCCAATCAAGGGAACTACGGTTATGTTCTAATCCAGGGTTAATGGATTGGGGTTTATGCATGCTTCGGCATGTATATATATGTGTTGTAACACTAAAAGGAATATAATGAAAAATCAAGCTGGTCATCCTGATTTGGGATCCAGGGGAAAATCTTTGTGTTTCTCTGTTTTATGTTTTATGCTCTCGCTATTGTTTATTTTCTGTTATAAGATTCGTGTGTAGATAATTTCTGTTTAGGGTTAAAACCTACACACAGAGTAAATCCAAAATGTTCAATTCCACTAATTACATGTCAAAATTAAGAGATTAACCAACAAAATTTTTAAAGCATGTATGCTCTTAAAACACATTAGGTGCATGTCAATTTGATAAGAATATTGTCTACAAAATACACTCAAGAGCTCAATTACTTTGAAAAACACAATCCAAAATTAAAATTAATAGATCAAAAGAGAGCTTCATCATGAATTGCTTGCTTCTTCTATGGCAGCTTTGTTCATAGTATCTTGTTGAGCTGAAGTTTTTCCACTCATGTACCTATGCTCTAATGTTGAGGAACGCACAAATATACTAGGCCCATTCTACTATTGCTTGACCAAAAAAGCTACAATTTGCTCAAGGTTGACCAATTTGGCTTCCAAAGTTGAAATATCATTTATCTAAAACTTGAGGAGAGTTTCCAAGTCTACCAAACTTGTTGTCAACAAAACCTAGGGAAGAGGCCATAAATATCCCACACTAGTCCACCATAACTCAATACAATATTATTTCATAATGCCCTCCTTCATTCAGAGTGTACCCATAAACACTAACTTTCCCACAAGCTAAAAAATTAGGTTTCCAAGTGTTATGAGTTGAAAACTAAAGTATGAACTCTAATGTGGCATTATCATTAAGGAATAAGGCCCCAAATTTTTGTGAAGTAGTGAGGAATGTCAATCGATCTACTTCAATGTTGTTGCTTCTCAAAACATGATATAAACTGAGATAAGAAATCAAAGGATAAGATGCCTTATCTTGCTAAGCATCAAGGCTAGTCTAACATCTAATGACTTAGTTCCATTTATCATGTGCCCAATTAGTATTAGTGATTCCCCAAACACTATTAAGTTTAGAATTGAGATAAAATTTGACATTCCAAGAATAAAGGATGGGATGTTTCTACATTATCCAAGCAAAGGACACATATGTAAGGGCCTTTAAACTCTCTTTGCCAAAATATCTACAACTAGGATCTTCCCCGCCCATGCTAGTCAATAGATGATTGCCTTATAGGAGCACATCCTTTAATAAAGTCTATAAGTTGTTTTGGATCAAAGAGTAAAAATTAGGACGTGAAGTGCCAAATTCCAGTCATTCCACCAAACATTAAAATACCAGAAGATATATCATAGAGGGTCCTTCTTCCTTGAGAATCGACCTAAAATTTCAATGATTGTAGCCCTTGCAATTGAAGCAATGGTTGGTTTACCATAATTTTTCATTCTATATCTTGATCTTCTTCGCATTTCGAGGGACCTAAGATAATTTGGATTGGATAATTGGAATAAATTTTTTATCAATTTCAATACAGGGGAACCTTCTCTAGATGAAGGGATTGAATCCAAAAAACACATTTTCCTCGCACCCGTGAAGTTTTTTTTTATATATTTTCTTCCATCGATCATATTTCGCTGCTTTGCTCCCATTGTTTGATTCATAAAAATTGGATCCTTCATACCAAGTCCACCATGAACCTTGGATGCTCTAACTATAAACCAGTTGACTAGATGAAACCTCTTACTAATTATTTTTCCTTATTATACTAACAACCTTTATCCATATCCATAATTTTATTCCTTTGTTTATTTAATTCATAGCTACATATGCTTCTAGATTTAATTTTGGTTTACGAAAATTCAAAATTCAAAATTTTGGTTTCATATCTTCCAGGTATTATCATTTTTTCCAATTTTTCAGTAAAATTTAAAAAAATGAAGTGTATATATGACCTCCTCAATATTTAAATTTCAATTAAATAATGTGGAATTACAAAACAAAGTTTCATAAACAAAGAAGGGGAAGAAGTAATACTTCATCACCGACGCGACAAAAAATCTGGGCAATTTAAATATTCATGAATGTGGTCAAAATTCATCGGCTATTACTGGGGTTCATGCTGTGGCTTCGAGGGTTTTTACAAATATCCCAGCAGACGCCTTGATTGGGGATAACATTCACACTTCTTTGGACTCTGAAGGCACCCCGGAGCTGGGGATCTCGGACGGTGGCAAAAAACACAAGACTACCAAGACTAAATCCTGCCGCAGTTCAAATTTCTGCAGTGAAAGGGGTCTGGAGGATATTTCTAATATGGCGTCCAGGGTACTTGTGGGCAGGATGAGGGGCCAGAAATACTCCATCCCTCGCCTCTTGCAATGGATCAGAGATGTTTGGGGGGAGACTTTGGAAAACCTCCCGGAAGTTTCTCTTCTCAGGCGCGGTTGGTTCACTCTTACATTCACTGTGCCGACCCAGGCTGATTGGGCCCTGGAACACTTCTGGCACATTGAAATGCATCCTGTCCTTCTCAAGCATTGGACACCTCCTTTCGATCCTAATAAGGAAAACACAGGGGCTGGCCCCATTTGGATGCGACTCCCTAGTTTACCGATACAGTTCTGGAATGAGACTGCCTTCAGGAATATCGGCGAGGATTTTGGTCACTATCTTGACCACGATCGCTCCTACCTTGTCACTAGGAACAAAGTCGTGGCCCGCATACTCATTTTCCTTGATACCAAGGATGGACTCCATGACACCTACAACATGTATTTTGAAGGCATGATGTGGAGTCATATACTGGATTACGAGGGCGTTCCATTCCAATGCCGGAAGTGCCATGAGGTGGGGCACCTGTACAAGGAATGCCCTTTGTTGGGTCACCCCAAGCCCATTGTTAACAAGACTATATCGATGGCTATGCAAACGGACTCATTCACTTGCAACTGCAATCTGGATGTGATGAGGTCTACGGGTGGCCTGGAACAGCATACATCCTCCGAGGCGACAAATCCACTCCCATCTTGGCCGGTTACACATGCACCTGCGGTCTCGGCATCTATCCAACGCTCGGCTCCGATTACGGGTACCACTCCTTACCGTGACTCATCGCATCTCTTTATGCTTCCTGTTAATATTTCCACATGCTGTCCTATTTTATCTTCGTTTGATCATAGGATTGCTATAAGTATCCCATCACTCAGCTGCACTATTGCCCAGGCCCCTCCTTCCATCACTCCCTCTATCCCTCATACATCCGTACACCTGCCCTCTGGCCAAACTTCACTATACTCTGATTCATCCTCCTCAAAACACTCATACTACCTTAGATCCGCCATCTCCTTTCAACCTCTCACCGCTCTGGGTATTGGCCCGGGGCTTGACACAAAACCCGGGGACGACCATCACATTTGGCAAAGGCTATTAAGAGAGCTAATTTGGAGGTCGAATCTGGCACGCAATCTACCCTCATGCAGGTCCTTAGAGAAAGAAGGCCCTGTAACGAGGTTCCATAATGATTTGCCTCACCTACAACTGCAAGGGACTTGCCAACCCCGACAAGAGATTGGCACTCAGATCTCTTTTGGCTCAACAACCTATTGACATTCTATTTCTTTAGGAAACTCTGGGTGATGGCATTATTGTTTCATCCACTCTATCTTCGATTCTGCCAAACTGGACTTTCATTACTTTAGATGCAAGAGGCAGATCTGGTGGATGTGCCTTGGGTATTAATAACAGAACCACTCGTATGATAAATTGTTGGGGCAGGGAAGGGGTTCTCGACATGGATATCAACATCAGTAATGTTGAAACCCCCTTCACACTGATTAATGTCTACGGGCCTTGCTCTAATAGGATGGTGTTCTGGAAATCTCTATTAAAATTTCCACTTTTAGACCACCCAAATGTCATTATGGGTGGAGATATCAATTTTTCATTAGGCATCTCAGAATCCTGGGGATCAAATGCGGTTCATGATCCTCTAGCTGATTTCATCATTTCTAGTCTGGAACATGCAGACCTTATCAACATCCAGATGCCCAAACTTTTGCCTACTTGGATGAACCACAAAACTGGAGATGATGTGTTGGCACGTAGGTTGGATTGTTTTCTTATCAAGCTGCCATTCATTCAATCTCTGGATAAGGTGCGACAATGGGTGGGACATGGTGGTATGTCAGACCACTCACCTGTTTATTTAGATTTTGAGTTTGGGCCAAAGCGGGCCCGGCCTCCATTTAAATTCAATTCCAGATGGCTACTTGATCCTGAATACCACAGCCTGGTGGTTCAAGAGTGGCACCATCATCAGCAGCACCTAGAATTTGAACCAGCCCTGATCATTTCTGAAATCCTCAAGAGAATCAAAGGATTGACCATCAAGTGGACTCGGGAAAAATGTAGAAAAGAGGGTGATGAACTGAAAAGGCTTGAATTGGAGATTGCATGACTCAATGCTTTTGATATGCTTGGGTATAGATCTGGAGATAAAAAGGAGAAACTCATCACACTTGAAGCATCCAGAAGGAAACTACTGCAATAGAAAGAGGCAGACTAGTAGCTGAAAAGCAGGGCCATATGGCTCCAGGCTGGGGATGTCAATACCAAAATTTTTCATCAGCATGTAAATGGCCAAAAACACTACAATATGATTTGGGAACTTACTGACCAACATGGACATGTGGCCAAAACTCATCCTCAACTTCTAGATATGGGTATTCAACATTTCTCTAACATATACAAAGCTCCATTGCATATTGACCTACTGGAGATCATGCACATCACCAGTCTATTTTATAGATATGTGGACCATGAACAGGCGGAGGGACTTGATGCTCCGGTCATGTTAAACGAGCTTGAAGGGGTACTCAAATGGTTTCAAAAGGACAAAAGCCCCGGACCTGGTGGCTGTCCCATTGAATTTTTCATTCATTTTTTTGAGTTGATTGGCAATGATCTCCTTACTGCCGTTGAAGATATCTGTGTCAAGGGTAGAAATTATGATGGCTTCAACTCAACCTTTATTTCTCTTATTCCCAAGACTGAACACCCTTCATATTTTTAGGACTATAGACCTATATCCCTCTGTAACTATTTATACAAAATTATATCCAAAATCATTGCCAATCGTATAAAACCTATCCTTTCCTCTCAGATTTCCAAAGAAAAATTTGCCTTTCTTCACCACTGACAGATCCATGAAGCCATTGGCACTGCACAAGAAGCTCTACACTCCATCAAATCCAAGAACCTCAAATCCACCATTCTCAAAATTGACCTGGCGAAGCCTTTTGACCAAGTCAATTAGAGCTACCTCCATCTCATTCTTATACAAACTGGTTTTCCCCCCATGTTCATCAACTGGATTATGGGATGTATTTGTCATGCCTCATTCAGTATCCTTCTTAATGGCACTGCGTCGGACTTTTTTCATGTTGGTAGGGGACTGAGACAAGGATGCCCCCTATCACCACTCCTTTTCATTTTAGTTATGGAAGGTCTATATGTCCTCATTAAAAAGGCCTGCACGGATGGTTTGCTGCATGGTATACGAATAAATGAGATCATTCAACTATCACATCTATTATTTTTTGATGATGTACTCATTTTTCTGGATGGCTCTGTTCAATACTCCCTACAATTTGGAAATATTCTTCAATGTTTCTGCAAGGCGACGAGTATGAAACAAAACAATTCTAAATCCATCATCATAATGACTAGATGCTCTGCACATGAACAAGGAATTTCTCTGACCACATATGCCTTTACTCACAACAACATTGGGGATGGATTAAAGTATTTGGTTTTCCACATCAAACCAAATGACTATCAAATCAAAGATTGGAACTGGCTCATTGCAAAAGTGGAATGCAGGATCAATATTTGGTATCATAGATGGCTCTCCCGGGCGGGCCGACTGGTACTGATTAAATCTGTCCTTGAGGCTATACTAGTATATTGGATGTCTTTGGCATGGATACCTATTGGTGTCACAAAGTGCATTACACAGATATGCAGAAATATTTTATGGAGAAATCAGGAAAAGGACAACACTTTTGCATGGATTGCTTGGGATCGAATCAGCAGACCCAAACAATGGGGTGGATGGGGTCTAAAGGACCTTCACATATTTTCATCCGCTCTTGCTGCCAAAATGTGCTGGCACTTGATTACTGGCCAAAGTCTCTGGAAGGAGGTCATTACTGCTAAGTATATTTCCCCCAGAAGCACACTTGATTGGGTGAGAGGTAACATTCGAGTAGCCCCCGGGGCTTCCATCATATGGAAAGCGATCACCAAGGCTGCTCCACTTATCCAACAAGGACTATCTTGGAAAATTGTTTATGGGGAAACGGTCCGGGTGGGATCGAACTCTTTGTCGGGGAGTGGGGTATACTTCAAACTCCCGGACTGGATTATTGCACATCTGACCAACAGGGGTATTCGGTATCTCTCACAAATTTAGGATCCGGACCGTACAAATTGGCACACTCAATATTGGCTATCTGACAATAATCTACACATTCCTCTGGCTGGCACGTAATGCTGGGCTAATTACATCAGAGCTTTACAAGCATCGCATATTCAGCTGAATCAACAGGAGGACCAATTGATTTGGGCTATCTCTCCAAAGGGATTCTACACTCCCAAACTTCGATATTTAACTCTAATTATTCACAAAGAACCACATGAAAAGCACGGGTGGTGGAAAAATATTTGGAAACTCAAGGCCCCACATAAATACAGACTACTTTTCTGGTGCATTCTACATAATTGTATCCCCACTATGGATTTTCTACACAGGCGGGGTTTAATCGGCCCTTCCAGATGCTGCTATTGTCATAACCATGTGGAAGAGACCTTTCATTTATTTCTGGAGTGCCCTAGTATTCAACACATTTTGTTACAGGTCACACAGAATATGTCTAGGCTTCTACGCTGGTGGGGTAATTCTATTATCCATGCTTGGACACATTGGTGGCAGAAGACGGTAAACATAACAAATTTGCGTAATCTGCCTTTGGTTTTCACCTGTTAGATCTGGATAAATCGGAACAAGTTCATCTTCAACAACCAACCTATAATTTAGGATCACGTCTGTCAGGAAATATTGGTCTCATACTCTCTAATTCCCGAAGATGATAAGCAACATATACTGAAACCTGACAACCCTGAAATTATTGATCAAAACCGGCCGTGGGCCTATTTTGATGGTGCGGAAACTCAAAATGGTTGTGGGGGGGGAGGAATTATATACATTAATGTTTTGCATCACTATCAACTTAGAATGGGTCTAGGACCTGGTACCAACAATTTTGCTGAACTATAATGCTTATGACTCCTTCTGATCTTTGCCCGTGAACAAAATTGCAATCACCTACAAATTTTTGGCGACTCCCTCATTGTGATTAACTGGTTCAACTCTCATGCACAGTGTCACTCTCACACACTCACTGCATTATTGTGGGAAGTAATTATGCTCAAATCACAATTTGACTCCATCTCGGTCTCTCACATTTACAGGCATCGGAACAAAATGGCAGACTCACCTTCAAAAGAAGCCTCACAGTTGACTTGGGGCACTTGGCATATCACTGAACAGATCGGATCACAGGTGCACAAATACTACCATAGGCCTTTCATCGAAGACTATCAGGCAGCGCTGGCTGCGGTTTTTTGATACAGATTATCAGGTATTGTTTTTTGGGGCACTTCATATTCTCACTTTTTCATTTGTAAATATACACAGCCGGATACTAATTATTATATGTACATACGCTATTTTTACATTTTACTTTGCTTTTTTGGCGCTGATATGGATTAATAAGCTATTCACCAAGCTTATTCTATCTATACGCGGACTGATATTCATGGACTACAGCCTTATAATGTAACACTGACTAATGTATAAAGTCAGCAATATATTTTGAACACACAAGATAGTACACTCAGTAAAATATAATATGTAATTTTTCTCATCTAATGAAATATTACGAATTTTTCCTTTGTGAAAAAATACTTCGAATGACTAAATGTTGTATTAAATATTCATAAAGAATAAATTGGTGTAAATACATGAAAACTCTATGTGTGAAGAATTCATACACATTAATTAGTATTTTGATCAATTTTGATTTTTCAAATTTTAATCATCACACATTCATTCAATTCAATGAAGAAAAAACATGTAACAAATTTTTTCTAGGACTAAAAAACACTCATTGATTATTAATTATTAATAAAAAAATTAATGATGAGCTAGCAAATTAATAGTTAACTAGTATACAATATTTAATATTTATTTCTAATTCTTTGTGCTTATTTTATAGCATTAGTGCTACATGATGGTTTTGGCCTCTTTTGTTTATTTTATACTCTCTAATATGGGAAATGCTCCACTTTGGTCTTGGTCATGCTCTACTTTAGCTTGGGTGCACTAACCATATTCTCCCTTATCTAGGCATATTAGTGCCTTGCTTTGGTCTCAACACTCAATGTAGTGTCTATTTTGAATTGCCATAACACCCAAGTGATTTATTAGTAAATGTGCTCCCATGTCTTTGGAATATTGGTGCATCAATTTTGTATAAGATTGTCCAAAAAAAAAAAAAAACCTTTGCAAAATCATCCACAAAAACCCTCACTTCCATTAGCAAAGTTTTTTTTCCTTTTTCTAAAATTTTGGCTCATACATGAATGATAAAAAGTCCATTAAACTCCATTTCCATGGTAATGATGATGAATCCAATTACATATGCATAATTATAATAATTTAAACTTATGACTATGGGAGACTCAATTTCAGATCAAAATTCAACACTTTGCAGTCTACTTTTGAGACAAATTACTTCATTTGTTTTGGATTTTCCATCTTCGTTGAGACCTACAACATTCTTACTATTAAATTCATGATATCAAACATAAATACCATTATGCTCAATGATGTGAGAGGTTGATGATTAGGGAGGACAAATATAAATATTGATAACGAATACAAGCATGTTAAAATAACATCAAACAGTAATGGAAGATTTGCAAAGAACCCACACTTTTAAGCTCCCCTCTCCTCAATTCCATATATTTATCTAGCCATCATGTACCACAAATCCAAAGTAATTGTTTTGTACTTAAAAACTCATTTTGGAGTCAATAGATTTCCAAGTCTCTAGCCTCTCCTCAAAAGTAAAAACACAGCTAACTCAAGCACATGATCTCATTTCTCCTTTCCGTTGAGGCCTCGGAATTCCGCTGCCAAAACATGGGGGAAAACCACCTGATCTGGACCTTAAAGCAGCTCCTTTTCCATTTTTTGTAGTGGCTCCGACTCGGGATAATGGAACCAGTTTCCTAATAAGGATGATTTTGGGGGTGTTTTGATTATACAACATGCAATGGAAAATGATTCTAATCTATCACATGCATCTATCTAAACTATTTATTCTACTATATACCCGGGGTGTTTCTTCCCTTATGCGATCTAAAGAGATATCCTTCAACTATTAGTAATATAAATCATTTAACAGTTGAAAGAGATGAAAATTATGTAAGGTGATTCTTCTAAAAAAATAGTTTGATTAGAAGAATTGTGAAAAATATGTCGCATTCATATGTGTGATTATATATTTAATAAGAAATCACAGACAAATATTAGAACAAAATTGCATGTAACATTCATCTATAATAACGTTTCAAATATATAATGCAAAAAAAAATATGACTATCAATCTATAAAGAAAGACTTGATACAAGTGAATAGAAGTACCATATGTACGAAGTTATACTCATATAAACTGACAGTAATTGATCTGCCCCTCTTCACTTTCAAGAAATTTAAAGAGTACAGTAGTGCAACATCAGTTAAATAGATTTAATTATCAAAAGATAACAGACTGTGCTCCATCCATTCATCAAAGCATTCCCAAACTTACAATTGTGCATTCTTTGCAAATGTTTTTGACAAATTTTTGGACCCTTCTATAAATGCATGAGAGGGGTTTAAATACTAAACTAACTATTTTCTAAAATGGATTATTACATAAAAATAGAGGAGGTTTCAAACAACCATCCTCGTAATACTAACTTTAACTACCATCTAGGAAAATAAAGTAACAATATGACTTAAGAGTTTGGATCTTTCTTTTGGATTTCCTCCCGAAGTTGACAAATATCTAGCATGGGCTTGAGCTGAGTTGGCTTCAAAATATATGATCTGACCTGTCCTTTGAATATTTCATTTAAGAGTGTTGGCTGCGATCTTCTCGTCGAATCTGTTAAAGACTGCAGGATTTGGTATTGATGATAATGTTTGATCAGAAAATTCCAATAATTTTCTTGATCAAACTTATTTACCTTTTTAAATGTTTCATCCTATGTTTCTTCCTTTTGTTTCCATTGTGTTTCCAGTTGTTTGACTTCTGAGAGCACTTCAAACGTGCACTCTTTGATAAGTTATGCTTTCACAAGCTATTCACACACAGATTCAATAATTTCTTTTGCCAACTTGAATGCTTTTGTTGCTGCTTTCTCTGCCTGCTTTATATGTGCTTCACAATCTTTGAATAAGATTTCCTTGTGGAACTTACCTACCTGGGGTAGATCAAATTCCTTTCCCGAGTCTGATGATTTCCCTTAAATGTGTTCATTGATTTTCTTCTCGATCTTCTCACATTCAAGTTTCTGGATAGTTATTTGTTGGATCAGTATTTTACTTGATTCACAATAAGAGCCAGTAATAGAAGCTTGTTGGAAAAATACTTCTTGTTGTTGATTTAACTTAGCATTTACATCCAATTCTTCCTTTATGAATTTCTCTAATTTTTGTTGGCTTTGTAATCTGGTCATTGTTGCTTCCAGTTGTGTTTGCTTCTCAGTGATTTCTGCTCGATGTTGCAATTTAAGACTCTCAAAATATTTCTGAAAGTGGGCCATCTTTGATTTCATTTTCTCTTTGGAGTTAGATTTTTCTTGGTGTAACAACCTCTCTAATCCTTGTATTATATCTTCCTTCTGCTTCAGTAACATTTTAACCTCAGTGGCCTTATCAATAGTGGCAGTAGCATATGCCCCTGCAAACTGTGATAGTTTGGTTAAATGTTCAGTAGGATCAGCTAGGGGATCCTTCCATAAAACGTCTACTGATTCATTTGTGAGATCTGAGACTATTTCATCAATTCTTCTCCCTGTATTTCTCTTGACTACAGCTTTATGGCTAGGATCGTAGAAGACATCTAGTGATGAAATTTCTTCAACTTGTAACACTATCTGTTATGTAGGGTAAGCCAAAATGATCTCTCGATCATGAGATTATTTTGTAGTGGAAAAACAGTTTCCATTAACTTCTAGAAATGTTCAAGTGTCTGAAAACTAGTAGCTTGATCAGTATTGGGATTGGGAGTTTCTATTGCTTTAGAAAACTCGTCCCACTCACTACTTAAATTCCTTGGTTGGGATTTTCCTGATTGATCAAGTGTATCTTGACTTTGTTGAACTTCTTGAGAAGTTCACTCTGTTCCATTACTTCCTTTTTTCTCCTGCATCTCAATCTCTTGGATTACTTAATCAATTATCTTTTTTGTGTTTTCCTTTATGTTTTTGGATTCATTTCAAAAATGATTCGAATTGTGAGATTGATGTTCTGATTGCCCCGACTCATCCTCAAACATGTCTTTTGCTTCATTATCCAAGCTAATACTTGGAGTAGGTCTGTTGACATCTTCAATAGTTAACAAGTTAAGAAGAATTATCTCCAGTATCTTATTTGTGTATGTTTGGAAGGCTTCCAAATCATCTTGGTTGATTTGACTGGATGCAAAATTAATTATATCTGAAAACTTTTCCATGCCTTGAAAGAAATCATCAAATCCGTCTATTTCTTTTATAAAAGGCTTCATGTTGAGCTTAGTGATGTAGTTTTTAATTACATCATTTGGATCATATGGTCGTTTTGGAATTACTGCTAAATTCAATAGAATAATCTTTGAAACTTCCTTGTAGGCATGACCAATATCAAAAAGTGCAAAAGTACGGCACTGTAAAGGAAAATTAGGCCAAACGGCCTTCTTGGCATCTTTCAGCTATTTAGAAATACCATTAACAAGTTGGTAGGCTATCTCTCTTGCAAGTAACTTATCAGGAACATAATATGGTAGAACGTGAGGAGAAGCATAACTCCTAAATACTTTGACATATGTAAAACTCTCCTCTACAAATCATCTAGCAACAGAAAGAATATATGTACTAGCCTCTTTAGAAACCCTAGGGGCTTTCTCATTGAATATCATCTGGTGCATAGGCAACATGAATCTTTGGAAAATTTTGTAAAAATGAAAATGGAAGTATGAATCCCAAAGGTCTTTGTGGTAAATATGGATTGGAGCAGGGTCTTGGGTGGTCAATTTCCATCCCAAGGTAGGAAAACTAGAAGAAAATCAAATTGCGTCCATGACATAGGCACTCATGTAAAAGGGAGTTATTTCTCTAGATGAATCACTTATTTTATTCCTATACTCCATGATGTGTCTAGCTAAATTATCAGATAGGATATTTTCCCAATTCATAATTAAAGAATTGACGATTGCATTATTTAAAAGTATAGAAAACAGGGAAGAAAAATAGAATTGAAACAATTGTGGCATTCAATCACTTCAACACATGCTCGAAGTAGATATGAATTTATCAAAACCTTACTTCTATCAAATGTTATTAATCACCAATAATATTTATAAATCAAATCTCTTACACCTTCACGTGAAATGTCTATCGATCAACTTAAAGATGAGTATCTCATTTTTGGTTTGATATGACATAAGTTATTTCACATGCTTGAGTAATTAAATGACATTCATCACACATCGCGACTTATAACTCTTGCATTTATGATGTTACCCATAAATTTTGCAAAATGCGATCTGCACAAATCGCACATCGCAACTTTTATGTGGTAAATGGATTTGCTTTTGGTTAAGTCATGCAAATTGAAAAGTGTGCATTCAAGAAGTCAAGCAGATGTTTTTTATGGGACTTTGGAGCTTTATGTTTATTACTTTATTGGCTCGTCGGTCCCACATAATTCCAAATTATACCAAATTTCTTTATAAGTTTGATCAATTAAATGAGGTGCGATGGGATAAACAAATTATAATGGTGATTGAAGCGTTTGCAAGTTTTTAAATATAACTTCGGAAAGGGCTTAGCGCATTTCGTAGCCTGCGCGACTTAGTGGGTTTCAAGTCTTTTAAGTTTGTAAGTTATGCGGTTTGCGATGCGCACTAAAGAATAAAGCGGAAAAGCACAAAGAAACTTTATTTCCTAAGTTTTTTAACTTAAAGATAAAAATAGATGAAAATGAATTTCCTAATTATTTTTAAAGGGTCCCCATTTATTGTGGGGGTGTTGTATAGCACAACAATTGGCGATTCACTTGGGAGAACCAACTACCTCAGACTAAATTTTTGAAATTTCTAAAACTTTTTTGAAATAAAAATAGTTGCAGGAATGAATTTCAAACAAATAATATCTTACTAAGCAATGAAATCTCTCTTGATTACAATTCATAAGAATCTCTCTCTTAAAGATATAAGTATGAGAATCTATATCAGTATTTACTCAGTTCAAAAAGATAAAGTAGGTGGCTCTTACAGATTATCTTTATAAATATTTACTCTTTTATCATAGGTAGAGCCTTTGTTCCAATAAGCAATTTAAGCTCTTGGCAGGGTTACCTTTTACCCATCAATGATTCATTGTCCCATCCAGTGTTTCTTACAATTTCCAAAAATAAATTCTAACTTTATATAATTGATCTTTTTTGAAACTTTTCTTTTTGTATCATATTTTTATTTACTTAAAATCCATTGTCTTGGCTTGGTAACCAAATAATGACAATGCCATTCACTAGTTGTAATTAAACTGATCAAGCTGGCTCTTGATGAGACCCCTTGTCCTCTTCATATAATCTCAAGTCGTTACCCTGTTTTGGTAGGTAGTATTGGTAATGTCAGTTCAACTATTTCCCTGTGAACATGGTAAACAAGCTCATGATGAGACTTATTATCTTTTAAGCTTTTCTAGTTATAATCATTTTTGAATTTCTTTCAAAAATTAATATATTTCCCGGATGGGGTGAATCATTGGTCCTTTTGAGGATTCTGGATGATAATGTTGAGTTTTAGATTTCTTCTCTGTAAAAGAGTCTTTACTATGTTAAGGATTATTTTCTTGACTGATGACAAAATAATCATGCTATATAAGGATGACATTTCATCGGAGAGTAAATAACTTCAGTGAAATTGCATCTTTCAGTAAAAATAAAATATATTTGTCTTTCAAATCTTTCAATTGTTTCCTTAATAATTCTTATTTCTATAAGCAATAAATCAAAAAGGATCATCTGAGATTTTATTTTGAAAAGCCAAAAATTTATACTAAGCAACTTTTATTTTTCTAAGGAAAAGAAAAAGACACTAGTATACAAGGAATAGAAGGGGTTACCTCCTATGAAAATTATTTTTTCAAAATCTTCCCATTAATAGGCAAAGAATCTCTTTTTCCTGATAGATCTTGCAATAAGAATGTTGATGGGCCTATTTCTTCAATTATTTGAAATGGACCTAGCCATAGTTTTTGAAACTTCATGTTTTTACCTTTTTCCTCATGCGCTTTTTCCAATTTCAATACCAGATCACCAATTTGAAATTTTTTTAGAGTAACAAAATTTGAATCAAATGAGGTTTTTACTATCTGTTGATGATGTGCATGAGTATGTTTAGTTTTTTCTCTTTCTTCTTCTAACTTAATAATTTGACATTGTCTAAGTTGTAAAGAAGAAGAAGGAGATTCATCAATAAATTATACCAAGGAAAGAGAGGGAATAACTACATTTGTAGGAAGTACAACTTCTTTTCCATAGACAAGATTGAATAGAAGCTTCTATTCGGTACTTTCTGATCAAGTTTTTTCTCTTTTCAACGTTGAATGAAAGCTTCTATTTGGTCTTTTCTAAGTTATTCGGTCTACCCAAAGAGCAAAGATTAATGACTTATGCCAATTTCGTTGGTTTTGATCAACAGTTCTTTTGAGTATTTTATTCAAGTTCTTGTTTGTGGACTCTGCTAAACCATTTCCTTGTGGTTAATAATTTGCAGAATACTTAAGTTTAAAACCTCTTTTGATTGCAAATTCCATCATAGCAGTTCCTTAGAAATAAGATGTGTTATCAAACATTAAAGCAGTAGGTAAGCCAAACCTAGTTATGATATATTGGTCGATGAAATTAATGATATTCTCATATTTGGCTACCTTTAATGGAATTTCTTCCACCCATTTATTAAATTAATTTGTAGTTGTGAGAATATATATATGTTGTTTGGAAGAGTTAGGAACAATCTCACCGATTATATCTAATCCCCATTTTTCAAATGGTTGTTTGATATTAACTAGTTGTACTGAGAAGACTTGCTTCCTTTGTCTTCTAGATGCACTTTGACACGCATTGCATTTTCTTGCATATTCATGAGAATCTTTGAAAAGTGTAGGCCAATAGTAACCTACATGCAGGATTTTGTGTGCTATCGTATTTCCTCCAAAATGTCCTCCAGCCAGTCCATCATGGAGTTCCTGCAAGAATTTCTCTGCTTCAGATTTTTCTAAACATATTATTAGTAAAAAACAAAATTTCTCCTAAACAATACATCATTGATTAATTCATATTGCTTGGCCTTTAATCTCAAAGCCCGTGTTGTTTTGTAACTAAGTTGGGTCGGAGCATACCCATTCATCAAATAGAATATGAGATCAGCGTATTGAGATTGTGCATCATTGAGGCTTACCTCTGATATTTGCACACTGTTACCTGAATATTCTTCTGATGATAGATGGGATTCTCCTATAAGCATTCTGCAAAAACCTTGACTTATAACAATTTTAGAGGGTCTAATTTCGACATCATATTCTTGTAAAGCGGTAACCCAGTTAGCCCTTTTTTCTCCTAATTCTCTTTGCATTAATAGTTGTCTCACTGCAGAGAATGGAACTATGATTTTGGTGTGAGTTTTTAGGAGAAATGGCCTGAAATGCTTTATAGCCTTAAAGACAGAAAATGCTTGCTTTTCAACAGATGAATAATTTAGTTCTGCACCTTGCAAATTGGAACTAAAAAATGATATTGGTGCTTCATTTTGTTGGTCATTAAGCTGTGTTAAAACAACAGCGTATGATGTATCTGATGAAAAATTATATAAAGTAAAAGGATTAAGAAAATTGGGGGTATTCAGGAATGGAGCATTGACAATGGATTATTTAATCAAATCAAATTCTTCTCTTTCATTATGTCCCTATTTAAAGACTGAATTTTTCTTAATCATGTTTTGTAATGGTAAAACTATTTGTGAAAAGTCAGGGACAAACCTTTTAACAAAATTAATTTTCCCAAGAAACGACTGCATAGCTTTCTTGTTATGAGGGAAAGGAATTCTTTTAATCTCTTCAATTCTTTCAGGATCAATATAAATACCTCTTTTTGACACAATGAATCCTAAAAAATTTCCTTCATCTAATGAAAAAAATGATTTCTTTGGGTTTAATGAGATGTCATACCTTTTACATCGCTCAAAGACTTGCTTTAGGTCATTCACATGTTTTTTTACTTGTTTAGAAAAGACTATAATGTCATCTAAATAAATAACCATTGATTTACTTATGAGCCCTCTAAAATTTGTGTCCATAGCTCTCTAAAAAGTGGCACCTTCATTAATCAATCCAAATGGCATCTTTTGATAAGCGTAAGTTCCCCACTTAGTCCTGAATGTAGTCTTTAATATGTCATATGGATGTACGAGGATTTGGTTATGTCCTGAAAATCTGTCTAGAAAGGACATAAGTTCAGAACCAACTACTGTCTGTGGTACTTGTTCCATGGTTGGTAATGGAAAGTTTTCCATTTGACATGTTTTGTTTAAATTCCTAAAATCAATACAAATTCTAATATCGCCATTCTTCTTCCTGACACATACCAAATTTGATACCCATTTAGAATGCCTAACTGGAAAGATGATTTTTGCCTTGAGGAGTTTGTTCAAATCTATTTTGATTTGATTTTCAAGATTTGGGTGAATTTTCCTCAACTTCTGTTGTATAGTTTTTTCTTCTGAGATCATAGGAATTGTGTGTTGAATCACAGAAGTGTCATATGTTTTAGGATCAGTATAATCCCAAGCAAAGATAATTTTGAACGTTTTAAATAACCTGATAAATGATAATATTTCTTCAGAAGATAGACCAAGACCTAGATTGACATTTTGAGGTTTTTCGTCAGTTCCTAGATTTACTAACTCAAATCTTAAGGTAGAGCTTTTTTTTTTTAAGTTAGTAACTCTTTTAAACCTATCTTTCAGATCATATAGGTCTTCTAACTTGACAACAAACTTAGGAATAGGATTTTCGTCTTGTTCTTCCTTAATTTTAATGTCATGTTCATTTTTATCCAAAACTTGACTATCATAAGATCCTTCATATGTTAGGAAATCTATGATATCTGAATCATTATTTAATACTCTCCAATTGGTAATATTATCAGGAACATATGGTCTAAAAAATAATTCAATGGAAAATCTATCCGGACTAAACCCTTGAAATGGAATTAACTTTGATGCTACATTAGACAGTAGATCTGCACTAGCATTATGCATCCTAGGCACAGAAGAAATATTAAAGGCTAAGAAATGAATGGTTAATTCTTGTACTAATGATTGATAATGCTCTAAATGTCCAGAATTACAATGAATTGTATGTCTTACTTGTCTAACAATGATTTCTGAATCTCCTAGGACTTTCAAATATTTGATATTAATATCAATGGCTTTGTACAAACTTTGGACTGATGCTTTGTATTCAGCTATATTGTTTGTACAATTGAATTCTAGTCTGCAGGCTAACATGGTTTTTTCTCCTTTTGGTTTTATTAAAATACAGCCAGCGCCTGCACCATCTTCAGATTTAGAACCGTCAAAATAAAGAGTCCAAAATAAAGAATTAACCACTTCTTTATCTACAAAATTTATACATTTGGAACTATCTGTCTAGGAAAAATTCTCAATCTGAGAAACAACTGCATTATCAAAGAAAGGCGGTGGTTGAGCATTGAAATTTCCCAAAAATGATTCTACTGAGTAGTTACCAATAATGTTATTATTGAATGCTACTGGCTCATTTACTCCTTCAAGATCGGTGATTGTATGTTTCATGAACTTTTCATGGTCTACCAAAATTTGATTTGGCTTTCCATTATATGGTATCCACATATGAGACCAGTTTGTTGCAAAATATCCATGAAGTTTTTTAGACCAGTCTTGGCTTAAAACAAAGCCGTAAAACTCAAAAATATCAGTCGCCAATATATCAATTATTTGAGTAACCTTGGGATTTGATGACAATCTGATGGAAACGGAATTTATTTCTCCTACCACCTTTACTCTGGTTCTATAAAATTGTACTATATGAACAAGGAAACTCTGAGGATTTATGTTCAACTTAGCACAGACTTGATTTTGGCATTATATTAGAGGAAGCCCCTGAGTCTATTAAAAAATTATGAACGTTTTTATTATAGATCTCATAGGTTAAGAGAAATGGAGGAGTATGAGAGATGGATTGATCACCTATCATAATCAAGTTCATAGCATCTATTTTAGTTGAAGGAGAAGGTGGCTTACCCATTTCATTAGCAGCTTGTAATATTACTGAAGCAGGTAAGTGTTGATCAGCGGTTGTCATTGATGTCAACCCAAGCAGCACCAGGGGCTAACCCAATATTGCATGGTAATTTTGACCTACCAAATTAATATATTTTGGGTCAATAATTATTTTGATGGTTTCTACTTGTCGAGATGCTTCCGTTTATATATGGAACGCCATGTAATTCTTCATGGTTTGAGAGATATTCATGTTTGAATTTTGTACCCCCAGTTAGTGGGCTAAAACCCCATGGGGTTGGGGCATGGGTCATTGAAAATTCATAATTAATATTTTTTAAGCTCCTAAAATCCCTTTCACATTCACTTGTTTAAGCCCCTCTCAACCTAAGCATTCATATAAATTGTGATCTTCATTTCCTCTTTAGGCAAGGGATTTCGCCATCTGAAACAGGTAATCTTGGAATTTTCACTCTAAATTTTTTTCTACAAAGGTTTAGAAGCTGAAATTTTTATGAGGCAAATCCGAAATCCTGAGGAAGCTGCAATAAAAATTTTAGATCAAGGTGCATAATATTTTTGTAGATATGATATGTGGAAGTCAAGGTTTTTGTAGGCTCCTGAAATTCATCTCAAAGAAGTGACCTTGGTAAAATCGTCACAACTCTCTCTCTCTCTGAGTATCAGATTGGAATTTCATAAAAAGTGGTGGATATTGCACAGTATGTATGTTTCTCTCTACCAATTTCAGAGCCAAATGAAGAAACAGTGACATGTGGCACTCCGTACAAGTGCGCTTTGCTGAAACAGTCCATAATTAGGGCATTGTGAAAGATTGGGTATAACTCTCTCTTGAAGAATCCAAATTGGGTCAGACCTGTGGCATTGGAAAGATGACTCAGAGAACTACTACAGGACCTAAAATGAGATATTGAGGATCTGAAATAACAGAGATACACTAGATTCAATATCGAGCTCCTAGAAGGCAAGAAACAGCTAGATCATGTGTTGTCAAGGGTTGCAAAGGACCAGACTTTCTACGGCATCAAAGCAAAGCAAAGTGCAGCAGAGGGTAGCATGACAAGAGCAGCAACCAAGGTACATAACAGCAGCAATAATTTCATCATATGAAGTCTTCAAGTGGGCAGCACTGCATACAATCATTGTAAAGGTATCATTGTACTTAGTCATTGTAAATACATTATTGTACAAATTGTACTAGTGTCTATCTGCCAAGGGTTGAAGAGGCAGTGTTGGGAGGTCTAGGATCATCATTAGGTGGTTGTATCAAAGTAGGGGTTATGGTCTAGTATATATTCTTCTTCTACATAATTCTATATCATTGTAAAGGGGACCATTTTCCCTGGTATGGGAGTCCATTCTTCTTTTATTCTTCTATAGGGTGGTAGGGTGCTGCTAGGGTGAGTTGTAGCTCATTGGGTGTTGGGGAATCCATTCAGTTGACTACTAAAGAATCTCGGGCGTTGGAGCGTCCATCCAGTGGGAGCTAGAGAAGAATTCTTTTCTAGATTCTAGGAAGTTGGAGCTTTACTTTCAATTGGAGTTGAATATTAAAGAATTATTAGAAAAGCATTAGGTGGTTTTTGTCCTGGAGTGGGTTTCCACCTTAAAAAATGTGTGCATTTGTGTTCCTCTTGTTTACTGCTATCATTGTACAAACACTGATAATAATTGAAGATTAACTAATGCTCTAATTGAAAGGAATACTAATTCACCCCCCCCCCCTCAGTATTTCCAACAGTAAGGTTGAAGCAGGTACCACATTTAAGTCTCTAAGTAAGATTTTATGTTTCTGCTTTAATTTAGTAAGCTCGTGAATTGAAATGTTGGCCATGGTTTTCTTCATATCTTCAACTACATTATACTCAATAGTGTCTGAGACTACCATTGTCTTAGATGTAGGTGGAGTATTTGAAGTAATGGGACTTGTTTGTATAGCCTTTGAAGTAGACTTTTTGCTTATTGATTTATCCTTAGCAGAAGTTGAAATATTTTGTTGTTGATTTGGTTGCATTGCTTCAGTAGTCTTTTTGCTCCTTGTACTCACAAGTAAAGCTTCATGTTGTTCTTCATTTGGTAGGATGAAATCCCACATTCCATTTAGTTCAACTTCTTCTTCTTCATCATCCTCTTCTTCCTATGTTTGCTATTCCTTTGTATCTTCATCAGATTCAGCATTAGATATGGTATTTGGAGGTTGAGTATTAGAAAACTGACCTTTCCTGAAGTTTCTAAAAGTATCTTTTGAGCTCAAATTTTCAACGACTTGTTTCTTGATATCTGCCATCTCATTTTTCATAGTCTTCAAAACCTTTTGAAGACCTTCTACATCAAAATGGTCTTTTGGCAGCTTCTTTTTAGAGTCATCTTTGAAAGATACCTTTTTTCATTTTCTATCTTCTTGAGAATTCTTTTTCTCAAGAGTGGTTATGCATTTCTCTACAGATAGAGATTCCTTCATGTTTTCTGCGAGTGTCAGTAGTTTTGTTGTATCAACAAAAATAGCTATATTGGATGGAAGAGATGAAATATACCACTCAACTTGAACACATGCACCAAGAATTGATGTGGCATGAATTTTATTGAGTAATTTATTAAATCTTGAATTAAAATCTCTTATATTCTCACATGTTTTAACTTTTAGATTTGAAAAATCATTGATGAGCGTAGCACTGGTCCTGCCATCCCCAAACTTAGGTAAAAATTGTTCTTTGAACATATTCCAGCTAGTTATAGAGCGGGAAGGTAGGGAAAAATACCAGGATCCTTTGAATCCTATTAGAGTATATGGAAATAATCTTACAACGCAATCCTCTTCAACTACTTCTTTTAGATTGATGGCTAACATAAAATTGTGAATGTGTTCTTCTATCGGAAGACCATCATCAGGATTAAATTTAGGTAACCACCTTTCAGGATATTTTGGAAGAGCATGAAGAGGAGCAAGCATATTTACAACCCCTGGATTGTTCCATGGATGGCCTGCCATTCGAGCTTGGGTGGATGTGATGGATTGAGTTTGAGTTGAAGAAGAGGCAGGCTAAGTGCTAGGAATAGTTGAAGGGATAGTAGTTTGAGTACTGGAACTAGTTAAAGTAACATTAATTATTGAAATGGAAGTTGTGGAAGTGAGCGGAGGTAATGATGATGAATGGGATAAGATCTTGCTGGCAATTGAATCTGATTGACTCCTCTTTATTCTCTTTCGAGTATTATCGATGGGATATTCAAAAGGAAGAATTCCTGTCTTTTGACTTTCTGATCGAGTTAATATTCTTCAAGGTTGTAAAGAAGACGAAATACTAATATCCGATATTTGAGAAGATTCAGGCTTTTTAGCAGAAATGGATACTCTCTCTAACTTTTCTATCAAAGACTGAACTTCTGGGGAAGATTGATGAGAATCAAGAGATAGTATGGGTTGAGTATCACTAGGAGACTTAGGAGAAGAATGATCAACTTCATATTTTAAAGATGAGGATCTAGATAATTTTCTAGAAGTTGATGGGGATCTAGAGGGAGAGAGACTCTTAGATTGACCTTTAGATTGATAAAACCTTTTTTCCATTCACAAGGCCCTCCTTCTAGCACAAAAATGTTGAGGCCTCGGAATTCCGCTGCCAAAACATGGGGGAAAACCTGGTCCGGACCTTAAAGCAACTCCTTTTCCATTTGGTGTAGTGGCTCCGACTGGGGATAATGGGACCAGTTTCCCAAAACGGATGATGTTGGGGATGTTTTGATTATACAACATGCAATGGAAAATGTTAGGTCCCTATATTACTATTATAGTACCTTATTTTTGTTAGTGTAACCCCCTTATTGTTATTATTGTGCCCTTACATTACTATTGTTAGGTCGGATAGGATTATATTGTGACCTCATGGACTCCTATATATAGAAGGAGGTTTTGATCATTTGTATCATCCAATAATTGTTCATTCATGTAATGTATTGGAGGTTTCCCGCTCGAAGTGGCTATTTATAAGGTGTTGATCTCTCTTTTCTTCTATTTTTAGAGCTGGCTTAATAGCATTTGGTATCAGAGCTTTGGATTCTAGGGTTTCGCTTCTCTAAACAGGTCATCATCGAATTTTCGATATAATTTTTTTTCTATGAAGTTTTAGAAGATGAAATTTTTACAGAGTGAAGCCGAAATCCTGAGAAACATCGTGTAAAAATTTTAGATCTTGGTTCGCAATATTTGGGGAGATATGATATGTGGAAGTTAGGGCTTTTTCAGGCTCTAGAATTTCACCTAAAACAGGTCATCGTGTAATTTGCACTATAAATTTCTTTATACGAAGGTTTAGAAGCTAAAATTTTTATAGAGCGAAGCTGAAATCCTAAGGAACCTCTTGTAAAAATTTCAGATCTTGGTTTGCAACATTTTCAGAGATATGATCAATGGATGTTAGGGTTTTTTCAGGCTCTCGAATTTCATCTCAAAGAGGTGACCATGGGAAAATTGCCATAACTCTCTCTCTCTGCTTCGGATTGGAATTCTGTAATAATTGGCTGCAAGTACATGGACTGTAGTTTCCTTTCTATTAATTTCAAAGCCGAAGGAGGAAACAGTAACATATGGAATGCCATACAAGTTTGCTCTACTGAACCAATCCATAATTAAGTCATTGTGGGAGATTGGGCATAACTTTGTCTTGAAGAATCCAAATCAGGTCAGACCTGTGGAATTCGAAATAAGATTCAGAGGGATAGTACAAGACCGAATTTTAGATATTGAATATCTGAAATCACAGAGATAATTCAGTTTCAATATTGAGCTCCTTAAAAGAAAGAAAAAGATATCAATGTTGGCTTCTAAAATGCCCCCTAAAAAGAATTCATCACCAATTAAGCCTTCAGAAGGCTCTAATATGACCCATGAAGACAAAGAACTACAAGATGACATGTAAAAATTACAAGAGAAAGTGCACCAAATTTCGCTCTCGCAAATATCAACAAAAAATGAAATGGAAGTTTTGAAGAAAAGCGTGGAAGCTAAGATGGATGGTTTGAAGAAAGGCATGGAAGCTAAGATGGATGGCATGGAAGCTAGCATGGAAGCTAATATGGATGGCATGGAAGCTAATATCAATGAAAAAATTAAATACAACATGACAATATGAAGAATGATCTAAAAGCAGACATGGAAGGTTGAAAAAGTTGATACAATAAATGTTTCCTAATGGCAAAAAGATAGTAGAGGAAACTCATGATGAGAACAAAATAAATGTTAATCGTGATTTCATAAATTATATTGTTGGGTGGAAAAACCACCTTATTCCAAAGATGGATATGAAGTTTGATGGAAAGGATCCTGTAACATGGATACTACAGATGGAGCAATATTTTGATCTCAATAATGTGAAAAACACACAAAAGGTACGCATTGCAACTTTACATTTAGAACAAAATACATTTGTATTGTATCGATGGCTTTACTCCCGTAAAAAAATTGTCACTTGGTCAATTTTTACGGAGGAAATGATAGCACATGATGAGGATACAAAGACAAACACCTTCTTTAGCCAATTGGTAAATCTCAAACTAAAGAGTTTAGTGGTGGAGCACAATGAGGACTTCCAAAAATTAAATATAAGGGTAACTAATATTCCAAAGGAACACAGGATAGATGTCTTCATAGGGACTTTAAAGGATAACATCCAACATGAGGTCCGAGTTTGGGAACCTGATTCATTGGAGAAGGCATTCAGGTTGGCAAGAAAAATTGAATGTAAAATTATGGCGACAAGGAAGCCTACCACTCACATCTATAAGGATGGAAGTGTTCCTACTCCTAGACTTCCACAACCTACAAGGTTGACACCACAACTATTGGAAGAAAAAAGAGCAAAAGGGCTTTGCTATAGTTCTGATAGCAAATATTCTGAAGTTCATAAGTGTGATGAGAAGAAATTATTTTACATAGATTGTGAAGAGGAGGAAGAAAATGAACAAGGAAGCCTACCACTCACATCTATAAGGATGGAAGTGTTCCTACTCCTAGACTTCCACAACCTACAAGGTTGACACCACAACAATTGGAAGAAAAAAGAGCAAAAGGGCTTTGCTATAGTTGTGATAGCAAATATACTAAAGGTCATAAGTGTGCTGAGAAGAAATTATTTTACATAGATTGTGAAGAGGAAGAAGAAAATGAACAAGAAGCTTCAAAAGAAGATGATACACACCAAGAACCAACCCTAGAAGAATAAGAAATGAGTCTGACCATATCGTGTAATGCATTGGTAGGACTTACCACTCCTCAAACTCTCCAGATAGAAGGAAATATCAATAAGAAAAAGGTAATAGTGTTGATTTATTCGGGTAGTACCCATATTATTCACTGTAAGGTAGCCAAGGAATTGAATTGCTTCCTATACCCAGCACCAGAATGTCAAGTGATGGTTGCAAATGGAGGAAATATAAATTGCTCTGGAAAATGCCATAACATCAAGCTAACCATGGGGTAATATGTATTGAATAGTCCAATGCTTTCTATTCCAATGGGAGGTGTTGATGTTGTACTGGGAGTACAATGGTTATAATCTTTGGGGAAAGTAGCTTTTATTTTCAAGAACTTTTCTTGAATTTTTTTTCGGAAGGAAAGGAAGTCGAATTACGGGGTATAGCAGGGAAGCCGAGAAAGATAATAAGCTCTAATGTCCTGACAAAGCTTCTGAAGAAACAACAACGAGGTGTAATTGCACAAGTATGCTCACTAGAAGTTCCAACATCAATATCAATTATTTCTCCAGATATCCAAAAATTCTTGGACAATCATTCCAAGGTGTTTGAAACTCCAAAAGGACTCCCATCTATTCATGCTCATGATCATGCTATTCATTTGATTCCAAGAAGAGTAACTCCAAACATCAGGCCTTACAGATATCCTTATGTCCAAAAGAGTGAAATTGAACGTATGATTGCAAAAATGTTAGAGATTGGTATAATTCAACCCAGTCAAAGTTCTTTCTCTGCTCCAGTAGTATTGGTGCACAAGAAGGATGGATCATGGCGCATGTGTCCAGATTATATGGAGCTCAATAAGCTCACTATTAAAGATAAATTTCCCATACCTGTGATTGATGAATTACATGGAGAAACTTATTTTACCAAGTTGGATCTTCATTCAGGATCTCATCAAATTAGAATGAAGACTAAATATATTCTGAAAACAGCATTTCGAACTCATGAGGGTCATTATGAATTTTTGGTCATGCCTTTTGGCCTTACCAATGCACCTTCTACATTTCAAGGGTTGATGAATTCCATTTTCAAACCCTTAGAAAATTTGTGCTAGTATTTTTTGATGATATACTAATCTACAACAGGTCTTGGAAGGATCATGTTGAACATGTTGACAGGGTGCTCAAACTATTGCAGGAGAAACAATTATATGCAAAACATCCAAATGTTTCTTTGGAGTACAAGAGGTGGAATATCTGGGTCATATTATATCTCACGAGGGTGTTAAAGTAGACCCTAACAAAATTAAAGCCATCAAGGAATGGAAAGTCCCTAAGACAATAAAGCAGTTGCGAGGATTTCTCGGGTTAACAGGGTATTATCACAAGTTTGTTAAGAATTATGGGAAAATAGCAGCACCTCCAACAACATTATTGAAGAAAGATGAATTTTCATGGACTCCTGAAGCAACTAAGGCCTTTGAACATCTTAAAGAGGCAATGTGCCTAGCACCGGTCTTAGCTACGCCAGACGTCACAAAAACCTTTATTGTGGAATGTGATGCCTCAGGAAATGGAATTGGTGCAGTTTTAATGCAAGAAGGAAGACCCATTGCTTTTGAAAGTCGTCCAATCAAAGGAAAGTATTTACAGAAACCTATTTATGAGAAGGAAATGTTAGCAATACTACATGCACTAAAGAAATGGCGAACTTACCTAATGGGAAGACACTTCAAGGTAAAAACTGATCATGATAGTCTTAAACACTTTTTGGAACAAAGAATATCTTCAGAAGAGCAACAAAAATGGGTCACAAAGATGTTGGGTTATGATTTTGAAATCATCTACAAAAAAGGGAAGCTAAATGTTGTTGCAGATGCACTCTCAAGAAAGGATGAAGAGGTGGAAGCATTGCTTTGTGACATTTCTATTATCCAACCAGACTGGATAACCGAAGCAAGGGATGAATAGAAGAAGGACGAAGAAGTGTGGACACTCATTCAAAAGTTGCAGCAAGATCCTAGTACATCTGATACATTTTTTTGTAAAAATGATTCCTTATGGTACAAAGATCGCTTATATATTTGCAAGAATTCCCAACTAAAACAAAATATTATTTTGGAATTGCACACTTCTCCTTTAGGAGGACATTTACGATTTTTAAAAACTTACCACAGGGTGAAGGAAGAATTTTTTTGGGATAGCCTTAAGTCTAATATTCAAAAGTTGGTGGCGGAATGTTTGGTTTTCCAGCAAAAAAAAGTTGAGACAATTAAGACCCCGGGTGTTCTACAACCTTTATCCATTCCAAGTCAACGTTGGGAGGAGATTTCAACGGATTTTATCACAGGTTTACCTAAGTCCGAAGGAAAAATTTTCATCATGGTGGTAGTTGATAGACTTAACAAGTATGCACACTTTTGTGCATTATCTCATCCATTTAAAGAAAGTACAGTTGCTATTGCATTTATGGAAAAAAATCAAAAGCTACATGGAAACCCAAATATTATTGTAAGTGACAGAGATCCCATTTTTACAGGAAAGTTTTGGACGAAATCGTTTTCTTGTTTGGGTACATAACTAGCTAATAGCTCATCTTATCATCCTCAATCTAATGGTCAAACTAGGATAGTGAATAAATGTTTGGAAGGATATCTTTGTTGTTTTGTATCTGATAAGAAAACACAATGGGTCAAGTGGTTACCTCTCGCTGAATGGTGGTATAACACTTCCTTCCATACTGCAGCAAAAATGACCCCATTTATGGCACTTTATGGATATCATCCATCGTCCATCACATATTATTTAAGAGAAAATTCTAAGGTTCAAGCAGTGGAAGATCGCATCGACCATCAACAAGAAGTTCTCCAACTCTTAAAGGATAACCTAAATTTGGCACAAAATCGAATGAAACAACAGGCAGATCAACATGGCAATGAGAGAAGTTTTGATGTAGGAGATTGGGTATTTTTACGCCTACAACCATACAAACAAATGTCCCTCAATCAAGCTAAGAAGGATAATAAATTATCGCCAAAGTACTATGGTCCTTACAAGGTGTTTCAAAAGATTGGTACTATGGCATACAAATTGGAGCTTCTTACTTCTTCGCGAGTGCATCCATTTTTCCATGTTTCATGATTAAATATGGTTATAGGGGACAAAATTCCAGTTCAAACAATATTGCCAGAACTTGATCAGGAAGGAAAAATTATATTGGAACCTGAAGCAGTCACGAAAACAAGAACTCGACAGCTAAGAAATCGATCAATTTCAGAGTATCTCATCAAATGGAAGAACTTACCCACTGAAGATTCTACATGGGAGGATGAGAATTTTATACAGAAGCATCCAGATCTACTCAAGCGTTGAGGACAACACTTTTTCGAAGGAGAGGGGCATGTTAGGTCCCTATATTACTAGTATAGTCCCTTATTGTTGTTAGTGTAACCCCCTTATTGTTATTATTGTGCCCTTACATTATTATTGTTAGGTAAGCTAGGATTATATTGTGACCCCATGGACTCCTATATATAGAAGGAGGTTTTTTTCATTTGTATAATCCAAGAATTATTCATTTATGTAATGTATTAGAGGTTTCACCCTCGAAGTGGCTATTTCTAAGGCGTTGATCTCTCTTTTATTCTATTTTTGCAGTTGATTTCATAACAGAAAATGATTCTAATCTATCACATGCATCTATCTAAACTATTTATTCAACTATATACCTGGGTTGTTTCTTCCTCTATATGATCTAAAGAGATATCCTTCAACTATTAGTAATATAGATCATTTAACAGTTGAAAGAGATGAAAATTATGTAAGATGATTCTTCTAACAAAATAGTTTGATTAGAAGAATTGTGAAAAATATATCGCATTCATATGTGTGATTATACATTTAATAAAAAATCACAGACAAATATTAGAACAGAAGTGCATGTAACATTCATCTATAATAACGTTTCAAATATATAATGCAATAAAAAGATGACTGTCAATCTATAAAGCAAGACTTAATACAAGTGAATAGAATTACCATATGTACGAAGTTCTACTCCTGTAAACTGACAGTAATCGATCTTCTCCTCTTCACTTTCGAGCAATTTAAAGAGTACAGTAGTGCAACATCAGTTAAATAGCTTTAATTGTCAAAATATAATAGACTGTGTTCCATCCATTCATCAAAGCATTCATAAACTTACAGTAGTGCATTCTTTGCAAATGTTTTTGACAAATTTTTGGACCCTTCTCTAAATGCATGAGAGGGGTTTAAATGCTAAACTAACTATGTTCTAAAATAGATTATTACATAAAAATAGAGGAGGAACTACAATCTAGGAAAATAAAGTAACAATATGACTTAAGAGTTTGGATCTTTCTTTTGGATTCCCTCCTGAAGTTGACAAATATCTAACATAGGCTTGAGTTGAGCTGGCTGCGAAATCTATGATCTGACCTGTCCTTTGAATATTTCATTTGAGAGTGTTGGCTGCGATCTTCTCGTAGAATCTATAAAAGACTACAGGATCTGGTATTGATGATAAGGTTTGATCAGAAAATTCCAATAATTTTCTTGATCAAACTTATTTACCTTTTTAATTGTTTCATCCTGTGTTTCTGCCTTTTGTTTCCATTGTGTTTCCAGTTGTTTGACTTCTGAGAGCACTTCAGACATGCACTCTTTGATAAGTTATGCTTTCACAAGCTGTTCACACACAGATTCAATAATTTCTTTTGCCAACTTGAATGCTTTTGTTGCTGCTTTCTCTGCCTTCTTTATTTGTGCTTCCCAATCTTTGAATAAGATTTCCTTGTGGAACTTACCTACCTAGGGTAGATCAGCTTCCTTTCCTGAGTCTGATGCTTGCCATTGAATGTATTCATTGATTTTCTTCTCGATCTTCTCACATCCAATTTTCTGGATATCTATTTGCAGGTTCAATATTTTACTTGAGTCACAATAAGAGCTAGTAATAGAAGCTTGTTGGAAAAATAATTCTTGTTGTTGCTTTAACTTAGCATTTACATCCAATGATTCCTTTATGAATTACTCTAACTGTGGCTGGATTTGTAATTTGGTCATTGCTGCTTCCAGTTGTGTTTTCTTCTCAGTGATTTCTTCTTGATGCTGCAATTTAAGACTCTCAAAATCTTTTTGAAATTGGGCCATATTTGATTTCATTTTCTCCCTGGAGTTAGATTTTTCTTGGTGTAACAGCCTCTCTAATCCTTGTATTCTATATTCCTTCTGCTTCAGTAACATTTTAACCTCAGTGGCCTTATCAACAGTGACAGTATCATATGCCCCTACAAATTGTGATATTTTGGTTAAATGTTCAGTAGGATCAGCTAGGGGATCCTTCTATAAAATGTCTACTGATTCATTTGTGAGACCTGAGACTGTTTCAACAATTCTTCTCCTTTTATTTCTCTTGACTACAGCTTTATTACTAGGATTGTAGAAGACATCCAGAGACGAAATTTCCTCAACTTGTAACACTATTTGTTCTGTAGGGTAAGCCGGAATGATATCTCGATCATGAGTTCCTGGAACTTTTTGTAGTGGAAAAATAGTTTCCATTAACTTCTGGAAATGTTCAGGTGTCTGAAAACCAGTTGCTTAATCAGTATTGGGATTGGGAGTTTCTATTGCTTTATAAAACTCATCCCATTCACTACTTAAATTCTTTTGTTGCGATTTTCCTAACTAATCAAGTGTATCTTAACTGTGATGAACTTCCTGAGAAGTTGAGTCTGTTCCATTACTTCCTTTTTTCTCCTGCATCTCAATCTCTTGGATTACTTGATCAATTATCTTTTTTGGTATTTCCTTTCTTTTTTCGGATTCATTTCCAGAATGATCCGAATTGTGAGATTGATGTTCTGATTGCCCTAACTCATCCTCAAACATGTATTTTGCTTCATTCTCCAAGCTAATACTTGGAGTAGGTCTGTTGACATCTTCAATAGTTAACAAGTTAAGAGGAATTCTCTCCAGCCTCTTATTTATGTATGTTTGGAAGGCTTCCAAATCATCTTGGTTGAGTTGATTGGATGAAAACTTAATTTTATCTAAAAACTTTAACATGCCTTGAAAGAAATCATCAAATTCATCTATTTATTTTACAAAAGGCTTCATTTAGAGCTCAGTGATGTAGATTTTAATTACATCATTTGAATCATATGGCTGTTTTGGCATTACTGCTAAATTCAATAGATTAATCTTTGAAACTTCCTTGTAGGCATGACTAATATCAAAAAGTGCAAACATACTGCATGGTAAAGGAAAATTAACCCAAACGGCCTTCTTAGCATCTTTCAGCTGTTTAGAAATACCATTAACAAGCTGGTATACTATCTCTCTTACAAATAACTTATCAGGAACATAATATGGTAGGATGTGGGGAGAAGTATAACTCCCAAATACTCTGACATATGTAAAACTCTCCTCTGCAAACCATCTAGCAACAGAAAGAATATCTGTACTAGCCTCTTTAGAAACCCTAGGGGCTTTCTCATTGAATATCATCTGGTGCATAGGAAACATGACTCTATGGAAAATTTTATAAAAATGCAAATGGAATTATGAATCCAAAAGGGCTCTGTGGTAAATATGGATTGGAGTAGGGTCTTGGGTGGTCCATTTCCATCCCATGGTAGGAAAACTAGAAGAAAACCAAATTGCGTCCATGACATAGGCACTCATGTAAAAGGGAGGTATTTCTCTAGATGAATCACTTCTTTTATTCCTATACTCCATGATGTGTCCAGCTAAATGATCAAATAGGATATTTTCCCAATTCATAATTAAAGAATTGACGATTGCATCAATTAATGGGACCCAAACTACAGAAAACCTAGTGGTATTAGGTTTTGCACATAATCTGAACAACATACCTGCAGCATAGAAATAAGGGTAAGGAATTTGGGCAATTAGGTACGTACCGAGTTTTTCTCACTTAAGGTTTGCCTTGGTCTTATTTCCATTCCTTTATGACTTTCATCATATCTAGATTTTTTGTTGTAAAGCTTTGAAGAAAATCCTTGTCATGTTTCTGCTGCGGGGAGAGTAGATGGTACGTTACCTATAAATCTTCTGCCCTAGATGAGCCAATATTCTTACCTTTTGAATCTTTGAATATTCTATCTTCTATGTTTAAGTGGTCAATTACCCACTTAAACATGTCTGTATAAGGGAGAATTTTTGGCCTTGCGGCTACCTTATGGACGAATGAACATGAAGCGTCGAAGTAGGTTTGGTCTGAAGAAACAGATTCGCCTGCTGAAGCAACTTTTTCTATTACCCTCGGCTTTTCATCCTCGAAAATCTAATACATTGCCTCCCATGAAGAAATGCTGCAATCCTTGTTGCAGGTGGTGTCTTAAAATAGGGTAGACATGTCTAAGATTTCAGTAGATGTCGTTTGAGCAATCTCTTTTCCTTTCTTGTTCATTTCATTTTTCCTCGCTCTGTTAAGTGATCTCCTGATTTCAAGAAAACAGAGCAAATATTAAAAGTATAGAAAACGGGGAAGAAAAACAGAATTGAAATAATTGTGGCATTCAATCACTTCAACACATGCTAGAAGTAGATATTAATTTATCAAAACCTTACTTCTATTAAATGTTATTAATCACCTATAATCTTTATATATCATATCTCTTACACCTTCACGTGAAATGTCTATCGATCAACTTAAAGACATGTATCTTGTATTTTGGTTTGATATGACATAAGTTATTTCGCATGCTTGAGTAATTAAATGTCATTCATCGCACATCATAACTTATAACTCTTTGATTTATGATGTTACCCATCAATTCTGCAAAATGCGATCTGCACAAATCGCATATCGCAACTTTTATGCTGTAAATGGATTTGCTTTTAGTTAAGTCCTACGAATTGCGAAGTGCGCACTCAAGAAGTCAAGCAGATGCATTTTATGGGACTTTGGAGCTTTATTATTATTACATTATTGGCTCGTCGTGTCTGCATAATCGCAACTTATACCAAATTTCTTTATAAGTTTGAACAGTTAAATGAGGTGTGATGCGATAAACAAATAATAAAGGTGATTGAAGCCTTTGCAAGTTTTTAAATTTAACTTCGGAAAGGGCTTAGCGCATTTCGTAGCCCGTGCAACTTAGTGGGTTTCAAGTCTTTTAAGTTTGTAAGTTATGCGGTTTGTGATGCGCACTAAGGAATAAAGCCGAAAAGCACAAAAAAACTTTATTTTCTAAAAAAAATTCACTTAAAGCTAAAAATAAATGAAAATGAATTTCCTAATTATTTTTAAAGGGTCCCCATTTATTAAAATAAATGGGGGGTGTTTTATAGCACAACACTTTCATATAGATAAGATGGGTATTAATTTTTCCATTCAGCTCAATTAATAATGATTAGCACTGATTAGAGTGCAATTATATTTTTTTTTAAGCCATTAGTGGAGCCTTATTCCTTTACTTAATTGTGATTAGATAAGGTACATGTGATGGCTATTGGATGTGCCACTTCTAACATTAAACATTAGATTGGATTATTAAGTAAGTCTAAATGTCATAATTTGTTAAAGATGCTTGAAATCACCATACTTAGATCCTCAATTTGCAAGAAATGGCCAATGGACAACATAAGCTTTAAGTGAGATGAATGTCTACAATGTAAATGCACATGTTGTGCAACCACCACCCCTTTCCCCTTAGTAATAAATCTCATTAACAACCACTTGCAATAATAACATAATTCACTTGGTTCAATATGATATCACTAGATTTAGAGCTTAAATACTTGTTGAGCTTGGATGGAATTATTCAAGCTTTTAAGTTACTTGTAGTCTTATTATTAACAATTTTGCAATTTGTACTCAAAATATCAACAAATCCTTATAAATTATATATATTTTGGCTATCCTAGAGCCATTTTTCATGTTAACAGAATAAACCATGTTACTTAACAACAACCAAGAATACTAGTCCTTGATTTCTCCCAAACCCACCATGAAGGAAACCTCTAACCCTATGACCATTGTCAAGATCTTCCTTTATCTATTTTTCTAAAATAAATATGTCCTCCTAGTTATACCATAAATTCATTTCCCGAATTCCAAAAGACATGGATGAAATTACTACATGGGGCTCACATAGTAAACATATAGCATAACACGTTTATTAATGGGATATTAATAAATACTCCAAAATTTATGTTTTATCTCCCAAAACTAATTTGTTGACCCCCCCTCCAAATACACCATTCCAATTTCAAAACCATCTATTTTCAATATATATCCTCGACATTTATTTTTCATGCCCCTTTTCTTTATACAACTAGCATAGCATTCCTATTATATCACCAAATTTTAACTACTAATCCTCATGAAGTTTTAACCTTCCTCTACCTTCAAAAACCATTGTGATTTTACTTGCTTGAGCTATCAATAGACTCGCCAAACATTCCATGTCCCTTTTCCTTCTAAAATACCTTTATCATATTGATAAGTAAATTAAAATACATTGCACAATATCTGTACCCACAAGTATATCAAAATATCCTTCTCATTTCCTTATTACCTAATGATATATTACTCGACCTAAGAGTAATTTTAAAATGTCCAATATGAATGAACATTGTGCATTATTTCCTACATAGTGTAGTATCCCCATGAAAATGACCCATATCTTTCCTACACAGATTTTTTCCTAAAAAAACATAGATGGGGATTACTTCATCGTAATAGAATCATAGATGGCATGGTGATTAATGTAGAGAGTTCTCTATAGCCCTTGCTTTCACATTTTACAACTTGTCTTGTGAAAATATTAATCTTGTCCTTCATTATATGAATTTGTGCATGTAGACTTGGGAGCTTTCCTTAAGGAATGGGGTTATTACTTATTAGCGTAGATCCATCTTAAGTTCATATCTATTAAGTAGCAAGAGGGATAAAAAAAACCATGAGGTGCAAACATTGTTTTTGCACATTCAAATACTATTTAATAAGCATTTAGGTTTGCAAGTTACCTTTTCTATCCCTCTCAACATGCAATAGATTCAATGTTACTATGGATATGTGTTAGGCTATTTTTAACTGATATTTAAAGTATGGTAAGTAAGATGGATGCTACACCATATAATATAAAATGTCAACTATTTTTTCTTCCCCATTTTATTTTATAAGTGTTACACACATATGTGCCTCCTTCCTAAAATATTTGATGCCATAATGTTCTTTGATAGTTCATAAAGACAAACATCAATTCAAATGTTGTTTTATTTTATTTATTTTTTCTATTGTTTATTTTTATTTTTAAATTTGAAATATATATCTTGGAGATGTCTTTTGGGTACTTCCCTAATTATAAGGATGCTTCCCATAGTAAATTGGATTTTGCATAACCTCCACGCATTGTCAACAAGCTCTCAAAGATCATGATATTCAATAAACCACTCACCAAAAATATAATGTCACAGTGTAGGATTCAAACCTAGGGTAGTGAGGATATATTTTTTCCTTGCAACCACTCAGGTTATACCCACTTGATAAATATTTTGAACGATATAATGGAAAACTTCCTCTAAATTTTTATCCTTCAAAATGAAAATCAACTACGAAAGTATCCATTGCTTCTCTTGGAGAAAATAACTTATGCCATGTAGTCCAGTGTTAATCCATACAAATCATAACATCAATCCTAGTGTTGCTTTGAATGATATAAAGGTGCCAACACTCTTATAAACCATTATCTTTCCAAATTCAACTTAGTTATTAGGTCTCCATTCCTTTCTTAGAGGGCCTATCCTTATCTTTTTGCAATAATACTCTCACACCTTAATACATAATCCTTCTTCTCTTGTATTCTTAAAAAATATGAGGAATTTTTTCCTTTAACACTACTAAGATGAGGTTCAATAAACAAGTGCCCCTTTCAATTGCCATATTTAGGAACTTACTTTACTTAAAGGCCACCCATTCAAATATTCCTTGATTAAATATTTACAAATCAAATCCTAATATCTTTTGACCCCTTCGCATGGTCAACATAGAAGAATTGTTTGATTCCAAACGACCTTCATTCATTTGAGTAGATTTTATCATCTAATCACTATAATCTATTCGAGCACATGTTGTAAAAAAAAAAAAAAATGCATTCATGAGTCTATAGATACCAAAGGTAATTGGAATATATTTTAATTAGTTGGTTATGTCTTTTCATACATATAATATGGAATCGACCTTTTAGTGTAGATTTTTACAATTATTTTTATTGTATATTCGATATTTTTTTAGTATATATTAAAATATGCATTTAATTAGGTCACTTTGTTTCCATAAAAATATTCATATTAATTTTAATGTGTAAACTTGAAAATTTTCATCAATTGTAGTCACTCAACAAAGATACCAAATTTTAAGCCAATTTTAAACAACATAAATAATTGTTCATATTGATTGGGGCAACTTCAATAGAGGATAATTCAACCGGATCACACTGGTAACCTTCCTTGGAACTTTAATCCTTCTTTATATTAAAGTCACCTCTTTAAGAGGGGATCCCCTTTCATCTCCTTAGACTATAAATAATGATCCTTCTTGTTGAAAGAAAGCTTCCTTTGACAATTTATCAATTGTTTTAGTTAGTTACTTGAATACATGAAGGAAATACATGCTTTCAAAATGATACTTTTACTCTTTGAATTTTTCCATTTGAATTCTTGCAACTAGTTTTAGCAAGATCATGTTAGTTTACATAACTCAGATAGGTGTTATACTCTCAAATGGTGTCTTTGAGGCTAGGGACACAAGAGGATAAATTATCTCTAAGCCCAACTTATTTTAACAATGGAAAATATCTTAATTGGATTTAAGTAACCAATTTTGATTATTTTCCTAAGTATAACTTAGGGAAATGGGTTAATTAATCAATATTAATTGAGACAAGTCGATATTTCTCTAGTGACTTCTATAAAATTGACTTGAAGTGATCAAGATGATCTTAGCCAATGATTGTGATTAGATCATAACCATTGATTCCTTAATGAGATTTTATAAGAGGAAAATTGATGGTGCTCTCGAAGACATAATTCAGTGAGAAGGGGTGCAATGATAGCATGGAATATATTAGCAACAGGGTTCAACGGTGATTAAGATCGATTTGTTGGAAATAATTTCTTCACAACTGTCTCCACTTTCTCGGTGACAAGGGGAGATCGAATTATTTTGCAAAGGATAAATGTATCTAGGTGGTGTGAATTTCATAAGGAGGTCGAGTTACAAAAGGAAGAATTAATTTCCTAGAAAAAGTTGATTTGCAGGAGAGAAATCAAGTTAGCTAGTGGAAATCGATTTTCTAGTGGAAGTCATGTTATTATTTCAGGGAGTGCGAGTTGCTAAAGGAGGCTAAGATATTTTCCAAAACTGCTTCTATGCATTGATTCAGGGTCATAGAGGAGGTAAGAATTGATTTTGAGAGGTAGAATAGATCCTAGGAGGTCAAATTAGCTTAGAGAAGTGGAGGAAATAATTTGTCAGTGTTGTGCTAATTTACGACAAGCAATTTATGGAAAATTTCAATTACAGATTTGTTGAAGAATAATATAAACCCTCATCAGAAAAACTAGGTTTCCCCTACTTGGGGCTTTTCCAGGGATAGTTTGTCCAAAAATATTGGTGTCCAATTTTTATGTCTGTGATTTTCTCAATTCTTATGATTTATTATTTGGTGAAATTCGCAGTTGTATTTTTATTCGATATTTGTAGTAAATTAATTTTCTACGACAAATAATCTAATAGATAGGAGAATGATTACTATATTAACTGCAATATAATTTTCACATGGTATCATAGCAGATATAAGGGCAGAAGAAGCTTAGCGCAGGATACAGGAAGAGAAAACTGAGGGTTTACAAAATCTAGATCAACTCTTCAGTTTTATTTGGGGTTTGCTAATATTTTATGAGGGTTTCATATATGGCTTTAGTTGGATCGATAATCGGGACATATTAAATGGTGCATCTAACTTTGGTGTTTGGAAAACCATGATTTTATTTTTGCTGGAAGATAATAGTCTCAGGGAATATGCGACTAGTGTTGCAACCATGTCAACAGATGCAACATCGCTTCTTGCATACAAGAAGCAAGATACCAAGATGAGGCAAATAATCCTAGACAAGGTTAAGGATCATATTGTTCTACATATCGCAGATTTGGATACAATGAAGAAGATGTCGAATGCCATCCTAAATTTTTTCCAGAACACTATTGTGAACAAGAAGTTAATTCTTAGATAGAAGCTGAGAAATACTCGAATGAACAAAGGATATGGCATTGTTATTTACTTCACTAGAGTCTGACTTGTCAAGGATGAGTTAGAAGCTATTGGAGAAAAACTATAAGATGACAAGCTCATGATAACAACCTTGAATGGTTTCTTAAAGCAGTGGGATGTATTCGTTCAAGTGATTAATGGACGTGATACTCTACGGAGTTGGGATCCTTTATGGAGAATTTTCACTCAAGAGAAGCTTAGGTTGAGTCTTGTCAGTGATAGCAGCAATGAGACCTAGAAAAGTGATGAGGAACAAGAAAACATGTCTCTAGTAGGAAAGGGAAAATCAAAGAAGGGTTCCAGTAAAGGACCTAGCCCCAAAGAAGAGAAGAAGAAGGACCTTTCAAAGGTCAAGTGTTATGGTTGTCACGAGTTTGGACACTATATCAACCATTGCCTACAAAGAAAGAAAGATAGGAAGAAGTGAAAGAATAAAATGATAGCTTCAACACGTGCAAATGAGCTCTCTAGTGGGATGGAATAAGAATTTTCACTCATAGCTTGTTTAACTAGCTCGACCTCACTAGGTGTTTGGTATATAGACAATGGGGTGTCATTTCTTATGATAGGAGTTAGCAAGTATTTCTCCAACTATAAGGAGGAGGACGTCAGATTCCAAATCGAGATGGGGAACAAGTCCAACTGCAAACCAATTGGGAGAGGGACTGTTCTATTTCATAGGGATTCTGGCAAGCCGATACCCATCCATGATGCATTGCATGTACCAGGAATGGGGATGAATTTGATTTTTGTGTCTATCCTACAGGATAATGGGTACAATTTACTATTTATAAGGACGCAATTGTTGATAAAGTGCCAATAGTGGAAGTCACACATAGTTTTTGGAGTCAGGAGCATCCAAATTTATAGGATACAGTTGGATACTCCAAAGGAACTAGGGAGCAGAAGTGATCCTAGTGATCAAGGAGAGCTATGGCATAGGAGGATGTGCCATATGCATCATGGGGAACTTATATTACTCTAGGAGATAGTAACAGATGTTCCATAGGTGAGAAAAAAGCATGATGATGTGTGCAAAGGATATGCGTTGGGGAAGTTCACCATGGAAACTTTTCCAAGGAGTGACACTGTATCTAAATGTGTTTTTTATCTAATACATTTTGATATATGTGGTCTTATCACAACGAAGTATCTGAGAGGGTATGAGTATTTCTTCACTTTTAGTGATGATTTCTCCAGTAAGACCTCGATTTACTTCTCGAAGACTAAGGATGAGGTCTTTAATTACTTCCAAGAGTTCAAATCTCTTGAAGATAATTTGACAGGAAGGAAGGTGAATTTTCTTCGATCAAATAAAGAAGGTTAGTACATAGGGAAAATTTTCGAGGAATTTCGCACTAGAGAGAGCATCAAGAGAGAATGGACAATTCCTTACAACCCACAGTAGAATGGAGTTGTTGAGAAGAATAATTAGTTGATTTCAGAGGCAACAAGGGCCATGGTGTATGATCAAGATATGCCATATTACTTATTGGTAGAGGCATGCAGTACAACTGTATATATTATAAAAAAGGTCCCACAAAGAACGTTAGGAAAGATGACACTAAAGGAAATGTTTAGTGGGGAGAAGTTAGATGTCAACCACTTCAGGATATTTGACAACTTACCATATTGTATTCCAAGGGATACACATTAAGAATTGGATTAGAATACAAAATATTTTGCTGGGTATAACGAGACCTCGAAGGAATATAAGATATTTATTCCAAGGAACGAGAGGATCATTGTAATGAAAGATTTCAAATTTATGGATGACAAGGCATATTGAAGGTTTAGATATTTTTCGATAACACTTGATCAGAGTGAGCAACCAACAGAAGCTCTTATAGAATAGCAGCAAGTTCAGGGATAGAAAAATATGAGTTCAATTACCAGTACGAAGGCTAGCTCAAGTACAGGTGTTCCTGAGAGTTTGTTGCATATGGAGAGGTAGATGCAACAAATTCATTAGATGCATCAGGAGGATGTGGAAGAACAAATTCCACACACTATAGTTGGTAGGAGGAACTGAGAGGTTCAACAAACTTATGGATTCTCAGGAGTTTGTGGGGACTCCTAAGACTAGTAGGAGATAGCATAGACAAATGGATAGGTACATTTCTTGCATGGAATTAGTGGGTAAGATCGTGGACTTCCAATTATCAGGATGTTTCATAACAATAAGTGTGGTGAGATTTAATGGTTGATTAGTATACCTCAATCATGCAGAACAATGTTTGGAAGGTAGCACCTAGATCAATAGATAGGGTGGTGGTTGGATCACGTTAGATCTATAAGATCAATCATGGTGCAAACGGTGTCATTGATAAATACAAGGAAAGTTTTGTGGCCAAGGGGTTCTCTCAGAATAAGGGAATAGATTATGAAGATACATTCACTCCAACGGCCACGTATACTTATATCAAGGTCATGATCTCACTTGCAACATAGATGGGATGGAAAATACATCAAATGAATGTTAAGAGGACATTCCTCAAGGGCGAGTTGGAGGAGGGAGTGTACATTGAAAAACCAAAGGGCCTTATAGCACAACAGTAGCAAGAATCATGTTCGTGGACATAAGAGAGCTTTGTATGGACTTAAGTAGGCCTCTAGGACGCTATAACCACCCCTCCCACAATTACCCAAATTCACAAGCTAGCCAAGGTAAACATGAGACAAGTGACACTATGACCTTAGAAGACCTCCCAGATCTAGTTAAGGAAGTGGGGCCTACAAACTGACATCCTAAAGGGAATGAAAATCACATATGAACTGAAGAAACACCCTGGGTGGTCAATCCCCTAGTTGGAACCATTTTTCACTGAAATATACCTATAACGACACCCTTGACAATGCATGCATGCAGTTGTGAGCCTCAAACTGCACTCACAAGCCTTACTCAATGCGGCTATGACCCCATATCTCTAGTTCTGTGCCTGTGGCGTCGGGATTTGAGCCACTTTTTTAGGTCAGTCTCCATACCACTACCCAAAACTTCTTGTAACTTTCTAGAAGCATATTTCTCATAATGAAAAAAATTAAGCATTCAAACTTGAAGGAAAAAATTGACATAGACTGCCTAGAACACACTGGATATTTCATCAAACACATGGAAAACATGTAACCTACAGGTCATGAATGCATATATGATCATAAGAGTCTAAGATTAATTTGAGGATAAACAAGAAGGATCTATGCCCTCTCCACATAGCTACAACAACACTTATTATGATCCAAGTGGATATTGGTGGTCACCCGCCTATTCCACTTGGGGCTCCACCATTGTCTATTTCAGTTTTTCAGTTTCGGCACAGTTTACTATTTTTAGCAGTTTTTCGGGTCCTAAACTTCCAGAGCCGTTTTGAGGCCCTAAACGACTTTTTTTGGGAAAACAGAGGGCAACATGGGTCCATGGACCGATGTTTCCCGTTCCAAATTTGTAGTCCTCGGATAGATCTTTCTAACGAGGTATGGTACGCGTCAAACGGAGATCGTATGCCAAAGTTACGCCCCTGGGAAGTTGAAACACCAATTTACCCAAACGTGGCCCATAGTTTTGGCGCTTCATCTCCTAGGGTTAGGGTTTTGGCTGTTTAGGATTTCCCATTGTTTCTAAATGATAAATAGGCCCTCGAGCCTCATTGTAACACAGTTCAGAGGCCTGTAGCCGCCACATCTCTTCTCAGAGATAGCTACCAGCGCCCTAGCTAGTTTTATTTCCATTTTGTCTGTAAGCAAAATTCAGTTTGTTGATATTAATGAAATGAAGTGTTATTTCCGCTGCATCTCTGTATTTATGTTTATATGTTTATTCTGTTGCGTTCCTGCATAAATCCGGATCATATTAGTCCATACATTCATCAACCAATCAATAACTAAATAATTTATGGCAAGAGCCATAGTTAATACACATCATATAATCAACATATAACTAGAAATTAACTAGCATAGAAACCATGGCAGCTCATCCATAATATCACCAACATAATCACTACAAATATACATGAATCACAATAGAAGAATAACTCTTATTAATATATGAAAATACCAACCAATTCAGGTACTTCCATGTACCACTCAACCATAGATTGGGCTAAACCAAATATCTCTTTCATCTAATCAAACATGTGTCATATTCCAAGCATGAATGTGGGAGCTCGTGTAATAAAGTAATACAAAACCAAACCAGGGCTTCTAGAGGCCAAACCACCTCAACCCTCAACCACAGTGATTCCACCTCTACGGTTGTACATCACTAACACTAACCATATCGGTCTCTACCCAAGCTATCAAGGGTTTTAGGAAATAGTAAATCAACCCACAACCTTTCAAGCCCAAAAGTGTTTGTCCAACCCAGCTCTAAGGACTAGTAACTCAACACACCAAGGGCTCCAGAGCATTTGGCCCAACCTAGACTCCAAGAATCGTAACTCAACCCAAGTTGTTCGAGGGCTTCCAGAGCATTTTTTTCCAACCCAAAATCATAGGGAACTTGAGCACCAATAAGAAAAACAACAATGGAAAAACCCATAACACCATGGCTATATAGGAAATGGCAAGGAAAGGCTAAAACCACTGCCACTCCAGGAAAATATCCATACCAATGACGACATATAACCAGAAAGTCACATGCATATACCATGCATCCATAAATCAGCAATGAAGTCACACATGCAACCTATTACCTAGCAAGAAAACCAGTTGTAGTTGTTGATCCAACTGATCCTTCATACTCCTTGCTTTCCTTTGCCTTCTTTCTCCAAATCCAAACTTTATTCCAAAGTGCTCCAAGAATACTCTAAGTGTGCATGAGTACAAGAGAATAAACCTAAAGTAGCAAAAGGCTCAACTATCAAAAGCTAGCAACTAATCCTCATAAGTATTTTTATCGTTGAGGCCTCTATTTTCTTCATTTCCCTTCATTTTTCCTCTAATTTCCTCTCATGCAAATATGTGTCTCTTCACCTTCCTTTTCTCCTATTTTCCTTTGTTTTCATAAATAAATTCCAATTATTTCCTCTTAGCCATAAATAAACCGAAATTGATCCCCACTATAATATCGACCCATCATTTAACTTGGAATATGTGTCCCATGACCCTGGTCTTATATTTTTTACATATAAAATAAACTAGGGGTTGTTGCAAGCATGGTATGAGTGTATCGACAAATACTTGCAGGGCATGAGCTTCATGAAGAGTGAGGCAGATGCAAACCTATACTACTTAATAGTTAGGATTGAAATACTCATTCTTGTCCTACATGTGGATGAATTATTTTTTATAGGTTCATTTGGGCTCATAGAGGAGGGCCCTAGTAGTAGATTTTAAGATGAAAGACTTTGGACTTATGCACTTCTTTCTAGTAACATAGGTGTGGCAGACAAATGAGGAGATTTTCCTTGGTCAAGGGAAATATTGCATCTATATATTTAGGAGATTCGATATGGAATATTTCAGAGCCATGTCAACACCAACGATAACCAATTGGAGGAAGGTAAATACATCAAGGGAAAAGGATGTGTACCCCACACCTCTACAGGAAATTATTAACCATATTATGTATTTGGTCAACACCAGGCCAAATATATTTCTCGCGGTTAACTATCTCAGTCAATTCATTGTTGAACCAAAGAGGGTGCATTGGACAGCAGCAAAGCATGTGTTACGGTATTTGCAAGGTACAATAGAGTGTGGGATCAAATATACTCGAGGTGATGGTATTAGATTAATGGGATATACTGATGTATACTGGGAAGGCAGTACAGTGGACAAGAAAAGCACTTCATGGTGTTGCTTTAACATGGGATCAAGACTTGTCTATTGGTACAACAGGAAGCAAAAGTTTTAGCACTAAGCTTTGCAGAAGCGGAGTACATAATAAATAACATGGCGATAGGTGAGGCCATGTGACTTCAAAGTTGTTAGTATCTTTGTTTGGTTAGAGGATAGAGATGACAGTGATACATTATGACAATCAGAGTTACATCATGTTATATGATAATCTAGTGTTTCATGAGAGGTCTAAGTATATAGACATCATATATCATTTCATCATGGATTATGTACGGCGCGGGATAGTTAAGATAAAATATATATCTTCAAATCAACAGGTAGTAGAAATACTTATGTAGGCTTTGGGAAGGTGAGATTCATCTTCTTCATAGATAAGATGGGTGTTATGTAGAACACCTTCATCGCTAAGAGGGAGTGTTAGTTTATGTAGCTTGGACAAGTGTTCTAGTCTCAAATGGTGTCCATTAGGGTAGGAACACAAGCGGATAAATCATCTCCAAGCCCAATTTATTTTATAAATGTAAAATGTCTTAATTAGATTTAATTAACCAATTTTAATTATTTTCCTAAGCCTAACTTAGGGAAATGGGTTAATTAATCAATATTAATTGAGACAAGTCGATCTTTCTCTATTGAATCCTATAAAAGTGACTTAAAGTGGTTAATATGATCTTTGCCATTGATTGTGATTATATCATGGTCGTTGATTAGTCAACAACATATTATATGAGGAAATTGATGGGTCTCTTGGAGACACAATTTAGTGAGCAAGGAGGCAGTGATAGTGTGGAAGACACCAACAACAGGGTTAAAAAATGATTGAGTTCGATTTGCTGGAGAAAATTTATTCATAGCAATTTTCAGTTTCTCTGTGACATAGGGAGATCGAATAATTTTTTAGAGGTCGAATTTCTCTAGGTGGTGTGAAATGATTGAGGAGGTCAAGTTTTCGGAGGAAGAACGAATTTCCTAAAACAAACATGAGAGAAATTGAGTTAGCTAGTAGAGATCGATTTTCCAATGGAGGTCATGATATTCTTCCAGGGAGATCCAGTTTCCAGACGAGGTCGAGTTATCTTCCAAGGCCGAAAGAAGGATCAATTCAGGGTCACAAAGGAGGGATGATTTGATTTTGAGAAGCCGAATAACTTCCAGGAGGTCAAATTAGCTTGCAGAAGTGAAGGAAATAATTTATCGATGCTTCTCTAATTTATGGCAAGTAGTTTATGTAACATTTCAATTATAGATTTGCGAAAGAATAATATAAAGCCTCATCTGCAAAACTGGTTCTCCGCACCTTGGGTTTTTCCAGGGAAAAATTGTACAAAAATATTGGTGTCCAATTTTTATGTGCGTGATTTTCTTTGTTCATGTGATTTATTATTTGGTGAAATTTGTAGTTGTGTTTTTATTGGGTATTTGCAGTAAATTAATTTGCCTCGAAAAATAATCTAATAGATAGAAGAATAATTACTAGATTAACTGCAATATAATTTTCACGGATCTATTGTGTGCCTTGTGAAAATTTCATCTATCACAACAAATAGAAACTATTTTCCTAATTGTTAATTTATTTGTAGTTTGCTACGACAAATACCAAATAATTCACACTATTATTTTCACAAAAAATTTGCGAAAGAAAAATAGCACTGGAGTCTGAGAAAATACTAGCACACGCATACAATAATGAACACAATTATTTTTGGACAAAATTCCCTGGAAAAGCCCAACTTGGGAAAATTAGTGCAGCAACTAAGGGTTTTTATTATTAAGCAGTAGTGAAATTCTTAGTACAACTTGGATGCCTGAAATTGGAAATCCACAACAAGAAAATTTGGCTGAAATTATCTAAGGGAATTTCCCTTCTTCCATAAGAAACCCCGACAACTCGCGCTACTTGTGTTGGTGTCTTGTGTTTTGATAGTTTGGCAAATCAAAAGACAAGGCAACATCAGAACCAATCTTTAGAGTTCCAGGATCTAGTCCTCCTGTTCTCAGAGAGGGATCTCTCAAATGTTTGTTTGCAAAGGTTTATCTTGTGTGCTTAGAATATGGATTTTAGACTAGTTATTAAGTGCGGGTGTTTGTTTGTTTGTTTGGTTGGTTGGGTTGACATAGCAGAAAATGAAAGATCTAGGAAAGATATATAGAATGGAGAAACATCTGGTTCATTGGGAAATGGAGTCAAAAAAGGTTATAACATACTCATCAATGGATATGGGATATCAGAGGGCAAATCTAAATTGGCCACAGGATCCTTTGGTTTTTGGAATGAGACGGACATCAATGATTTGGAAAGAGAAGTTTAATTCTCAACAAAGGGAATTGGGAAGCACAATTTGAACAATAAAGAGCTTTCTGATAGACAGTGCTAACCATGAATTCTACAAATCACACCTTTAAGCAAACAATGATTTCAAAACAACTTTTAAAATGAAATCTAAGATTCGGGGAACACCCTATTTCCTCAAAGATTTGATTTCGAATGACTTAGAAAACATAAAAGATTCACTGATAATTGCAGTCATAGAAGAGGGAACACCTAACACATCTATGATTACAACTATAAAGACCTTCAAGGCAACAGTTTAAGCAAGGACAAAGGGCAAGATCAAAACAGACTTCCTTGATTCACTGTAAACAAGAAACTTCAAAGGGAGACTTCGATAACAATTTTTAAGTGGCAGCAGACAAGCAGGGAAAACCATAAATCATGCTGAAACCAACCATTCGAACTATTAAGGAAATAAACGAGCATGGAGACTAAAGAGAGAGATTAAAGACTCTAAAATACTCCAGCATAAGAAAACATAAAACAGTGAAGGATGAACAGGTCTAAGGTGCTTCCAGGAGTCATTTCTTAGCCTAAAAATTTCAACCTACTATAATAAGAAGTTATGGAACATAACGAAAATAGGGTAAAAACATTAAATAGTTCAGAATACATCACCAACAGCCAAGCTCATCGATCCAATGATAGAGCCTTCTCAGTCACAAGCATGCAACAACATCATCAGGGCTTCCAAGACTTCAATTTCTTCTTCAACTTCAACAGACTATGTATTATTTCAGAAAGTTTCAGTATTACAACTAGTGATCAACCAACAACCAACCAACTTCTCATCTTCTACAGAAGTATTTATAGAAGAATGAGGAGGTGAGATCTGATAAAAGATCTCTCAGGACAATTAATACAGATTCAAGACTTCTCGGCCTTTGAGGGGCTCGATGGAGAAGTTCACAGGTGGATTGTTGTATTAACTGTTTTACAATTATGAATTAAACTCGGTGGGATCTTTTGTTTGACTTCGAGGCTCTACGTAATGTTTGGAGTAACTCTACAGATATTTCTGCATTTATTTCCTTACAGAAGTAACTCCCTGGCTGCGCTGAGGCAAGGTATCAGATTTCGAACAATAACTTTGGCCTCGGTTTTGAATGCTTTAAGGCACAGGTGGCATTTATGGTAGCTGAGAAATCAATTTGCCTCAAATGTGGTGGTGGAGGCCTGCCTACCTGTTAAACACTTATGATTTCTTTAATTGTGTTTTAATTCTGGAAATTAGGCTTTTGAGAATCATTCTTAGTCGTAATTCCCAAACCTGTCTTCAGTCCTCTGTTCTGCTGCGCTCTGTTCTTCAACACTGATACTCTTTTAACTGTGTCTTTAATAAAACAGTGTCTTGTAGATGTGCAGGGCCGCGCTGGGCTTTAAAGGCATCAATGCCCATGAAGCATTGATAAAACATCGAATCAGAACCTTGCGAATAGTCTTCATTGATAATTCAAAGGCACGGGAAATGTCTTTCCCGACCTTCGGCATTTCTTTTGAACAAATGGAAAAACCATTAATCCCTGCAAAAACACACAAAATATTTAGAAAATCCTGCGTTTTTAGGTTTAACTACTTCAGAAGGAGGGGAAGGAGCGTAGCCATTGGATTAAAGCATCCAACGGCAGAGATTTATTTAAGAGGAGGTTAAAGAAGAGTGGGGAAATGAACAAGTCAGAGTGATTTTTTACCGTCCGATCTGGACACGTGGACGGTCCGAATCCAATCGGAGGATCGCAATCGGGGGACCGCAATCGGGGGTGGTGAGCAAATGCACCGATTGAAATTTGCGATGTGATGTAGCGCAGACCGTCGATCTAAATATTAGATCAACGGTGGAGAATAAATCGGGAGAAAGGCTGATGGGGGGAGGAATATAACGCAGTGATGAAGAATTGCGATGCGAGTTTGAGCGGGCCGTTGATCTAAGGATTAGATCAACGGTGGAAAATGAATCAGGGTATGGCCGATCGGCGGGAGCAAACAAGTGTATGCGATGGAAAAATGCGATGCGATGGAGCGCTAGCCGTTTGATCGTCTTACGATCAACGGCGGGGATTTATTTTAGAACGAACCGGCGAAAAAACCCTTATGATATATGAAAACTCAAAAATTTGAAATAAAACAAAGGTTTTATGCTTCGGGGGCGAAAAATATGTATAAAGTGGATAGGCGCCTGACTGCGGGGCCTTTAGTTATATGGAACACAATGGGCTTGGGGCTTACACAACAAAGGCCAATCACAATTAGAGCTTTGGGCCCAGTCTTTTTAATCTAACCATCTGGAAAGTTGTGATGCGATTCAGCGCTTCGGGACTTCAACACTTGGTCCCGGGGGAAAGTCATATGAAATAAAACGGCGGGGGGGAAGTTTATATGTATAAGCCCTAATCGCATCGGAAATTCTGATGCGGCCGTTTCAATCAACCCATTTGTATTTCCCCGATGCGATTGCGCGATCGGGTGTTTTCAATCTACCCATTTATATTTAACACATGACTTTCGCTCTTTAGACCAAACTTTGGATAGATGGGTTTTTTGGTTTTACAAAGGAAAAGACCACTGGGGAAAAAATTATTACACGGTTTTAAACGTCGGAGGCGGGCCCACGGGATATTTATATATAAAAATAATATGATCGGGGTTTTTATAATACAAAGGCTGATCGCATCGGAACTTTCGAACATAACAAAAGGCGTGCGCGCTTGAATCTTTCCGATGCGATAAGCGTCGAACAGGGTTAGCACTTGGTTCCAATGTGTGGGCATGTGGGGGGAAGTGGTTTAGGACTTAGCCTAAGGGGCTTAAGCCTTTATGCAAAAAACATGTATTTTTCATGAAATTTTTCAAGTTTTTCAATGGATTTTGGGGTTTTGGTAAGGTTAAAGAGTGAGTTTTTAACTTTGTAAAAGTGATTTTCATGAAGGGAAGAAGAGAAATCATGAAAACAAAGGAGTTTTATGAAGAAAAAGGGAAGCAAATGAAGGCTAGTTTTGAGTGGAGGAAGGGGAAAAATGATGATTTTGCAGCAGTTTCTTCTCATGATTTCAGCAGAATTTCTGAGTATAAAATGGGAATAGCAATGAAGATTTTGGACAGAGGCATGAGGCCTTCAAGAGTCTTCAAGAGCCAACACTTTTTAGTAATAAAATTTGTTGTTTGAAGGCTCCAAAAATTCTTAGCCACCTCTTGCTATAACAAATATTATAGGTGGCTAACAACGTGCACTCGTGCGACTTCCTATACTCACACTTCTTCTTGTACTCACATTACTACCTGTACTCAAGCTTATGCATGTGCTCACACGACTGCCCTTATTCAGGCTTCTGCCTGTACTCGCATAGTTTATCGTACTCGAGATTCTTCCTATACTCACACAGCTGCCTACACTCATGCTGCCCACACTCGAGCTCCCTGCACTCGGAATAACTCGCGGGGGTGTCACTCAATTAACCTATGGCATAGCACGTGTGTTTGTGGCATACTAAACAATACCCTTAATTTGACTACATATTGGAAAATACCTCTAAAAATCACTTTATTTAACCCCCTACCAATACTAACCCATTGAATTTTCCCAATTTAAAAAACCCCTGCTTTCACTATATATTGTAGGTATCTGTTTTTTCATTAACATTTTTTACACCCCTTTATATTTATATCCTTAACATAATGACATGATGCCTCTCTTATGACCTCACATGAATTCTACAATCCACATTTCTTCTTGTGATATACATAAGAGATGCATATTAGTATTCCCACAATGTGATTACTCAATCCACACTCAAGCACATCTTACTATGATTTGTGGCATTTAATGGTCTAAGGCATACAAAGATCAACCATTTTTTAGGAAGATTGATTATGTGCATGTGTATATAATAACATATAAATTGATCTCTATGATGATGAAAAATCAATTGATCAATCTTTATGAATATGTTTGCACCAAATAAGGTGTTCAATCACAAGTCTAGACCCTCTTCCCTATGAAAGCTTCTTGTTCAAAAATCCAACTACAACCTCATGTACTCAAACTAGTGTCTTATTAAGGTGGAACAACAAAAGTTACAATTTCGAAGAGTTATATAGAGAAGAAAAGGCAAGGTGAGGATGAGTTATGAGACCCTCCCTTTTCTTTAATGAAAAAAAAAACATTGTTCGGTTGTTTTTAATTTAAGTGTTTTAATGAGAGCCCCATGGTATATTTTATTAAGACAAGAATACTTTGTACCTAGTAGTACAAGAATACTACAAGTACATGAATACAACACCGCATATTTGTGTGTATTGTGACCATTCGAGTATGATAAGGCCCTCCTTAAAAGGCAATTTAGTGTGGATTTCCCATAAAAAGTGTTTTTTTCTTTTAGAAAGAATGCATAAAAATAAAAGGAGAAGGTGGCTTGAAGATCTAAAAATCTAGCCTATCATTTTCTAGGTGCAAGGAAAAAGTGTATAAATCATGCTTGGGGGCTCTTCATCTAATGTGGGGTGTATGATATGTTAATAACCCTTGGTTGTGCCATGATGGATATTCACACTCCAGATAGCTTTCTCGTGGGAATTTCGAGACCTTGTCTTGATGCTTATGTGGTACACTTCCTTAGATCATTGGAGATGTTGACTGCACAAATATTTTCATGGAATGTTTTGACACCTAAAATGAGCCTTGGGTGCATGTGTATAAATGTATTCCCGAATGTAATTGAAAAAAGGGGGAGGAGGAGAGGAATAGAAGATTTTTGTAATAACCTGCGTATGAACAATTGCTCCCAGTTGAATGAATTCAGTCCTGTTTATTTTATTTTGTCTCAGTTTGTTAATGTTGCGAATTTCCGTTTAACTGTGGGTGATTGTGTATTGGAGATTTCGTGCTCTGTCTTAAATTCTGTACCTTGACGGAGAAACCTGTGAATTCTGTGTGAATTCTATTCTACTGCAGGTGTGATCTCTGCGAAAAGAAAACCCGTGGTCGTTTAACCTTTCTTATGGTAATTGCAGTCCCGCCTTATTTTAAAAAGAACTACTCTTGTTCGTTGATAACCGGAATTTCGAACCAAGCCGAAAACCGAGTTAATGAGCCAATGGGATAGCGCAACCATGGTTGAACCTTGGGTTGAGCACTGTAGCAGAACCGGAGGCGGATTTGCAAAGGTGGGTTTCCCCCATTCCGCACCACCTTTGGCACAAAAGTGGTATCCGTAGAGTGTGCAGCGATTCCATTGATCGCTCGACACGTGGCGGATGTGACGGGCCGAGAAACCACCATCCCGCGCGTTAAAAGACTGTCGAGGAACGGGCAGCGGAATCTATACAGGCCATTGATCTGGGGGATGATCATCAGACGGTCCTAGTTTGACGGAGATGCATGATATTTAGTCAGGTACGACGCCGTTGTTGTTTGGTCCGTTGGGTTAGGTGGTGGACCCACGTAATATTGCAAAGGCCATTGTTATATATATATATATATATATATATCATCGATATATTACTCCGTCGGGGTATAAGTTTATTATTCATAAAATCTTGTTTCCAAAGCATAGCGTATACCTATAAGTTCGAAGGTTGAATGTTATTTACACGGTGTCGGAATATTCCCTAGTGCGCAGAGATTAATTAAGCACAAAGATTATTGTAACGTGAGCATTTATATGAGGTTATTGGTCATTGGAGTATTTATATAAGGCATTTACATAATTCGATAACATTGTTGAAATATACATATATGTGCGGAAAACCAATATAATACCAAGGTCACGATATACCAATTGAAATTGATAAATAAAGTTGAAAGGGAAACGAGGGCAGAGACACGTCGAAGTTGACCATCCCTTGAGTGTATTGACTTTCACTTGTTGCTGCGTCAGATTCCATGTAAAGTAACTTTTGAGTTTCATGTAATCTGCCCAGATGTGGTAGCCTTAAGTCAGAATGATGGCAGACCGCTGTGAATTTCCTTCCTGTCTCGAGATGAATATTAGGCCATCTTTTCCACCTGCAACACGCTGTACAAATGACTACTCTGTTCAGCAAAATGAGATTTACAATACTAACAAAAATTTAACAATTTGAGAGAGAGGTGAAAAATTTAACACTTTGACAGAGAGGTGGCCGAAAATCCTATAATATTTCAGGATAAAAACCTCTAATTTGTATTGAGAAGGAGAGTAGAATAATTTATCTGCCCCCTTTTTCAGCAGAGTGTAAGTCCCTAATATAAGTGCACTGCACGTGAAAACATTGTATGACAATAATGGACACTTTCAAGTTTCAACAAAGACAAATAGGAAGTTACAGCAAGAAAAATGGACAGAAACAATCTCTCTACTTGGCACTTGCTTTACAAATTAAATTGAAAAGAGGAATGCATGTCCAGGGCGAAGAAAAATGATCTCTGATTGACTCCTATTGAAAGCATCTGCCTTGTTTAAATACTAAATACCATGCTATGCACACAGCCAATACTATAATGCCAGGCCAAATGTGGACAGGGACAGTGGTTGCTCCAACAAGGATTGAAACTTGAATCATGGATTCCAAAAGAAGAACAGGTTTGGCTATAAAGGGACTGACAGTTTAGTATTTCCCATGAAAGTACTTGTTAATGTTCTAAAAAAGAGTGTTGCAGGAAGTGGGCCAGAGAAATTATTGACAGAAACATTCAAAGGAATCAAGCTTGTAAGCACCCCAACCATTTTAATATTATTGTGAAAGGTCCGATGTTCACTGTTGTGTTAAAAGGTGGAGATTGATTGCCAGGCTAGTAATAGATCCTATTCCAGAAGGGTTGGCAGAAGAAAGACTATTAGTCTTTTACAACTTAATTCAAGCAATTCTTCAATTCTTGGAGAATGTTACCATTTAAAAGATGATTGCAAAGAATCACCTTATTGAAGTTTTTTAGTTTGCCCAAAAGGGATATAATCTGAAATTTAAGTAATTTTCACTTAGATCTAGCTGCTCTTTATCAATGAGACTACCAAGGTCAATTGAGATTCTACCTGTCAGATGGTTAATGGGAACATCGAGAAGCTCTAGAGATGTGTTGTTTCCAATCCCTGGAGAAAGAGGTCTAGTGAAATTATTTGTATAGAGGTCCAAGAGCCCATGGGTTTGGAGCCAACCTAACTCTGAAGGAATCCTTCTAGTCAATCGATTTTCTCCCAAACACAAGTTGAGATTCTCAATTGCCAACCATGGTTGGAATTGGTTCAGACAAAAGCATTTACTAATAAGATCAAACTGAGGAGCAAAGAGAGATTGCAAATATGCAGTGCATCCAAGAAAAGTGTGGGTGACTGGAGTTCAAATGTCCAAGAATCTGAAAGGAAGAACACAACATAGGACAGAGGATAACATGATGTTTTACCATTTTCATAACACCATCAACAATAGAGGAGAGCCCTACACTGAATGTCTTAAACCATCTAAGAGAAATAATGTGGCTTGGGTGGGAAGAACTTCATATATCTATGACGGTTCCATGAAAGCTTTTGCAGTTAAACCAATGACCTTAAATCATCCTCTATATGGGGGATTTTAGAATCTAGATGGAAAATTTTATCTTTATATTAGGGTACAAAAAGTTAATCGATATTTAAGTTGCACTAAGGTGTTATGCCAAACCAAACCACATGTGAGAAATACAAAAGAGAGAAGATTGCTGATACTAGCAGGGAAGTAATGGCATGTAACATAACTCCTCATCTCTGTGAATGAAATTCATAAAGCCATAGTGATGATTGTTATGATGGGAACACTTTGGTGCATTCACAGGAAGCAGCAAGTAATTCGGCCCAAGCCTATGCCTCTGCGTGTCAGAGTATGAGAAAACTCGAGTCTGGAACATTTTATCATCGGTGTAGTAGATACCGGGCACAATAACTCCAGGGCAAAATGCCAACTATTCATTCTCATTGAAAAAGTTATCAATGTTTCTATTCAAAACCATCCTCCCAACAGGCTGCACAAGAAAAGGATCCAATTTTCAACCATGGTTCAATGCAAAAAGCTTGAAACTGAAGAGCATATAAAGTTGAATTACTACCAAAACTTGAAAATTGTGAAGCAAGAAGAATTTATATTACAGATTATATGACTGATAAATTCAGTCTTAAGTATTTTATATGTACTTTACCTGCAAAGGAAATAGATTCTTTGGCCATATTTTAGTATCGTCAAGAGGATCAAAGTCGAACCTATCTTCATTTGCAGGATCCATAGATTGAATGCATAGCTTCCATTCAGGATAGTTACGAAAAGCTATGGCATCCTATAAATCTTTGGTAGCATGACTGTGATTGGTACCTCCAACAATTACAGCCTTCTCATCAAGCAAAAACTTGAGTTCAGCAATCTGAAAATCCTGGATCAGTATCAAGTTTAGGTGTTTTCCTTACAGTGATAATGACACCAATTCAAACCTATTGTTGCTAGCAAGGATAGTGTTATAAAGTTGTTAGCTAAATGAATTACAGTAGCGATAATGGGGCAAGATAGGTAAAATTTGATAGCTTTCAGGCTTTGTCATTGCAGTGTAAGATGAGAAATGGAATTAGAATGAGCATTTAGATAATTAACTCATTCTATAAGAAGAAAGTAACACAACATAATTGCCCTTAAAAAACAGAGCATAAATTGATTTATGAATTCTATTTATAACTCTTTAGAACAATCAGTGAAAGCATAAGATATGAAATGGAACTGAGAAGACATTCGATGAAATGAAACACTAAAGAGATACAATGCTATAAAGCCATACCACATGAATCCCAAAATTCTTACTGCAACTGCCTCTGTATTATCAAAAAAAAAAACTCCAAGTACAATAGCTCTCCTATGATATATCCAATATCCAACCCCCCTCTATTACAAAAACATTTCTTTTTTATAGGCCAAATTACAACGGCCTATTTTTCCAAAACAATAAATGTATTTTTGCAAAAATAAAAATAAAAATGATATCAAGGTGGCCAAAATATAAATACGTGCAAAAAGACTCTGATGGCACATTTTTTGAGCTACAAGCTCTGATTTATATGTCCAATTTGAAAAATAGGAAATCCAACTACCACAAAAACATTCAAAATCAAATGCACTTCATGTGTTAGCCATTGCTCTGGTGTAAATTTGTTGACTTGAGTGAACAGAAACCATCCTGATTGAACCCCGTGCCATTAGATCCTTGATATCCTTTCTAGCAAGCGAACCATTAATCTAAAAATTCAAGGAAAACATTAACATTAGTGAGAAGAACCACATACGTTTCTTTAAAACATATTCATAAAAAAGGAACCAATTATTCTTGCTTTTCGTGATTAAATGGACCAACTTCAGAAGAACCACAGTAGAAGGCATCCAACATAAGTGTTGAGGTAAGGGATGCCCTTATATTCAAAATGTATATATGTGTTGAGGTAAGAGGTACATATAGTTATATAGGTATGTAATTATATTGTTTTTATGGAAGAAATACCAAATTAATGTTTGAATGAAACACAACTACAAAAAGATAAATGGCTAGTGAAAGAAACTTACACCAAAAAGTAGGTAGCAAAAAAAGGTTGAGTTATCTCGAACATTCAACATTTGAAGTATTCACTATACCTAAAGCCAAAAAGTACAAAATTAACATCAGATTCATACAAACAAATCAACAAAAATATAACCAAAAACTATTTATAAATAATCCAACATATGGAAATACATAAGGAAAGTGAACAGAGAATGTTTTGAAAATTAACCTTGTTTAAATTTTTCACAAAATCTGAAAAAACTTTGTAATCACTTTCTTCTAATTTGTATGTATCATTCTTAGCATTGTACGATAAGTTTGCGGTTGCTATAACATATTCAAGTTGTACAAAAGCATGATCAGTCAAATCATACTTATACACGCGTTGCCCCTTCATTCTACTATACCAACATAATTGAAGCTCGATGCCTTCTAATCTATCCAAAAGGTTGATGTCATTATGGTAATCAAACACCCTATTACCATCCTTCTTCCTTATTCTTTGAACCCTTCCAATGTACCACATTCCACAAGAAACACCTTGTTTTGCACTTCGAGGAACACCTTTTCTTGCAGTACGTTCAGTGGGAGGAATTGAGTTGTTTTCAAACAACACCCCACAATCTGATCCAATTCCAAAGCCAATTGAAACACCCTTTTGTAGAGTATTCCCATCTTGCCTAAAGTAGACCCCACTTCTCACTTTTGCCAACCTATCTTTGGATAATGTTGGATTTCCATTCAACTGACTAACCAAACATGCTTTGAACATATCCTTACCATCAAGATTCACCACTGGTTTTATAGTTTTGCTTACATTTTCATCAGTGGAATCTAAAATTTCATCCAACTCGTGTCTCCACTCACTTTCCATTATTTTCAATTCACTTTCATTGTGTACCAATGAATATGAAGATTGAAATATAGAGTTGGAACATCTTGGTGGAGAATCATCAACTACTTCATCCACAATTTGAAATGTTGAATAATCTTTATCCTCTGTCCATGGTTTAACCCACTACGAACATTGAGTGTAATTTTCTGGTTTCATTCCAAGAGTTGATAAAATGTCTTGTGCATCCTTCAATCCATTCTTAAGGGCTTCTACAATTTTAGCGTCTGTGGATATTGAATCATATTGCGACAATATGTCAGTATTTTGTATTGTTTCTTGGTGCAATTTATTCCAAATGTTTTCTTGCTTCTTATGGGATTTATTAAAATGAAGTCCTTGGGAATTTGATTCTTCTTCAACAACTCTATTAAGGGTTCCAACAGCATGAAGCAAGTCAATGAAATCATAAGCCCTCTCCATTCCAACCATCCCACCAACTTTGCTAAAGAAGTTCTCACATACATCTGACCCAGTCAAGTGCAAAACACATGGCAAGTTAGAGTATTGATCTCGAAACAATCTCATCAAAAAAACTGCAAAATGACAAGAAATTCTCACATCTTGATATGCCTCTCTGCTGATGAAATTTATGTTGACATTAGTATGAGATTGTTTTTGTACCCAACATAACCATAATGTGAATAAATGATGAACTCGTGAAGCATTTCGCACTCTTTCCCAGAGGCTCAAACTACGAGACATAAAGATGTCAATGTAGTCAGCGACAATCATTAGGTAAATCTCTGTAGCTAGTGTCCTCTCTAACTTTCCACTTGGTGTACTTCTCAACTCTTTCAAACACCTTTGAACATGCCTTGAAGCAATTCGTTGTGCGGAACCCCAATTTTGTCGATCCATCCTCTCTATATCTTCACACTTAAGCTTGTGATCATCCACTTTAAAAGTGTGATAAACCATTCTGACATGGCCAAAACTTATGTACTCATTTCCTAAAACCAATTCTCATCGACCACTAAACAAAGGATTCACTAGCTTTTTGCCGTTGTGGATGTAATCTTGGTCATGCAATCCTGTTACATTGCAACCATTGTACAACCCAGTTAGCCTCCACCCTTCCCAAGGAATTTGATATCGAAGACCTAATGTTGAAGAATAATCCTTCAACATAAGTTGTCTTCTTCTGCTATCTCCATCCGAGGAATGACCAACAATAGGTCCCAAATTGTTTTCTACGTGTTTCTTCCACATAAATTCTACCTTTTCCCATTGTTGATAAAAAAAATTTGCATTGAATTTATTGCATGTTGGATGAACAACCACAACCAAACGAGGAAGTTTTTCATGTAAAGGGTTTGCAATAATAACACGTGCATAATGTCCAATAACATTGTTTTTAAAAGAATTTGTTATAATCTCATAGCCTGCATCTCCCTCACCAACTCTCACCAAGAAATGTGATTGGCATTGATGTTCTTCTTTCAAACCACAAAACCCCACCAATGTATCACTTTTTGCTACCCACCTAACATATTTTTTCACAATTGTTTCATCTTCTGCAAGGCATACATGAATTGGTCCATATATACCATGTTTGGCTTTATAAGAAGCATAAATTTTTCCAACTGCCTCAAAAATGTGTTCGTGCTCCCCTGGAATATATGTCAATGACTTTTTAACTTGCCTTAAAGTTGTATATATTGAAGGACCATCCATATTCAAGCTAATAAAGTTATGTAATCTAGGACCTCCCCATAACTTGATCATCTCATAAAGGGATTTTGTGGATGTACTATACCTTCTCCCTGCTTTTTCATGAGTCAAGTTATGAAATATATCCTTGACAAATTCCCAAACTGCATCTTTACCTTGTAATTTTCCTTGCTTATGTGCCTCACAAACATCCTTACAAAACCTAAAGACATCCTTCCTTTCTACCGATTCAAACAACTTTTCCTTTAGAGATCTCATTCTAATAGAGAGTGTAGCAACCTTTGTCCTCTCCCACCAAAGAGCTCGCATTGTTGATCTATGGTTAGCATTTGTAACCCTTGCAACATTCTTCAATTCATTTTGAGTCAAATAGTCCAATCTTCTACCTTTTCCTGTATCTCGTTCACTTCTTTTATTGGTGCACCTTGATTCACGATATAATCGCATCCCGAAGTCATTACATTCTGGAACCAACTTACAAAATCTACATGTTAATGAATCAAAAGGGGTCCCTGTTTCAGAACCCCTCTGGCAATGAATATGCCTATATGTACCATCAATACGACATTCAATACCCTCATAACATAGCATGATCTTAGTATGCTTCTCTATGGCCCATAATTTTCCACCCCTTTGATCATCCATTAGGACCTTTGTTTCCAATCTCTCCCCATTTCTATCAATATAAGGATACCAATACCCCCAACATTGTAGTAACAAGGGAGACAATTGAGCTATAACAAGATGACAACATAATAAATAAATAAATAATTAGAAGTACGATAAATAAAATAATATACAAATTCATATTCAAGTTTAGTCTAAACTATTAATTAACCACTAATTAACACACCTGAAGTAGGAGTTGCACTTGTAGAACCCCTATGTAATACTGATGGTGATGATGGCACTAAGAACCTAGTCAAACTTTGCTAGGACTTATCATTGGTAGGCTTCTTAGGTCTCCCAACTATGCCACTCCTCAGCCCAATCTCCTGATGTGAAGCCTCATTTGTCGTAGTAGTAGTGTGCTTCTTTGATTTCATGTGTTCATTTAAAGAACTGACAATATTACCACTTGTCGGAACCAAACAAAACCATTTATTGCATCGTGTACATTCAACTCTCACTTTTTTCATGTCCTTATAGTCTACAAGTGTTGCTTCCACCACCTTGAACAAATTAGGCTCTTGTGTCTTGTTGAAATCATCTGGAATTTTGATTGCTTGATCAATATGAAATCAATCTCCAACCACCGTTGTTTGTTGTACTTTTTTACATGAAGGAATTTCACTACCACTTGGCATTGAAAGGCGTTGTTGATGGGACGTTGTTTTCATATGATGGTTTTTGAAGTTGCGCATTGTTCGCGCTACCAAGGATACATCACCTATTCCATAATCAATGCCACAAATTTCACAATGGATCTTTATTTTAGATTCTCCCTTTTCTTAATATACTTTGAGAGTAAGTTTCTCATTGACAAACTCTTCCATTAAACTTTTCACTTTTTTTTCCCAAGATGCCAATACACAAGAATCAACAATTGTGGCTTCTTCCACTGACAAAGGCATATTTTCAACTCTTGGTTGTTTATGCATAGGTTCCTCCACATTCTCTTCAATGTTTTCAAAGATTGGTATTTCTTCCACTGCATTTGAACACCTTGTTTCCACATCAAATGTGTCTAGTTTCCTCTTGATGCCTAAAAGTGTTGTATAAACTTTCCATTTCTTCTCTTGCTTTGGATTTAGAGCTACTCCATCATGGATAAAATCAAAAGGGTATTCAACGATTCCATCATCCACAATTTCATCACGGATTTCAGCAAATGTACAACCTTCTCGACACCTGACAATGCCAATGACAGGTTCCTCTTCATCGATAGTAATTTTATAAGACAAGTCCATCTGCTTTTGCACATAAATAAATGAAAAAGTAAGTAAAATTCCACAAACATATTGGTTTCTCCAAAAAACATGAATAACTCTTACTATTGCGATGAAACACTTTGATTCAAAATGTACTATCGATGGATTCCTCAAATGGAACTAAACCCAGAAATAAAACAGAGTACTAAAACATATTTGAGAGTTGATTTATTGAGTCAAACATTGACAAACTTATAAGCAAGCTTAAGCTCTAAATCTGCCTCAATTTTGGACTTATTTACATCATTTTTTGTGTCCTAAAGAGGTCAAAACCGTGTCAAAACCAAACCATCATAGCTTTTACTGTTCGTTGGTATGAAATAGATTCTAAAGTTTTGAATTCTTCGAGACTCTGCTCATCTAGGTCTTGGCTCTTAGTTTCCCAATTCTGATTTTTCTTTGATATATAAAGAAATTCTTCGTATTTTACTGATTGAGAATAAAAGAAATAGAAAGGCAAAATACAAAGATTAAGTGCTCATTTATGCATGCAATGACCTGATGTAAATTGTTAAGTTGAATCAGCTTTTACATTCCTTGATAATCCTTGATAATTAGAAGGTTTTAGGACGTAAACATGGACTTGGGACCTGCTTGCAAACATATTCGCCCCTTTGAAAATCATATCATTTAGATAGGGCAGAGATAACAGTGATTTCCAAAGCCATTGCTTAATATTTCAGCAAATATCACCAGTGAACGAACACCACGTTTAAAACAAGGCCCAGTTTGAAAGAGACTACTAATAAAATCAAATAATAGCAGCATACATCTTATGCACGTAAAAATCCAGTCAATCAATGCACCAATCATTTCTCATTCCTTCAGATCATCTAGAATATGGAACCTGATACATAGATTGCAGACCTGCAAAGGATTCCTATGTTTGAGAAACAATGTAATGAGGCATTCAAATTATAAATAGATTTTGAACATAGCCATGTGATTCTCAAATTTTTTGATGCAATGCCTGCTTAGAAATACCCCTTTTGACCGCTATGTTAATGTAGGTTTACCCAATAGAGTAACAGAAAAATACATTGCAGAACATTGCTATAATTTTAATTTAAATATCATACTCAATTTTAACAAGCCCTCTAACGTGCTTAGGGATAGAGCAGTATGGGAACACCAGCCAAGGGCGTTGAACCATAAAAGCATGGCTTTTATAGTCAACTCTATAGTCTTGGGTCTTAAAAACTCAATTTTTGTGTCAATGCCTATCATGGAAGGGAAATCGGTAAGAAAAGGCCTGTGTGCCTATCCTCAACAGTATTTGTCATGTCAGATGCTCTTGTAACGCAAAATCTCAGCAATCTGAAGACTATAAATTTGTTCTACTAGTCTGGTTTCCCATCAGGCAAATCAATCAGGAAGCCCAGTAACACAACGACATATCAGATGTAACTTTTTGATAGCGTGATGAAAAGGCCAACCTACAACCTACACATACAGAGAGTTTATGGAGAGTGTTACCCCTCACATAACACGAGGCCTTGTCCAAGCAAATCATGTTTGGAAGAAGTCTGTTTTGGAGCTAATACACTATTGCTTTCATGCATATGTGTTAATGGACCACCACCTTTTAGGATCTTCATTTCATATTTGGAGGATTGCTAAGATGTTTACCTTAAACACTAAGCATTATTTTTTGAGGTATCCTAGTGTAAATTTCACCTTTGGATGTTTCTCTCACATGGATCCATTCATTTTCACATATTTGGAGACATGTCACATCATCCAATGTATGTAGATTTGGAGGAGTTACATGTTTGCTAAGGGTTTTGTTTAGCATGATGAGTGTCTTGACTATTGCTGGTGTGTTCTCATGTGCCATGGCACACTTCTTGGATATGAATTCATCGTTATGGCAGAAGGCATATGGTTCTAACTTATTTTTGGATAACATGCCACCCTTTATGCACACATTCCTAAATTGGCCTACCTACTTTTCATGTATTAGGAATGTAGTTGGTTTACATGAATGAATGTATCATTTGTTTGATAGATCACTCCCACAATATTGGTTTGTCAGTGACGCCCCCGTGTGTATTAGATGGGTTGAATCTATTTTAATGGTTAAAAACATCATAACAGAGGAAGTAGTGTTGAACAATCCTAAGCAAACCTCGAATAGTTGACTGCAGAGACAGACCTTGCTAATTGCAAACATTAAGAGCAGTCATCACTTAAGCTCGGACCAAGTCCTGGACTAGTGGAACATTCCTGTGCAGGCATAAACACAGAGAAGAGTTCAAAGGAGGCCAAGGAAGGAAGGTTATTTAGGCATTTTCAGTGTTAAGGTTTAAGCTCATACTTGCTAGAAAGGCTCGGACAGAACAGTGATTTCATAACTAACTTGTCAACAGAACTGTGCATGACTGTTTAAAGGAAAAGAGGCCTAGTCTAAGGCTCTCTCTTCAAGCTACAAGTTGACAGTGCAACTAAAGGCTCACAACAGTTCAGAATTGTAGGCTCAATAAGACAGTCACATTTGAAAAAGGTTGAGACTATTTTTCTTTGATTAAGGCTTCCTCCATTATGACAGTAGACAGATGTGAGTTTCTTGTGGGTGTAGAACTCAAAGAACAATCACCCATAGTAATATTGCAAATTTGGACCTAGTCTTGTAGCTTGTCATTATAGAAGTTTTTTGCTACTACAGTGAAGAATTGTGTACAGTCACTCACCTTGGACTGTGGAAGAAACATGATTTGGGTTGGCAAGAAGGCTTAACACTTATACTCTCTGACAGGGCTAAAGTAGTGAATCTTAGATTGAAGTATAGAAGTTGACAGTCACCAAAGGAAACTCAGACTATACTTTGACAAGTGTATACTTAGACTTTAAAGGCTCAGTCCTATAGCAAACCTTTTTTCTAAGGGCACCTTCAAAATCCCTCATGAAGTAGTCTTGGAATAAACAAAAGCAATGGTTGAAGTACTTGTCGGAGTAGCAGCATTATAAATCACTTGGAACAGTCATCTCCAAAGAAAATATTTGAAGATACCTTGAAGATATTATGGGACATTCCTTGATCTAAGTGTTGAAGCCTTGTGAAGACTAAACCTGGACAAGACAGCCCACCAGAAGGCTCACTACATCTCGGAATTGCAGGCTCAATAAGATAGTAACATTTGAAAATGGTTTAGATTGTTTGTCTTTGATTAAGGCTTCCTCCATTACGGCAGTAGACAGGTGTGAGTTTCTTGTGGGTGTAGAACTCAAAGAACAATGACCCACAGTAATATCGCAGTACTTGTTGGATTAGCAGCATTATAAATCACTTGGAACAATCATCTCCAAAGAAAATATTTGAAGATACCTTGAAGATATTATGGGAAATTCATTGATCTAATTGTTGAAGCCTTGTGAAGAATAAACATGGACATTGGAGCAACTTTTTGAAGTTTCTTGGAGAAAAATTGATATACATCTTGAAGTTGGTCTTGGAGATATTATTGGAGACCATGATGCATTGAAGCCATCATGAGGTGACTTTGGAGATCTTTGGTTGGGTATCATGAAGAGCAGTGGCGACAGTGTATTGGAAATTTGCAACTTCGTTGTGTATCAATGCCATTACATTTATCTTGTTTTTGGTAAAAAACAAGTCACTCTGGCAGTTTTTTGGCTTTGTTATTTGTGTTTCTAATGGTGGCAGGGTTATAATGCTTTCAATAGAGTTACAAACCCAATCAACATTAGAGTACCCATGTAGTCTTACATCTTCGACAATATATCTCAGTCCAAAATTGATGGTCCCATGCAGTTATCTCAACACATGCTTTGCAACAATCCAGTGTGCATGTGATGGCTAAATCTTATAGTGGCTCAGAGTACTATCTGTGAAACATATGTCCAATCTAGTGTTTGTTGAAATGTAACTAGTTTTAGTCTTCATAATTTTAGTTGAGTCATGACTTGATGTAATTATTGATGTACTTGACAAAAGAAAAGAAAAGAAAATTTATTTGTAAAAAGGAAAATTATTATGGGTTTCGTGCCCATTATGTTTTGGTCCTAGGTCAAAGCACCCATTGAGTGCTCTAGGGGTCTTGTTGTCAAGGTCATGATGGTCTAATCCTTGGAAGACCAATGTAACAAGGAAATAAATATTATTAATGTAATATCTAGAAGTCTCCAAATGATGAGTCAGTCATCTCTCTTCAAGTTTGCCTAGAGAGAACTAATTTGCTCTCTTGGAAGCCTATATACAGGAAGAACCTCAGTTCTCTTGGGACACACATCGAACTCAAGTTAGCTCTGAATCTAAAGTAAAGTGAAGTCTAATCTAGTGATAATGTGGAGGAAGAGGAGCAAATCTCTGTGGAAGATCTCAAAGAAGAAAAGGAAGTTGAACTCAGTCTTTGCCTGCTCTCATGTTTGAGTTCCTTGGAAGAACCAGGGTTTCCTTAGTCATCATTGTGCAGAGATATGGCGTGAGTTTCTCGCTGGCTCATCATTTGGAAGCTCTGGTGTTGGGTCAAGGTCAAGGTCTTGGAAGTCTTCATTGGACAGATTCTATAAGAAGATATTTTGTGGGTTTTCCTCTCGAGGAGAGATTTGGCCTTGGCTTGCAACCTACATCTGGTGTTCTTGTGTTTGCATTGTGATATTCTATTGGAATTTTTCTTGATGATAAAACAGAACTAAATAACAATACTAATGCTCCAAGTTAACTCACAAGAAAGTGTCAAGAATTGCCAAGAAATCAAGTAATAAATTCTATATATGTTTTGCCTTAGATTTCTCAACATGATATCAGAGGTAAGGCTTTGGACAATGGGCTGAAAGAAAATTATTTTTGCATTACTATACCTCAAGAAAGATCGAGTTCCGTAGACCGAAATTGTGGAAGCAAGAAGTAGAAATTCTGGGCAGTTTTACAAAGCCCTAATTACAGAGATTAGGCTGCAGGTCCTATCAAGGATAGAAAAGGTACTGAAAGAGCATTTTAGCTCTGTTTCAAGAGACTGAATGAGTAAGGGAAGAACCCTCTCAAAACTGCACTCTCTGACAAGTATTTTTGCTTCTCCATCAGCTCTAATCTCTGATTATAAGCTGCAGACCTATCCACTGGAGATCAAGGTCATAAATAAGTCTGTTTCTATGGAGCGAAAGGATAATCAATCCCATCAAAGCAAGCTGCATTCTATGGTATAGGAGCAAAGTTCAAAAAGTCTACAAATATCTCCAAATCTTTGGTATGCATATCCTGTTTCTGTTACAAATTGTTTTGGGCATTAGAAGGTGTCAAATGCCTATCTAGAATCCCTTGAAAGAGACAAAATCATCTATGGTATGGTTCTGTGCATTTGTATGCCCTAGAAGAAGTGTCAAATACTCTTTATACCTGATTCAACCTAGTAACTAAGTGTCTTGATGATAAAACAGAACCAAATAACAATACTAATGCTCCAAGTTAACTCACAAGAAAGTATCAAGAATTGCCAAGAAATCAAGTAATAAATTCTATATATGTTTTGCCTTAGATTTCTCAACATGATATCAGAGGTAAGGCTTTGGACAATGGGCAGAAAGAAAATCAGTTTGGCATTACTATACCTCAAGAAAGATCGAGTTCCCTAGACCAAAATTGTGGAAGCAAGAAGTAGAAATTCTGGGCAGTTTTACAAAGCCCTAATTACAGAGATTAGGCTGCAGGTCCTATCAAGGATAGAAAAGGTACTGAAAGAGCATTTTAGCTCTGTTTCAAGAGACTGAATGAATAAGGGAAGAACCCTCTCAAGACCGCACTCTCTGGCAAGTATTTTTGCTTCTCCATCAACTCTAATCTCTGATTATAAGCTGCAGACCTATCCACTGGAGATCAAGGTCATAAATAAGTCTGTTTCTATGGAGCGAAAGGCTAATCAATCCCATCAAAGCAAGTTGCATTCTATGGTATAGGAGCAAAATTCAAAAAGTCTACAAATATCTCACATACCAGTTGAAGCAATCGCAGCTGAAAACTCAGAATCGTGTTTACTTCCCTAACCCCGCTCCTCCAGTCCAAGCCAATCGAACCAAAACTCCAACCAAAGCTCAAAATCAGATTTTCCTATTCTCTCGTGCTCCTCCGCGCTCTGTCTTCCCACCTTGCTATGCTCCAAATGCACCTTCATAGACCAAATAGACAAAAGCAGTAAGCTATCGACTGTGGTAAGGCTATTGGCTTCAAAAGCTGGTGAGGCACGCTTCCCTGAATGAATGAATCTATCAATGCGTGCATCCGGCTCCATCCACGGCAGCTAACTGGCACCCCATCCTTTGTATGATAATGAAATGCATCTATTACACAATCTCCAAGAAGCTTATAGATCTCCAAGCGTATAGAGATGAAAGTGTAGATGCCGAGTAAAAGGTGGACAGTACCTCAGACTAAAAGGGAAGGTGAGTTGTGCTCCAAATGCACCAGTCGAACCAAAAATCGCATTTTCCCCTTCGCGGTCTTTGCCTTCTCGCCTTTCCACGACTTTCCTAACTCCGCTTGGCCATAAAAATTTAAAAAAAATACCTCAAAATATAAATATTTTATATAATAAATAAAAAAACCCCTCCCCTCTAGTTATAAAGGCAATATAATGTTTTTTGATTTTTTGATTTTTTTTACCCCAATATGAACGCACGTGATATAATATTGGTTTGTGAGTGACACCCTTATGGAATAACTCGGCCTCTTGCTGTTGCCTCTCCAGAACTGGGAATATTCCTCCATATCACTATCCCTGCCCCTCTGACACTTGCGGCCCTTATGGCTCAAAATATTCTTCCCTGCTTGACATCTATAGCTGGATAGCTTGATTTTCTAAGGAACTCACACTACCAGTGTATCTTCTCCAAGTGCCCATTGACTTCTTCTTATAATCCTCTGTTCGGGCTCCAACGACCAAGATTAAATCTTAATCAAGGGATAGGATCATCTTGAGGTCGATCTGTGTGATTTTATGCACTATTCTCACCTTGAATTAATTAATTATGATTAATTAACCAATTTTCCTAAGTTTAGACTTAGGAAACATTGAAAATTAGGTTAATAATATAGTTAAGTCATCTCTAAGTATAATTTCCATAAATGATTTATGGGTTTTGGAGATCTCATGTATTCTAGCTTCTCCACTAATTTTTGTGGCTAGAACGCATTTGATGCTACAAAAAATAACACTCCCTCTTAGTGAGGATTATGTTCTAGTGTTGCACACCCTGCCACAACACTCTGTCTTTGTATCATCTCTTGTCACGTTGTTGATGTCTGGCTATTGTGACTACCTACCAATTCCCACCATCCACTAGGAAACTTTGATGTTGCATATATGCCACTGCTCACACTACCATATTGTTGTCAACAGCGTATCTGCAATGCAACTCCCTCTTATCCATCCTGTTATTGAATATTGTGGGCCCTCGTAGCCAGTTAATGATCCATGAGGCAGAATCCTCAAGGACACTTCCCATATTTGTACGTCTCTGGGGCTACAACACCAAATCACCCCACCTCTCTTCTAAAGGTGTAACTGCAAACATGGAAAAATCTAATCTACTCATATTGTTGTTTCTACTGTTATGTTGATGTTTTTGCACTATTGTTGAAAATACTGCTATAATGAGTCTGATCTCCCCATATCCTGAAGTACTAGCTTCCATAGGGATGCTCCCTCTAAAACTAGACTCTCTTTGAATCTTGTTATCCCAATGGGAAATATCTATGCTCCCTCATGGAAACTCGCATTGTCCTCCTACACTAGAAACTGGACTGTGAATCTCTGTGCTAGGAATCTTCTGGCTAGAACTGCACTTGCATACTGTAGCTCAATCCACACTTCTTGTGTCACTACATATAGCTCTGCAACTATCTCCCGGGTGTTGACTACAACTATATTTTCAAATGTCTAATGAGAGATTGTGTCTGCTGACGCTGAACCTTCTACTATGATATTTTGGGCTCTTTTAGCAAAGGTGATGGTCCCACTACAACAATCTGGAACTGATCTTACTAATATCCTTGTTTCAATTGCATTGGAACCTGCCCAATATGGCACACTGGACTCTTATACTCCTCCTCCTCTTGGATCTAGTTCCCCATTATCTCCTTTCAATCCTAGTCCTTGGCTGGGACACTTCCTTTCTTTGCAACTCACACTTACTTTGACAACTTGAACTCGATTTGCTACCCAGATCTGCATTGTGGCTAAATCACATGACCTCCTCTGGAAACCCCATATAATCATCCCTGCAGGGCTGCAAAAATATAAAATCTTGAAACTGGAGAAATAAACCTCAAAAATCTCCCTCTTTCCCTTTGCTTGGTTGTTGAATCTGCTACTCGTACTCCCTTCTGGAGAGAAAATCTACTCACAACAACTACCAATCTACAATGGAAAGTCGAACTTCTGAAACTTGAAGTTCACTGAGAGAATTATTCCCTCTATTGTGTGATATTTTCTCTTCCACCCAATGTTGATTCTACAACTACAAATTGCTACAAAACCCTCTACGTCCAACCAGAAATTTGCTCAACGAAAAATTGAGTTGTTGCTACTCCCTTTAACTACTAGAATCACTACTTAGGGCAACTCAATTTTTTCTGCAAGCCTCCAATTGAAAAGAAAACTCTTTCCCCAACAATTCGAACTGCCAATCTGGGTATTGCGCAACCTCTGATAATTTCGGCCTACTGCTCACTCTAAACAACAAAATTTTCTCCTCCACTTCTGAGCTTCCCTATTGATCACTCATGCTCTCATTCCATGTGAAAATTTCATCTATCACAAAAACTGAAAATTATTTTCCTAATTGTTAATTTATTTAATAGTTTATTTTCAATTTGCTACAACAATTACCAAATGATTCACACTATGATTTTCACAAACAAATACTGCGGAAGAAAAATAGCACTAGAATCTGAGAAAATACTAGCACACACACAATAATTAATACAGTTATTTTTGGACAAAAGTCCCTGGAAAAACCCAACTTGGGAAAAATGGTGTAACAACTAAGGGTTTTTATTATCAAGCAACAATTAAACTATGAGTACAATCTAGATTTCTAAAACTAACAATCCACAACAAGAATGTCGGGCCAAAATTATATAAGGAAATTTCCCTTCTTCCACAAGCAACCTTCACAACTCGTGTTTCCTATACTCACACTTTTGCCCATACTCGCGTTGTTGCCCATACTCGAGCTTATGCCTATACTCGTGTGGTTTCCTATCCTCAGGCTTTTAACTGTACTCGCGCGACTACCTCTACTCAGGCTTTTGCCTACACTCGAGTTGTCTGCATTGGGAATAACTCGAACTCTTGTTGTTTCCTCTCTCGATCTGGAAATCTTCCTCTAGATCATTTTCCCTGCCCCTATGACACCTACGGCCCTTCTGGCTCGAACTCTTCTTCCCTGCTCGACCTCTGCAACTGGATAGCTCGATATGCCAAGGAACTCACACTATTGATGTGTCTTCTCCAAGTGCCCATCAACTTCTTCTTATATTTCTCTGTTGGGACTCCAACAACCTAGATTAAATCTTAATCAAGGGCTAGGATCACTTTGAGGTCAATCTGTGTGACTTTCTAGACTATTCTCACAATGACTCGATTAATTCTATTTAATTAACCATTTTTCCTAAATTTGGACTTATGAAACATTAAAAAATAAGTTAATAATCTAATTAAGTCATCTTTGGGTGGAATTTCTAGAAACGATTTTTGGGTTTTTGAGAACTCATGTAATCTAGCCTCTCCACCAATTTTTGTGGTTAGAACACATCCATTGCTACAAAAAAAACATGCATTACTCTGATTTGCTATTCATTCCTTATTCAAAGGCAACTTTAAAGCTAATGGTATGGTTTTTGGCTAAGAATACATACTTTGGGAACCTTTATAAGCTCCATCAAAGTATTACTAGGCCTAATAATGATTAATTTGAATTACAATTCTCATGGGATTCTAAACACCATCGTATTCATATCTTACATGATAACAAAGATATATGGGAAGAATGTCTCTTCCTTTAAAATTCATATCATTTATAGAAAGTCATGTTTATCAAGCCTATGTATCAAGCAAGGCTCTATGTTTAATGATATATAATTATTGCATTGACATTTTGAAGCATTTTATTGTAGATTCACCTTCTCATTTATCATCTCTATGAGCAAGCTACAATTCTTCATCTCACACCTCTCTTGAATAAGGGAAGTGAAATAATAAATAATCACTATATTCTTCATTCTTTTTGCATAGGATGCACTTTCCTCAACCTTCCCATGCAATTGTCCCTTGTGGAGACTTCATTAGAGAGTGCCAACCAAAACAATACTTATGGGTTTTAATGGACAATTCAACTTCCATGCTATTCCACCACCGTCGCTATTTACCCTTAGTTTCTTCTTCAATCCTTTAGTGGTGAAATTTCCAAATGCTTTATTTCGATGCTATGATGTTTTCACCCTCATATGTTAATCTCGGACCACTATATTTGGGCCTTATATAATGCTTCCATTCTTTTGCTAATTCTTGTTGAGACATAGTTGAAGATCATATTTCCAGCCTTGGTTACAAAAGGTATTGTCCTCTTGGTCAGCTACATCAACCAAAATATGTATCTTCATGTTGGGAAGAACAATGTTTATAAATTCAAATAATCCATATATCTTTTATCATCTCAACCAAGGATTCTTTCCAATTTTGATTCTTTTTCCTTTCCCTACTATCCAAAATAACCATTTCCCTATCACAATAAATGCTTTTATCTATGCATTGAAAACAATTAAATCCCTTCGATACACTTTTACTTATTTTCTAAACCAATCCTCCATTAACCTATAGGTCTATGTATACAACCATCATTATTTTACCCCATAAACCTTCGTTATGCAACAATCTGCATAAACTCTTTGTCACTGACATCATTTAAAAAAATGTATGTTCTTGAGTTCCCACCCCCATCCTATGCTGAAAATGACACCAAGAAAGATTATAATTTAATTTTCCCTTTAATTAAATTAGAAGAAAATTGTAATTCCACGTCGCATGACAACTTGTACGAGTTAACTAAGTTAGTTTGACTTATTGGTTTGGTTAATTTGAGTTGAGGGTCTAACAAGATCCATGTAGAGTGATTCCTACTTTTTAGGAGCCCTCGTTTAGTTTATTTTGAGTTGTAATTAAATAATTCAATTTAACTGAGTTAAAGTTAGTTAAACTAGTTCCAATTGTTGGAGGAATTAGTGGGAGGTCTAGTAGTGGGGTGTGTACTCTATGGTCTACCAATTAACTCGTAAATCAACCATAAATAACTCATGCATGCAAGATCTATGACTTACCCAGTTGATATTGGAGTTCAAGGGAAGTGTAATATCCGTTGTATAACCATCAAATTATATAGGTGGTGCATTCAGTCAAAGGAATTCCTATGATGGATTGTGTATTTGTGGATGAGGAATTACCCTAATTAATAGGGGCCAATTCCCAAGGAAACAATGCAAGGAAATAGGGTCTTGAGCAAGAAGAAAATTGGTTAAGTATTGGTCAAGGCTTGTCTAGGAAGAAGTGAGATAGATAGAGATAGTGTAGAGTTTTCTCGGGCTTAAGAAAAGCATTGTAATCTTCTAATATTTTCTAACTAATGAAATATAAAAATAACATGGGTCTTTAGTCGTGGCTTTCCCCGGGAAATCATTGTCTAATGTGTTGATTTAATTCTTTCTCTTGTATGCTTTGTGATTTCACGATTGTTTAATTGTTTCCGAAATTGGTATAGTATATTGAAGTCTATTGTTTTAGTAAATTACAATTAGCAGTTTGAATTTACAAGGAATTTCTACATGGTATCAGAGATTAAATCACTATAGAATAAAATAATACAAAGTTATATTTTCAAGAGGAACGAGTTATGCAATCTATTCTTCAGAGCTAGCAGCGGGATCAGAATGGAGTTCTATGGTCTAAGGATCAAGTATGCCCTTGAGGGTAGCTCGAATTGCATTTCTTGGAATGACCAGATGGAAGCAGTCATGAAAGATAATGGTTTGAAGGAATATATTGATAGCAATGTTCCGAGACCAACAACTATTGATGCACAAATCTAGCAGAATGGAAGAAGAATGTAGCCAAGGCAAGAAGGATCTTACTGGAAGGAGTTCAAGATCATATCTTCTCGAACCTATAGGGGAAGGAGACTCCATATTTAATGTGGAAAGCCCTGACGGACTTGTTTCATAACAACAGTGACCACAGGAAGTTGGCACTGAAGGAAAAGCTTCGGAAAATCAAGATGGAAAAGGGTGACACAATACCATAGTACTTGAGAAAGTTCACCCAATTTCGAGATGAGATTATGAGTGTTGGTGTCACAGTTGTTGAAGATGATTTGGTTAGCCTAGCACTTCTAGGCCTTCCCAAAAGTTGACACAGCATCTAGGATTTGGTAAATGGTAGGGAGAAGCTACCAAAGTGGGAGCGCTTGTGGTCCGACTTGGTACAAGAAGAGATAAGGTGGAACGCCATAGATGGAACCTCATCTAAGAATGATGATGAGGAGAATTGTGCCTTGGCTAGAAAGGAAAAGAAAGGGAAAGGGAATAAATCCCAATCCAAAGGTTATTCCAGTCAGGAAGGCAAGAAGAAGGACCTGTCGAAGGTTAAATGTTTTCACTATCATGAATTGGGACATTATGCCATGAAGTGTCCGCAAAACAAGGCTAGCAAGAAGCCCTCAGGAGCAGCAGCAGGTGAATCTCTTTCTTCATAATTCGAGTTAGATTTCACCCTCATTTCATACATCGTGACATCGGTGATGGGTAGTGTGTGGTATTTGGATAGTGGAGCCTCATTCCATATGACGAGAAACACAAATTTTTTCAGCGACTTGGAGGACAAGGACCTCCATATTCACATCGAGATGGGAGATGATGAAAGGTATAACACGACTGGTATTGATACTATTAATTTTCAGAGGGATTTTGGTTCTCCTCTCACATTGAAAGATGTCATTTATGTTCTGGATCTGAAAATTAATTTAGTTTCAGTTTCTATGTTGGAAGACTATGGCTATGATGTGATATTTAGCAAAGGAAAGGGTTCCCTTCGTCACATAACCATGGGACAAGTGAAGCGGATCGGGTTTTGGGTGAAAAACCTATAAAATTGGATATAGAAGATTGTTCTACTTTGAGCACAAAAGTATAGAAGATGCAAAGCCGAGACATTGGTGAATTATAACATAGGCAACTTGGCCATTTGCACCATGGAGCTTTGAATATCATGCAGCAGATTTCTACATGACTTCCCAAGGGTGAACTAGAGAAGAGAGATACATGCAAACGGTGTACATTGGGGAATTAAACCAAAGCCACCTTTCATGATAAGGACAATCGAGCGCAAGCAATTCTTGAAAGAGTTCACCAAGATGTGTGTGGATCTTTCTCGAGAGCCTCCACAAACAAGCACAAATATTATGTTATATTTGTAGATGATTTTTCGCGTAAGTGTTGGATATTCTTCATGCAGAATAAAGACTAGACATTCTCAAAAATTTGTGAATTTAAAGTACTTGTTGAGAAATACACGGGCAGGAACGTGAAGGCTATCAGGAGCGATAACGATGGAGAATATGTGTCAAATGAGTCAAGAAATTTTATGCATCACAAGGCATTAGACGAGAGTTAATAGCACCCTATAACCCACAATAGAATGGGGTGGCCAAAAGGAAGAACAAAATTATTGTGGGAGTTGCACGGGAAATGTTGCATGATCAGGGCCTACCGTTGCATTTGTGGGCTGAAGCATGAAACACATCGGTATATTTGCAGAACAGGAGTCCTCATCAGATTATCGGGATGAGTACACCAGAAGAAGCTTTTTCAAGTAAGAAATAAGATGTGACACACTTCAGGATATTTGGTTCATCAATTTACTATCATGTTTTCAAGGATGCAAGGAAAAATCTAGAACCGACAACAGACTTGGGCATATTTGTGGGATACAATGATAGACCTCACAACTATTGGGTGTACCTGCCATCTGACAGGATGAAATTTTTTTGTATATATGTGAATTTCGATGCAAAGAAGGCCATGAAATGTTCCCTTGAGAGGGAGCTTCAGTTGCATGCATATGAGGAGCGTTTAGCTCCAAAGGAAGAACCTTAAGATGTCGTGGAGCAGCCACAAGCAGAGGAGTAGAGACTAGATGTATCCACTCATGCAGAGACATTCAGTGATGGAAGGAAGCACACTAGAGAATCTGACAGATTGATGCATGATGCTAGAGAGAATGTGGGAGCTCCCACATCACAGTGCAAAAAGATGAGGTCACCAAATCGGTACACTCACCACATGGCTTTGATGAGTGAGAGTCTAGAGACTAAGCCAACCCCATTTAAGGAAGTATGGGTTCATGCCATGGTGGGGGAATATGATTCCATTATTAGGAATGGTGCTTGGGAATTTGTCCCAAGGCTAGAGGATAAGTTAGTCGTAGGTTCCAAGTGGATCTACAAGGTGAAACAAGCAACAGATGGAAGTGTCAAGAAACATAAGGCCATATTTGTGGATAGGGGGTTCTCCCAAGTGGAGGGAATTGATTACGAGGATACCTTTTATCCAGTAGCAAGGTACTCTTCAATCCAATCAATTTTATCATTTTCAACACAAATGGGATGGAAGATACATCAAATGGATGTGAAGACAACTTTCCTCAACAGATTGATTGAGGAAGAGGTGTACATAGAGAAAAAAAAAAAGGATTTGATACCTTCTACAAAGAGTCGCATGTGTGCAGACTCAAGCGAGCGTTGTATGGATTGAAACAACCACCCTGTGCTTGGTACACTAGGATCAACAACTATTTCATTGGGTTGGGATTCACCAAAGGTGAAGCAAATTCAAACCTTTAACATATTGTTCTTGAAGGTAAATTATTGGTTATAAAATCATATGTTGATGATTTTATTATAACAGGTGATGAGAAGTTGATAAAATATTGAAAATAGTATTTTGCAAGAGAATTCAAGATGAAATACATGGGGCTCATGCATTGTTTCCTTGGTTTGGAAATTTGGCAAGGAGACGAGGAACTATTTGTCTCTCAGGGCAAGAAGAGATCGGTTTCACTCAATTCAGAAGAAGTAGAGTACATGATTGCTAGTCAAGCAGCTTGTGAGGCTATCTGGATGAGGAAGATCATTTTGTTAGCAGATGGATCCTACGGTGATTTATTGTGGCAACTAGAGTTGTATAAAACTCTCTCTAAATCTGGTTTTTCATGATCAATCCAAGCATATCGACATCCGATATCACCATCTAAGAGATTGTGTGCAGAGACAGATCATGTTACTAGAGTACATTCCTATAGAGGAACAAGATGCAAATATCTTGAATAAGGCGTTGTCAAGAGGAAAATTCAAATTCCATACAGGCAGGATTGGGGTATCTGGTAATCCCTTTCTTGCTGAGAGGGAGTGTTGAAAATGGCACTAAGAAAGATTCTACTTTAATTTTCCCTTGAATTAAATTAGAAGAAAATTGTAATTCCACATCACATGACAACTTGTAGAAGTTAACTAAGTTAGTTTGACTTAGTTGGTTCAGCTACTTCAAGTTGAGGGTCTAAATTGAGTCATGTAGAGTAGTTCCTACTTTTTAGGAGCCCTAGTTGAGTTTATTTTGAGTTGTAATTAATTAATTTAGTTTAACTGAGTTAAAGTCAGTTAAACTAGTTCCAATTGTTGGTGGAACTAGTGGGAGGTCTAGTAGTGAGATGTGTACTTTGTGATCAACTAGTTAACTAATAAATCATCCATAAATAACTCATGCATGCAAGATCTACGAGATACCCAACTGAGATTGGAGTTCAAGGGCAATTTATTATAAATTGTATAATCAACAAATTATACAAATGGTGCATCCAGTCAGAGGAAGGCTTGTGACGGATTATGTATTTGTGGATGAAGAATTTCCCGAATTAATAGGGGATAATTCCCAAGGAAACAACCCAAGGAAATAGGGACTTGGGAAGTGGAAGATTGGTTAAGTATTGGCCAATGCTTGCATAGGAAGTAGTGAGATAAATAGATATAGTGCAGAGGTTGCTCGGGCTTCAACAAAGCATTGCAATCTTCTCATATTTTCTGACTAATGCAATATACAAATAGTAGGGGTTTTTATTTGTGGATTTCCCAAGGAAATCATTGTGTAATGTGTTGATTGAATTCTTTCTCTTGTATGCTTTGTCACTTCGTGATAATTTAATTGTTTCTGCAATTGGTAGAGTAGATTCAAGTCTATTATATTAGTAAATTACAATTAGCAGTTTGAATCTACAAGGAATTTCTACATCCTATATTGACTTTACCAACTTCTTCTATTTCACCAAGGGGATACATTCTCTCTTTCCTTTTCCCATCTAAAGGAAGCTAACACATTTTGTTTTTCTTACCTTCTCCATAACTCCTTTAGGAATATAGGTTATATTTAGCTAGTATACAAGTATCCACTTCAATATTGATTTTGCTAATTCTAAGGTTATATATCTAAGGAACGAAGGGCGTAATTTGTATAAAGGACATAAGTATGTCATCATGTGTGTTGTACTCTGTGTAGCCTCTATCGCAAAAAAATAATATGAATAATATCAGATGTATAGAAGTCGTATAAGGAAGCCTATCATGTTTGCACTGATACAAGCCATCGAAGAAGACAAATATTCATGTTGATATAAAACTACAACACTTACCATACATAACCACTCTTTCACAACATTCTATTATACATTATTCTCGGTCACAACATTTTTTTAAGCACTCGAATCTTACCGAAATAATAAAGAATGTGGTTCCATAGGTGGTAGCATAATTGGAAAAAAGTGTGTTGGCAAGCCCTTGTGTATCCAAAATGAACTCAATTTAGGAGACTAGGTTGAGCTCAATTCTTTGCGCGGCCTATGGCTGGGCTCTGCCCTCTCGGTCGTTTCTGCCTCTGCCCCAGGTCCTCCTGACCTCTGGGCCTCTCGGTTCTGCTAGGCTCCCTTTTTTCCACCTGCCCTGCTTCAAGATCTCGCTGAGCCTCTCGATCTCTTGTCAGATCTGCTTGGGTCTGCACCCTTGGGGTTTCTGCTTGCAGGGACTATTTGGATTCTCCTTCATCCCGGCCTTGAGATGCCTCGTTCCTTTGCTTGGTGCAGATCGGGTTTGTTGTTTTGATCTTCTTGCCATGGAGGCCCAAGGCTCGCCCACCGATCCCTCGCAAGCCGCTCTCCCGGAAGCTGAAGCATCCTTCTCCTCTCTTCTTGCTTCGCTGCCCAAAAAGAAGAAATATGAAGCTACTAAGTTCTTCAAAAGGCTCGACGATGTTCCGGAGGTAAACCTCCCTCCTGAGGGTCCGATCAAGGTCTCTTTTTCCCTGGCAGATCGGGCCCTGGTGGGTCAATTCACGGGCCTTTGGCCCTTGCCAAGATCCACGGAAAACTGGGTCATTAAGAACTGGATTCCGCTGATCAAAAATAAAGTCACCTCTTATTTTCTAGGTAGAGGCTTCTTTATGTTCGAGTTCAACACCAAGGAGGATAAGGACCTGATCTTTAGGAATGGGCCCTATTTCATGGGACCTCAGGGCCTCTACCTTAACAAATGGACCCCCGATTTCGATCCGGTTATGGATGTCCCAACGGCAGTCCCTGTCTGGGTTCGGCTCCCCAATCTACCAGTGCACTGTTGGAACTGGGAGTCCCTCAAGCACATTGGAGATACTCTGGGAAAATTCATGCGCCCAAATCTGTGTCGAGGTGGACTTAGAGGTGGGGCTTCCAGAGGCCATTAAATTAAAAGTGGGCAGTTGGACGCATGTGCAAGTGCTGGACTATGAGCAACTCCCCTTCAAATGTTGCAAATGTCATATATATGGCCATTTTGCAAGAGGGTGCCCGAACAAAGGGGAAGCTGAGAAAGGAAAGGAAGAGGGCTGGAACCAGGTCAAGAGGCCAAAGACATCTCACAAGAAATCTGGGGTTCATGGACCCCAGTTTGCCTCCATCCAGAATGTTCTCCCGCCAAAAAGCCAAGAAAACAGGTATGAGGTCTTAAGCTCTGCTGAAGAGACTCCTCAGGAGGAAGATAGGCAAGATCAACCTTTAGAAAAAATGCCTTCAGCAGAAACAAGACCTGAAGAAAGCATCACGGCAAGAAACAAGGATAAGCAAACAGAAGCCTCCGAGGAGGAACATGACTCGGAGGAGTCTGAGGAGGATGGAGAAATAGGAGATACGCAGATATCGTTCAGAAGATTTTCAAGGGGCCGCAAATCTGCTAGAGAAAAGAGAGATCAGGAAACTTACAAAGACAAGCTTCAGGGTAGTCAGCCCACTCTGGAGAAACTTCTTGGCAAAAATCTGAAGATGGTAAAAAACCAAGGGCAGGGTTCCAAGGGAGCCCATCATCATAAAAATAAATGATGAATATTGTCTCCTGGAACTGTAGAGGAATGGGGAGAAAATTGAAAGAAGAAGCAACGAGAAGCCTTATAAGAAGAGAAGCTCCAGACATTCTTCTGATTCAGGAGACCAAAATGGAGGACAAGGAGTTTCTCCAAATCAGTAAATTTTTTTGGAAAGGCAGCAGCGGACATGCAGTTTCAGCACGGGGAGCATCTGGGGGACTGGGCTCCCTTTGGAACCCTCTCAAGTTCGGATTGGTCACCATGCTGCACAACACCCACTGGCTGTTTTTGAAGCTCCAGCCTTTGGACTCGAGGGTGGCAGTCAGTCTTTTCAATGTCTATGTTCCAACAAATATAGGGGAGAAAAGGGAGTGTTGGGACTCCATCAGACATCTGTCGGAGTCAGAAAATTTGGAAAACATCATTGTTGCAGGTGATCTTAACCTCACCTTGCGCATGGAGGAAAATCGAGGAGGCACAATCGTAAGGGACCCTGCAAGGGAATGGGTGGAGTACCTCATGCAGGATTGGGATCTGCTTGACATCCCTCCAACAAATGGTAAGTATACCTGGTCTAACAAAAGAATAGGTCCTGGTCACATTGCTGCTAGACTTGATAGATGTTTGGTTCAGAGTTCCTTTCTTTTGCTGGGCTTAGATTTCAGATTGCATATCCTCCCATGCAGTGTTTCTGACCATAAGCCCATCTTGCTTGAGATGCTGGGCCACAAATATCTTAGCCCCATCCCCTTCAGATTCAACCCTCTTTGGGTCAAATAACCTGAGTTCCTGAACTTGGTTCATGACTGCTGGAAACTGCCAGTGAAAGGTTCCCCTTTCTTCATTTGGGAAGAAAAACTTAGAAGACTGAAAACGATGCTTAAATCTTGGGCCAAAGCTCTTCCCTCTCCTGCAAAAGAGAGAAAGCAGGCTCAATATAATCTTGCCCAGCACCATGCCCAATGTGAAGATGCAGAAATCACTAAAGAAGTTCTAGATAAGGAAGTTGAGCTCCAGCAAATCTTCCACAAAGCTTGCCTTTTGGAGGAAGAGCATTGGAGACTGAAGTCTAGGACCTTATGGCTTAAAGAAGGAGACAGAAATTCGGCCTTCTTCCACAAGCAAGCTCAAGCCAGAAAGAGCTTCAATTCTATTGCAGAAATCAAAGATAGAAATTTGACACACAAAGACTTTGATAGCATAAAGAGAGCATCTTTCAACCACTTTCAAAACCTGTATAGAGAAGAGGGCGTGACGGACCCAAACTCCAAATTCTTGGAGGCGGTTCCCCCTAGGATCTCACCTTCAATGAATCAGCAGCTTGAAGCAAAGATCTCTATTCAGGAAATAAAGGATGCCCTCTCAAACATGGATCCTGACAAAGCCCCAGGCCCGGATGGTTTTACAGCAAGATTTCTTCAAACCTGCTGGCAGATTGTGGAGAAAGACCTCTACAAAATGATTTTGAAATCACAAGACTGCCAGAAAATTGGGGGCAGCACCAATTCAGCTTTTCTTTCCCTCATACCCAAGGAAAAGGGTGCTAAAGAATTTAATCGGTTCCGCCCCATCTCTCTTTGTAATATTGGATACAAATTAATCACAAAGGTTATTGCCAATAGACTTAAAGGTATTCTTCCAGCCATCATCCCGGAGAACCAAGGTGGATTTGTTCAGGGGACACAAATCACTGACAACTTCATCCTAGTGCAAGAGGCGATTCACTCGAGCCATCTTCGCAAAGAGAAAGGTATGGTTATCAAACTAGATCTGGCTAATGCTTTCGATCGGGTCAGACTTAGCTTTCTTTGGGAAGTCTTGAAAAAAATTGGCTTTGGAATGGGCTTTCTAAAATGGATCCGTGCTTGTATTTCCGATCCTTGGATCGCCCCCCTGGTGAATGGGAGAGCAGCTAGTTTTTTTAAAGCTTCAAGAGGGCTTAGGCAGGGTTGCCCCCTCTCTCCGCTCCTCTTCTTCCTTCATGTTTCCGTCCTGAGTTTCTACCTGGATCATAAACTAGTTGACCAAGAGATCTTGGGGCTCAATATAGCCATAGGGGTCAAAAATGTTAATCACACCCTCTTTGCGGATGATACCCTCTTGTTAGGGGCTGCCTCTGCCAGATCTGCTCTTAGATTCAAGGAGGTCTTGGATGACTACAGTGAAGCTACAGGAAGCAGTTTAAACAATGGTAAGTGCAAAGCTTTTTGCTGGAACATCTCGGCTCCCACCCTTTCTACCATCTCAAGAATTATGGGCTTTACTGCCACTCTCAACTGGTCCTCCTTTTCTTATTTGGGCCTTCCCATCTTTCGCAAATTGGCATACAGCAGAGATTGGATTCCTCTGTTGGACAAGTTCAAGGCCAAAATTCAAGCTTGGGGATTCTCTTGGTTAAATCTAGCCAGCAAAACTGTTCTCATCAAATTTGTTCTTAGCAGTCTCCCCATCTTTCAATTCTTTGTAATTCTAGCCCCTTCAGGCATCATAAAAAAAATGGAAGCCTTCATTCGCAAGTTCTTCTGGAAAGGGGGAAATCACAATGATAGGAAAATCCCATTAGTCAGTTGGGAGAAAATCTGCAAGCCCCAGAGTGAAGGAGGCCTCAATTTCAAAGATCTTAGCCTCCAAAACATAGCTATGGGAGCCAAGATCTTCTGGAGAATCATTGGTCCAAATCCAAGTTGGGCGCAAAAATCCCTATGGAGGAAATATTTCATGGGAAAGAGGAAGAGATGTCTAGACGCCCTCCTACCCTCCTCAGGTTCGCAGCTGATCAAGCTCTGTCATAAAGCAGCCCCTTTAATCAGAGACAGAGCGTATTGGATCCCTGGAAACGGCAAAGAAATTAAAATTTGGGATGACAGCATTATGATGCACCCTCCTCTATCGTCCCACTGCTCTCTGCAACCGCTCCGTTTGTGGTTGGACAACGCTGAATGCACCACTCTTTGGGACATTTCACAATGGGAAGGCAGACATTGGCAGCGATGGAGGCTCCCTCCCATCCCTCCTGCGTTGTCCCAAGCTCGAGATCTTTTCCTTTCTTTATTAAATGGTATGGCGCCTCTGCGCGTGGGTAAGAAGGATGCCCAAGGATGGGGTGCCGCCCCAGGGCTTTACACGGTTGCACAGGGATACAAATGCCTTCATGATCGCCCTAACGTCCCTCCTAATCTTGTAGTCTGGAACGGGATCTGGAATCGCAAAACCATGCCTAAGGTCGACTCTTTCTGTTGGTTGTTATGGCACAGAGGGATTTTAACTGCAGATAGATTGAAGAAGAAAGGATTTCACGGTCCCTCTCGATGCTACTTATGTTGTGATTGTGAGGAGAACGCTCAGCATATTATTTTGGACTGCAACTTTTCAAGAGATATCTGGCACGGCCTTCTGAGCTTCTGGAATTCTGAATTCACCTTACCCACGTCCATATCTGATCTTTTTGCAAACTGGCGGAATTCCTACCCAGGATCGCTTCCAAAAAATGAGAGTTTCACAGCTGCATGGCTCTCTTTGCCGAAATTTGCTTGCTGGCAGATCTGGCTTGAGCGCAACAGAAGAGTTTTCAGAGATGAAAGTCTAAACGCTCGGTTCATCATCACCAAAATAAAATGCCTTTGGAAAGAAAGTCTGGGGGATCATTTGCTGGATCTAAATCTGAATCAGCAAGACTTAGAATGGGGTGCCTCGATGGACCTCCATTTCTCTAGTGAAATAAGGCATTACAAGGCCACAAAAGAGTGGCAATTCAGAGGGAAGGTGAATGATCTTTCGGATCTGCTCCTCAGGCATTCCAGATTCTCTTTATTCTTCGATGGAGCAACGAAAGGAAATCCTGGTTTGGCTGGGGCAGGAGGAATTATTAAAAATAAAGAGGGTATTACTGTGGCAAAGTTCGCTTGGGGTTTAGGGCATTCTACCAGCATGCAAGCTGAAGCCTTGGCTCTTTTGCAAGGTCTCAAGCAAGAAAAGGCTTTCGGTCTTTCAGATATCAGTATCATAGGAGACTCTCAATCCATTATCAAAGTTCTAGTGGAGGATTCCTCTCCTGCAGACATTAGACTGGCAAGAGTAATTTCAAGAACCAGAAATTTGGTGAAATCCTTCCGGACTGCTTCCTTCCTTCATGTTTTGAGGGAAAATAATAAAGCTGCTGACTTGGAAACCAACAGGGCAGTTTCACTTCCAGCTGGTTGTCTCTTGGCAGATGGAATTGAGAATTGGGACCCCATTCCATAAATTTTGTCATGTTTTTCTGCATTTTTCTGAAACAGTTTGTTTGTCTCTTTAAGATAGGGAAAATAACAGAGATAGACTCGATAGTCTCGAGTAAATCTTGCGGTTTTCCAAGTTTAGGGGCCTGTGATCAGTTAGTGAAAGAAAGGTTAAGGGCTATGCCTGATCAAATGTATCCGGTGAAAGGCATTTTGGCCAAATTCTAATATAAACCATAACCGTTCTTGTTAAAAAAAAAAAAATCCCTTGTGTATCCAAGTGATCAGAAGTTCAATCCCCCTAGACATGTCTCACTAGTCGAGCTTTAAAAAAAAAAAAATTAGGGGTGGAAGGAGGGGGAGGGCTTCTCTCCAATCTCGAAGGAATAATTTTTGATAAGTATGCTTAGGGACTAGGTAGGAAAACCAACAACCATGCTAATGCTTACATACTCTATTTGGGTCTTCTTTTAGCCAAAAAAAAAAAGGAATCAAAGACATCACTATCTCGGGGGACCCTTTTTTTGTTATTCGTATCTTAAGAACAATTTCCTTTCCTAGAGACAACGTGCTTAGTTTGTTACTCCATCAAATCAAGGGAAACTTATGCTCATTATCTACCTTGAAACCCTTCCTTATTCTAAGGAATCTCAATGCATATGCTAACCAAATGAAAAATAGGGCCTTCTTGTTGGATAAGGTTAAAACTAACACAAATGCTTCCTTAAACATAATCTCCATACCTTGATGTTAACTATGCTTAGTCTCCATTCCCCCTCCCTATATAATATTACCTATCTCTAATTGAAATCAATGGGTAATCTCTCTTTACTGATGACATCCCCCTCATGCCTATCATGCCCTCTGCATCTCCTCTACTTTCAAAATCATCCCCACATGAATATTAATTATTATTCCATGATGGATCTTTCATGCTTGATGGCATTGAGCACCATCAACAAGCTCAATGTGGCGACTCAATGGTCTAAGATGCAACCAAGTGTGTTAATCCAAGTTGAAACCTCACTGTTCATGATTCACATAAGGAGAAATCAGTTGTATCCACTGTCACAACTTAACCAATGTGTCACATTTAATCGCTAAGGATAGGATTGGATGAGCAATCCATATGAAGGTCAGGTCGAATAAGGTAGGAGTCATTTCATGCAACAAAATGATGATGGCATTGCATTGGAACCCTAGTAATTATGTTGATGCGATTAAACTTTGAAATTTTTTCCTGATGGGCGAATGGAACAATGGAAATGGATTGCATAGCTTGATTAGTTTCGAAGGCTTGGGAAGAGTTGGGTCCCAAGTTGTTGGAAATGTGGTGGTGTGTTTCCAGGCTAACAAGAGTTGTGTTCTTAGGGAGGCAGAGGATATACCACAATGAGTTTCACCTTAGGGGCACATCTTCAGGGGGATTGATAAGCTTCATTTCACAGGTAATGCTAATATCTCCCACTCTCAACCTAGTAATATGTTCATGGAATAGAGGCAACTGCAAGAGCAGTTTTTATCTATGGCAGCATTAGAATACACACTATACCTTCTCGTGCTATAATCATTATTATCTGAAGGGATACAGTTAGCATGGTGTCTAAGCCATGGTGTCATAAAAAACAACACAATGGATGTGGCTCAGTAAGGTGATCTAGTGGATCAGTAAAGTGCTCAAAATTCAAAGTGTTCAAAAGTGATCGAAATCAGTGCCAAAACGAATATCTCATCACCCTGAATCCAACACAACTTAAATTGCTCAAAAGCGATATTGTATGCTCTCGATATTGTGTTCAGATTTTTTTCCTAAACAACTAAAAAAAATTCAGTTTGGTTAGGTACGATGACTGGGCAGGGTGATTGGACAGGCTGATTATTTTTTCAGGACCAATGGTTGTTCGTCAAGTTTCCTCCTTTGATTGGTTTGTGGATGGTGTAATTTTATTGGCTGTTGGTCTTTTGATTTGGTCCAATGGTGGAGGGCGACGTAGGGAAATGGATGGTTGCCACGTGGCCTCCTGGCTATGTTATGAAATTTTGTATGGACCGAATAGGGCCTACGATAGGTTCAAACGCGCAACCAAACGACTAGAAACACGGAGTCTTACCACTCCTCCTACATTAGCTCTCAACACGTATAGTCTCTGACTTCTATTTAAAGTTTCATGGTTTGAACGTTGGGAGATGGGGCCAGGGTTAACCCCAATCCACCCCAACCCACGAGACCGCAGGTTGGGGTGCCAAGGGTGCAGGTTTAACCCCAGCCCCAAACTAAAGTTAAATTTATTACCACCACAATTAAACTCCAGTTCGAAATCGACGAAACCATCACGTGTTACCACAACCCAACCACTTTTCAACCACATTCATAACATTGGTTAAATATATGGGCGTGGGTTTTGAAACCAAACCATGGTAACTCTACCACCATACCACATTTCGGTTGGGATTTGATAGTTGGTGAGAAATATGAGACCCCAAGTCGAGGTGCCGAGGGTGCAGGTTTAACCCCAGCCCTAGACAAAGTTAAATTTATTACCACCATAGTTCAACACCAGTTCGAAATCGACGGAACCATCATGTGTTACCAAAACCCAAGCTGGGGTTGAGTTTATCATTGGTGTGTATTTTAAACGTAACCAACGGCAGTTACAACCCAACCACCATTCAACCAAAGTCATAGCACTAGTTAAAGATTTGGGCATGAGTTTTGAAACCCAACCATGGTAACTCTGCCACCATGCCACATTTCAATTGGGATTTGATAGTTGGCGCGAATCGAATTGGCCCGCATCCGACGACGCTAATGAAGCCATGTGGCTTTGATTTATCTGCCCATGGGGTCACAACGCATTTAAACTAGGCGACAATTTGCACCCGAACCGATGCAAATCTCGTCAGCGCGGGGCGAATTTGTCGCTCCATTACACCGAAAATGGTGGAAATTGTAGGATGCTTTACAGGTGGGTGTGGATTATAGACCAATTAGCAGTACATTTTTACCAAAGCACAACTTAGTCGGTTTTTTACTAAATTGAGTGCAGAAAGAGCCCAACTAGGGCTTTTTACTGTTCTAGAGCCATTGCAGACATTATTTTTGCATTATGAGCACTGCAAATCCAAGTAAACACATATTTGAGCACATAATGAAAGAGGCCCAACATTAGAAGATTGACCAAGAGATGTGTCCCAATAGGGGTGAACTCCTTCATTATTTAGTTGTCCTGTGTTTATGTTTATGGTATTATTGTCTCTGTTTATTGCTGCAAAACTGAGTTTAAACACTTAATTTATGTGTTATTGCAACTTGTTTAATTTCATAAAAGACATAAAATTTCACTTGCAAATTACAACAAACCTTCAAGTTTTTTAACATTGATTAGTTTGGTATCAGAGCCTAGGTTCTTTGGTTGTATTGAGGTTTTAATTATAGATTTTATGTAGATGGGATTTCTACGGAGCTTCCTACTGTTGGGAAGTGCAAGAACGACATGCAATTGAAGCTTGAGAGGGAGCAGGATTTGCATGCAGGTAAGAGTGAACCTCGGGATGTGGAGTAGCCACAAGATGAGGATCATGGAGTGGGAGAAACCACTCATGCAGATAAATTTCGTGCCAGATGGGCAGAGGGAATGCATGCAACTATACCACCAAGTGAGAGGTGGGGCAACATGCATGAGTAATCCCACGAGGAGATTTCTGGGAAGGATTCATTGAGATGGTATGGATCTCATGAATTGAACCTGGCTACGAGGTGCCCATAGAGCAGCAGTAGCATGATCAGTTGGATTGATGCAGGTAGATCAAAGTGACAGTGTCAGATACTGGAGCGCGGTTCAGAGTTGACAGCAAGTGCAGAGTGCATGGGTGTAGAGTTCAATAGCGCAGTGGTTCCTGAAGACATGTGCAGTTGGTACCAGCAGAAGTTGAAGACTTTGATGATAGATGTATTAGACTGATTGATTTTTTTGGAGCCATTCAGTTTTGGAAGTGTTGCAGCAAGAGTTGCAGAGCAGATGCATGGAGTTGCAGGGCGCTTACAAAGGTTGCAGGGCGAATGCATGGAGTTGCATGTCGCATGCAAAGAAAATCCTTTCTTGTTGAGAGGGAGTGTTGAATTTTGCAACAAGAAACAGTGAAGGAGGCATCCTGAAACATCATCCTTGATCCTAGTTGGAAAATAATCACCTAAACTAGGTGGGGCCCACACAGGCTATTTTTAGGTGTATGTCTATTTTTAGACATGGTGAGCATATTCTATATGTAGCAGAAGGCTATTTGTATATGGTTGGTCAAATGTGAAAAATAGATGAAATTCTATTTTTAGAATATTTGGCGAAATCTATTTATAGATCGTCAATCTAAAAATATATACATGTCGATTATTATTAGCTCTTAATAATAATCAGACTCTGAACAACAACTTATTCTCTTGGAGCACTTCAGTTCGGTGCACAGATGTGGCACAGCAACTGCAGAAGGAATTACGCTATTCCTAAAGGTTTACTGGAGCTAATGCATGGAGGACTCAGTTAGAACTCAAGTGGCAGAGTTATGACACAGTTGGAAGAAGTAGTTATGGAGTTGTATTCAGCTTAACTCAGTTAGACTTAGTTGAGCTAGTTGTATCTATTCTAATTGATTGATACACTAGTGAGAGTGGAGTGAATTAATTATTTTATTAATTCATAAATAATAACTCATTAATCAATTGAACAATACATCAGTTAAATAAAGTGCATGGCAGTTTCAGTGGAGACTAGTGGAGAGATAGGTGAAAGGGCAAGATAGACTATCTGTTGTGACTATAGTGATGCATTGATTGCATCCAACACTTAGTGGAGATGCCAATGAGGATTTTTCAGTCAAGGATGGAGTAATTTGAATTCATTCAGAGCTATTCTTCATTAGAGATTTCGCAGTGGAGGCAGGCTAGCAGGTGGCATAGATCGGTGCATGTATTTGCAAGATTAGGCCTGATTAGTGTATGACGATTGTACTGTACTGAGAGCTTGTGATAAGCTTTGTATGCTTGTATGATATTGTCATATGATCTCCATGTTACATCATATATAGTTGGGGTTTTCAGCTTCAGGCTTTCCCGGTTAAAAACTGTGTTATGTGCGATTGATAATTTTTGTTTATACTTCACATGTGTGTGCAATTAATTTTTTCGCAAAAGATTAACAAGTGGAATAGATTCAGTATCTTGCATAAAGTTAAATAGTGTGAGATCAAGTGGATCTTGGACATATGCATGCTTAGTGCATATAATTTCTACATTTTGTGGCTACATTAAGAAGACAATTTTATCCTTTAGCATACATGCAGAAATCTATAATGGATTGGCAAAACTTTAGGCAATTAAAGGGTCAAAATGTGCAAAGTTATACATTAGAGTTTATAAGGAGAGCATTGATTTTCGGTGTAGATTTATCCTCTCAAGACACTTTACCCAAACACATTGGAGTTTTACATAGCTACTTGAGACACACAATTATCATGTGTTAACCCTGCAAATTTAGGTGAGGTTTGTGTACAGGAAACACATCTAGAAGCAAGAGGGAAGAATGTTCCACAAGAGGGTAGCAAAAATCAAATTAAAGGTGGAGACAAAGGAAAGGGAAAATTCAAAGGAAAAGGGAAGAAGAATGCTTCCATCAAGAAATAGGGAGAAAAACTCACATGCAAACATTATTCAAAAGAAGGCCAAAATGAAGACCATTGTTGGAAACTTCATCATGAGATGAGACCCAAAAAGTTTAACAACAAAGGAAAACAAAAGACAATTGAAACTACACAACATGATTTGGGATCTGATTCACGAGATTAAACAAAGATCACAATGGGATTGAAAGGAAAGGACTTCATTGTGAGTACTATTTATTCAAATAACCTCAATGAAACTCAAAATGAAAAGGAAAGAATAAAGCTTTTCCATATTAGAGTCATCTCAAAACATAACAAAATAGACACTCTATTTGATAGTGGATCAAAAGCAAACCTCATTTGAGAAAACATTGTCAAGAAATTGAATTTGGAAGCCATTCCTCATCCTAAACCTTATCGTTTAGGTTGGGTGTGTGACAATGCAAAGTTGCAAGTAACTAGAAAATGCAAACTGAAATTTGTGATTACTGCAAACTTCATTGATAAGGTAAAGCTTGATGTAGTCCCATTAGACATATGTGGTATTGTTTTGGGAAGTCCATACCTTTATGATAAGAAATTCATCTTTCATCGCCATGAAAACAAGTATCATTTGTTTACAGATGGTATTTGAGTACATTGTTAGAGAACATCGCAAGAAACTAAATCTATCACTTGTGAATGCTGGACAAATTAAGAGACTTGTTAATTATAGCAAGAATTTTGTACTTTTGATGATCAAACCCAAGAATGAAGTTGAGAATGAAGCATTTTATGGATCTTATGAAAAGTTAAAATCTAATTTGGTTGAGGTTGTTAACCAATATGATGAGTTGTTTCATGAGCCTAAAGATTTCCTCTTAAGAGAGGAATCCAACATGAGATCCAATTGCAACAAGATTTCCCTCTTCCTAACATTGGCATGTATAGGATGTCAGTGATGGAAAATGAAAAAATAAAGAAACAAATCTAAGAGTTGCTTGATAAAGGGACCATCCAACGAAGCACATCACCATGCAGGTCACCTATTGTTTTAGTGCCAAAGAAGGATGGTACATGGCGCATGTGTGTGGACTTCCATACATTGAACAAGATTACGCTAAATAACCGTTACCCTCTTCCTATAATCGATGATTTACTTGATCAATTGAAATATGTTATGTATTTAACTAATTTGGACTTGAGGAGTGGTTATCATCACATTATGATTGTTGAAGGATACATATGGAAGACAACATTAAAAAAAAAAAAAGGTTTGTTTGAGTGGTTGGTTATGCCCTTTGGGCTTTGTAATACTCCTGCTACATTAATGCGAGTTATGAATGATGTTTTAAGGCCTTTTCTAGATGATTTTGTGATAGGCTACTTATATGACATATTGATTTTCAGCAAGTCATGCGAAGAACATATCATGCATGTTAGATAAGTATTAGATGCATTAAAGAAGGAAAAGTTGTTTTTAAAAATGTTGAAATGTGAATTTGGGAAAACTTCTTTAGTATACTAGGGGCATATTGTTGGAGGGGGCGAGTTAACGATAGATCCCTCAAAAGTCGAAGTCATTTTGAATTGACCAAAACCCAAGACAATGAAAGAGGTTAGAAGTTTCTTGGGAGCAACCCAATATATTGGAGAAATTTTATTTCTAACTTTTCTTCCATTGCAGCTCCATTAAATGCATTGACAAGTGTGAAACAGGTTTTTCATTAGGGAGGCAAACAAAAAAAAGCATTTGATGCATTGAAAGAGAGAATTAGTTCAACGCCCGTACTTGCACTTCCAGACTTGAGACAATAATTTGAGATACAAACTGATGCAAGTGACTACGCCATAGGCGTCGTCTTGATGCAACATGGTAAGACCATCTGTTTTCATTCTGAAATTTTTAATGGTTCAGTGATTAAATATCCTACATATGACAAGGAATTGTATGCATTGGTGCAAACTGTGAAAAATTGGAAACATTACCTGATGGGTAAGGAAACAATCATTCACATTAATCATCAATAATTGCAATACTCGCAATCACAAACAAAGCTACAATAAGCGAGGCACTTCAGATGGATGGGTTTTCTACAACGATTCCACTTGGTGATAAGGTATAAGAAAGGTATCTATAACAAGATCGTTAAGATGCTTTCTAGGCCAATTTTTAATGCATACATTATTCTTAAGCATAATTTTGTCATGCACGAGAGCCATGTTGAGCAATATGCTTTATATAATGATTTTAAGGATGTATATGCGGCTTTGTGTCAAGATAACCAAGTAGAGGAATTATATTATCATGTGCATGATAACTTGTTGTATCATATTGGCAAGCTATGTACTCCATAGGGAGAGAGAGTCAACATCATAAGGGAAGTGCATACTTCTCTTATTACTGGTCATTTCAGTGTAGGTAAGACAATGGCACAATTACAGAGGTATTGTTACTAGCCCCGTATGCTTGAAAATGTGTCATGATTTGTAAGAGGATGTTCTTTATGTGCTATTAGTAAGCCTATAAATAGAAAGTTGGGATTATATACTCCACTTCCAGTACCTTCCGTGGGGTGCGCATTTTTCTAGAATGCGCGAGACTAATTTGTCGCTCCACGACGCCGAAAATGGCAGAAATTGTAGGATGTTTTGCAGGTGGGTGCAGATTCTAGAACAATTAGCAGTAAATTTTCACCATAGCACAACTCAATCAATGTTTGACCAATTTGAGTGCAAAAAGAGCCCAACTAGAGGTTTTTTACTATTTTGGAGCCACTAGAGACATTATTTTTGCATTTTGAGCATTGCAAATCCATGCAAACACATATTTGATCACATAATGAAAAGGCCCAACATTGGAAGCTGAACCAGGAGATGTAGCACGGGAGGGGTGAACTCCTTCATCATTTTTTTGTCTTTTGTTTCTGTTTATGGTATTATTGTCTCTGTTTATTGCTGCAAAAATGAGTTTAAACACTTAATTTATGTGTCATTGCAACTTGTTTAATTCCGTAAAAGACAGATATACCCCGGATGTGGGTGACACGCTTGACACAGGTGAACAACAATTCCCAACTCACACGGACTGCGGAAATCTCCATTGCAAATCCCCACTTGCATCGGATCCAACTACCGTTAACTCCTCACAGAAACATAGATCACGTAGATCGGACATGCCTTGTGTCACTTGACTCTGATCATCACCCCGCCCTTACCACCATTAATGTCCATGATGCATAATCTGCAATGCAGCCACACCTACCCCTCTGCGCCTGCTCATCTTCTTGAGCTCCACACGCAGTACCGTGGGAAGATCATTCATTGCCTCTTTGACAAACCTCATCCTTAATCCTATATATTCGCCCAATATCTTCTCCTTCCCTCCCTCATCTTCTCTTCATCACATTTATCTCTCCTCCTTCTGATATGGACGCTCACTGATTCCAATCAGTTGCGAAGCCTCAGACTTGGAGTGGAGTTGCGCAGTCCCCCTCTGCCTATTGCATTTCATCTTGCGCACCTATCCCCCAGCCTCTGCAGCTTCTCCTGCCCCTGTGTTTCCCTCGCCACCCCTCCCGAGTGTTCAATGGCACCCAGGATGCGCCCACGCACTGTTCGTGGTGGCCAACGCGGGGCTCTTCCAGGTCATTATCGTCGCGGCGAGGATAACCGCCTTGAATGGATTGAAGGCTCCTCATCAAGCTCCCCAGTCAGTCGTCATTCTATTCTCGAGAAGCGAGCAGAATCCTCCAGGTACCTCGCGCAAAGGGGAAGTCAAGGCGCGAGGAGGTACACCCCCTCTCCCAGAGCTCCCTCTTCGTAACGCATTCTGGCGCCCCGGAACAATCCTGCGCGGGTAGATGAGCATACAGACATTTGGATTATGGATTTCGATGGCGTTTGGATGAAATTTCCTGAAGGAGTAGATCTAGACTCCCCCATCCTCTGCGCTCCTGCAAATCTTCCCAAGCGTACTGTTGCTGAAGTGGAAGCTGTTGTGGAAGCGGCTATCGTGCAGATCCCTGCCTATCCCATCTACGAGGAGACTCCTTGTTGTAGTGATGATGAGGATGAATAATGTATGCACATTTGTTCAGTCTTATCTTGTTTTTTGTCATTTGTGCCCGTTGGGCTTTACTGTTATGTTTTACTCTTTTGATCGTAGATGTATCAGCGCTACTGCACACAATGTAATTCTTCAAGTTTTGTTTGGGCCAGCCCCATCCCCCACGGTAGCCTGGCCCATCCCCCACGGCAGCCCATAAATAGTATTAAAAAGGTAGGGATTGGTTAAGCACAACTTACCAACCCTGCCTGTAAACTATGTACTTTTATGTTTTCGAAATTAATATATTAACACAACTTACCAAAAAATAAATAAATAATTCCATAAAAGACATAAATTTTCACTTGAAAATTACATCAAACCTTCAATTTTTCTAATACATATTGGAAGGGAACGTAAAAAGATCAAAATTGCGGGTGGCCCATTGGATTCTAGCCCCTCAGCCCCCACCGTCTATGAGTAATGCAGACTCGAACTTGTAGAGATGAAGGATGAGATATACGACTTGCGGGTGTGGTTGCATCATCAGAGCGCCTATGAGAGCAACATACTAGACACCATGGAAAGTTAGCGTCAGATATTTCACGATTGGAGGATGATGTGAAGGAATTCTGCAAAAATTTTGCAAATATTCAACTGCAGAACAAAAAATTGAATAGCCTCGCGGTGGATGTGAGCCTAGAAATTTATTTGAATCACCCAATAGACCCTTTTACTTAATTTAGTTAAGATATGACTTGGTTTAAATGCATACTTATTTTGTCGCAATTTTTTCGAGTTTATACTACTAATAGAATAAGAGTAGTGGTTAGTCATATAGTTTTGGATGTAACCTAGACACTGATACAACCTACAAATGTTAGACATGAAGTCCATAATTTCTCTTGAAATGTAAATCTCCCAAGTTTTTGCCACGAATGAGTGAAAACTTAATGAAAAAGTACACATTCTTGTTGAAAAAATAAATAACAACAAAGAATTTGAATTCAAAGACACTGTATACGAGGGATAATATAAATCCAAAATATTAGTGCAAACTCCTAAGGTCCAATATGAAGGTTTGGTACAAGAACAAAAGTTTGTCATCAAGACTTTATGGTCACAATTGATGTTGAAGTTGACCTCGTTACAAATATTAATGGAGGACAAAACTATAACATTTTTCTTTTATTGAAATATCACTTTTTCTATAGTATGGTGGAAGGAATTGAAACTCTATGGAAGAAACCAAAATAATCACTAGAATCTCAAGTATTTGGAGCTCATCCTTGAGGCACAAATGTATGAAGCAGTCGTACTACCCATATCTTCCTACAAGTAAAATAAGGACTAACCACATCAATAAAGCCGACCCGTTTGAAAGGAACAGAGGCAAAGAAAACAACTCAAAGACAATTATATGGTTGAAGGAGTTGAGGTACCTTTTGTTGAAGAATTTTGACACTTGACAATTGAAGATAAGACAAAGGATCGGATCTTTGCAAAGAAGATATAAGCTAATATTGTATAGGTATGTATCATTTTTATGTCTATTATTTTAAGTTCTCTAGGTCATGGTGACTATCATTCTAAAGATGGTAAAAAAGGTTTGCATAAATATATATATTAGAAACCATGACATATAAGAGATTGTTTCATATGAAGACTAAGTCTTGTAAAAAAATAAAATAAAAATAAAAAATCCATTCCAATAGTATCATTAGGATTTTTGAAAGCATTCTTGTATGATAAATTTTTTTGTTTATGGAGAATCTAAGATTTGAAAACCCTAACAAAAGTTTGAGTTAGAAAAACCCTAAGAATAAAAATCCAAACTGATTGTTTCTATTGTAAAAAGAAAAACCTAGCTCTTGAGATTGACAAGAATGACACTATGTCGATGAGATGACAAGATTAATGAAAACATCCAAGCTTAAGAGAGAGCTAACTCTCTTCAAAATGACTAGCATTCTTTCATTAATTATTACTATTGTTATTTTGTCTATGCGCTTTTTCTTTTGTTCTTTCATTATCTTCTAACAAAGGTTGCAGGTCAAGACAAGATCCATCTAAGCTTGACTAACACAAGGAAGATTTGGAAGAGCGTAGAAAATCTTGAAGACAAGAAGAAAATAACTTGAAGTATGCATCAAGGGAAGTCAATTAGATGCCATCATGAAAGCTAGATTTAATAAAAGGGAAGAAGTTTACCACCCAATATAACCCCAATAAACATAACATCTCCAAGTTTATGAACTCCTTGTTGATAATTTAATGTCAAATATTTAAGAAATTAAATCGATATTCATGATGTTTTCAAAGAAATTCAAGAAGGCTTTCATACAATAAAGGTGAAACAATTTCCAATAATGGTAATAAAATTGGACCTGACATGCGCATGTGTGTGCGCACACACACACATAGTTGTACAATGAAATAGGCTTGTAATCATCAAATGTTTTTGGATATTTTTTCTTTAGATTTAAAGCTATGCATGTAACATTCATTCCCTCCAAAACTTTCCTCAACCTTTTGGATCCTTTGATTACCCTCTACAAATCATCCTCTAGGAGGTCATAAAAGCCCATGTAAAATCTACCATCCATCTATCCAAATATAGATTCTTTGCTTTCTCAAAATATTATAGTAGACATTTTAGCTCTGCATTTTTACCATGTCTTCTAGTCTCTTTTGATGCTTATCTATCAATGTAGAATGGTACAAATCTACCTTTAAATCTTTGCTACAACATGTCATAAGGGCTCTTGAAATATAGTTTTGAAATTATTTACACTTTTGTAATTTCTTGTCAAGTTCTACATTTAAAACCATCTTTCTTTCTTCTCTCATGTGATGCTTGATATTTTTTCTATCCTTAACAAATTACGAGATTTTTTTTGTATCTTCATCCCCCATCAACCAACCATATAGCCCCACTCTCTAGCCTCCACACCACTTCTTCATTTTTTAGCACTTTTCTTCTCGTTTCTTCCAAATTTTTCAATTTAGTTTTCTTATCTCTTAGGAAGATGTCTTTTTATTCCCACTAAACAACAATTTGTTTTGCTTCTTTATCTCCACTAGATATTTCGAACTTACTATGATCTCTCTTGCCCATTTTGCCACCACTTTCATGACTCTTCTCAAATTATCTACAAATTTAAAGATTGTTGTTTCTCCTACATTTTGTTCAAATTTCATCTAGTTCATGGTGACTAAACTTTTGATTCCCTCCTCTTCTATCTGAGTATGATTAAGTATAAAGGAGCCTAGAGGATTTTGGCCATCCTTTTCTATTTATAGCAATATAGTTAGATGGTTAGAGCCACTTCATTCTCCCACCCATGAATTTAATCTATATACTTCTTTCATAACATTTTTTTATAGCCAAAAATCTATCGAATGCTCTCTTCTACTTCCCTTTTTCCATGTTGGAACCATCTCATCATGTTCCACATCACGTAGATATAGGTCTTCAAGCAATTGTACAAAGAATCTAGCAAGGAGATCCCATTTGGTTGCTCCTCCTCGTGTTTCCCCCTCCTTCATTTTGAAAGTTAAATTACCTTCCATGATTACACTATCATATTTGATCCTATGTAACCTTTTAAATCTTTCTCAATAGATTTTCCTATAACCATATGGATCGTATGGCTAATGATAGAGAACTCTTTCCATAATTCTTTATATTCTAGATATACCCTTGTCCTTATAGGTAAGAAGGAAAAATTAGTGAGATCCATTATATCATTCAAGTGGGTAAGAATTCTTCTCTATCTTCCTTCAAAACTTTTAAAAGCACTAATAATATAGCCTCTATTTTCTTCACTTTGCACATGGTTTCTTATAGAAATATGACATCCAATTTGAATTTGGTACACATCTTTTGAGGAATAATTTTTTTATGGGAGACCCCCACCCCTCTCACATTTAGTGGAATCATAATTGTAGAAATTTAACACAATTATGTATTGTCTGGATTCTCCTGATCTAACAATTATATGCCACTGTTAAATACAAAATCGCTTCTACAAAAATCTTGTGGAAATTTAATCGCCAATTGCAAACACATGAAGAAAGATCAATCATACATAACACATATGTTTTTACTGGGAAAGCATAAAGCTAAAAACCTCATTATTATATAGTATGTATATATCATGGATCACGAAAAAATATCATACAAAACTCTAATCCAAGAGCTCTCAGTACAATATACAATCGTCTCACATTGTCACAAAAAAATCGTCTCACATTGTCATAAAAAAATTGGCAAATACATGCGCCAATTTACTGCCTCCTGACAGCCTGCCTCCACTGCGCAATCCCTACTGATGATAATCCTTGAATGAATGAGATCCTGCCTTGCCTTGACTGTGCAATCCTCATTGGCATCTCCAATGTGTGTGTGGTTGCATGAGTGCACCCACTAATGTCACAACTGATAGTCAAATTGTCCCTTTCACCTATCTCTTAACTGGGTCTCCACTGGATCTGACATGCATGTAGTTAATAGTAGTAAATCTTCAGTTGCATGTGAGATCACTCCATGTGAATTAATTTAATATTAAATTCATTGATCTCTCACTAGTGTATCTTTAGTTACAACTAGCAAAACTGAGTTTAACTCACTTAACTTAGTTAAACTACTTTACAACTCACATAACTACACATCCAACTATGTTACAACTTCGAATCACTCAGTTACAACTAATTCCACTTGCATGTCCCACCGACCAACCTTAGAACTCGAAATTCCTTCAGCTAACTGGTTTGCCACTTCAGTTAACTGAAATCAAGTGCTTCAAGAGAATTGATTAATATTTATTGTCCAGTTATTATTAAGAGATGATAATAATGGACATGCATTCTATATTTAGATGTGCGATCTATAAATAGACTTCGCACATGCATCTAAAAATAGAACCTCATGTATAAATAGAATTTGCTCACCATTCTAAATATAGACATACACCTAAAATTAGCCTGCGGACCCCACCTAGTGTAGTTGCTTAATTTTCACTAGGATCATCATCTTGTTTAATCTCAACAATCCCTCTCAACAAGAAAGGGATTATCCTTCACCCTGATCTTGTCTCTATGGTATTCAAATTTCCTCTTGGTGAGCACCTTCATCAAAATATCTGCATCCTGATATTCCGTAGGAATGTACTGAAGCAACATGATCTTCCGCTGCACACAATCTCTGATATGATGATACCGGATATCTATATTCATAGATCTATCATGAAACACAAGATTAATCGAGAGTTTAATGCAACTCTGATTATCACAAGGAATCACTGTAGGATCTAAATGAGAACCAAACAAACCAACCAGGATCTCTCTCATCCAGATAGCTTCACATGCAGCTTGACTTGCTGCCATGTATTCCGCTTCCGCTGAATTGAGTGCCACGGATATTTGTTTCCTGCTGTACCAAGTACTTAAAAGTAATAAAGATGAAGGGCCAAGCACTTAACATTACTATGACCAAATTTGTGATGTTAGTTTGCCAAGAGGGCTAAATCCAAAATCTGTTACACCATAGGAGCTTGCAATATCATTAGGGTATATGTTGCAGTTTTTGAATCTTGCAGCCCAGTACCTATATGCCCCATTGCTTCTAGATTATGGGTTTGCAGGTTCATGTTCAAGTGTATGGCAAAGAACTTCATACTAGGATTCTAGGCCTACAGCTTTTCATGAGAGTAATCTTCTTTTCATTCCAGGGGAAAATTTCTCTAAGCATGCCAGTCAATCAGAAAGCTCATGCAACCTTGATTTTTCCTCTAGGGACGTGAACTTGAGCATGCAGTAAGGGTTACATCTATTGAAAAGAGGTGTGGCATGTTTCACGACCTATTGTTGTAATTTACTTTCGATTCCTTTCTCTGAGTCTCTTTCTACATTTGAAGCGTTGAATCCTCTGGCTTCATATTGGAACGAATGGCCAGTTGATTTACAAACTGAGATACTTGCTCGGGTGCCCGTGGAGTTTGTGTATAGGTACCGCATTATCTGCAAGCAATGGAACAACTTGCTTTGGTAAAATTATTTCATAACCCTGTGGACTACGGCATATCTCAACAGAAAGCAGCCACACCTGGTTCTGTGCGATAGAAATCCCAAAATGCCTTGCATGGCTTTCTGCTTTTACACAAGAACCTGGATTAACTCCTGCTTCAACTTTTCTTTCCTAGACAACTGGGTACCGCAAATCTGTAACAGAATTAAGGGCATCTATTGCACACAGTCTATGGCAGGTCTCATATTGCTACGCCAAATCCGACTCAACACAATAAGTGGCAGGGTCTGCAATCCCTATAAACGAGAGTTTGTCCAAATTCCAGCGCCACACACAGAGCCCTACGTTGAATCCATGGTGGTCAATGAGAACAATAATGGCTGGCGACTCGACACTTCATACAAAGTTGTTGCTGTTGGCAACAACCCACAGGGGAATGCAAATGGAATTCACGAAAGACAGATTGTGGAAATTTACGAGCCTTCACAAAATAGATGGAATATGGTAACGCAAATTCCAGATAATTTCATATTATACCTAGATAGTGAGCTTGTTTTCTGTAATGAGTTGCTCTATGCGTACTGTCAAACGACAGAGGACGAAAAAAATGGGATCTTGAGTTTCAGCCCTTGTTTTTATACCATTCCCTCCTTTGTTTTTATGGCATTCCCTAAAATAGTGCAGACTCGAAACCGCTTCAATGATCATTACGTGCTTCCTACGCCGCGGCTCATCACCTGCAGGTCGCGTCTACTGTTAATCGCCGTTAAAGAAAGGCCTAGTAAATTAGTAATTATTATATGGGAGTTTGAGGAGGGCGACCCGAAATGGGTGGAGATTATACATATGCCCTCTTTTAAAAGGCAGGTTGTAGCGTATTCTGTGTTGACGTCAGCATCTGTGTGCCAAATAAGACATCCACATCACCCCATGATGAATAAAGTTGCTTTAGGACTTTTCTGTTTTCAAGATAGGAGGTCGAGTAATAAATATTTATTTGCATGAAAGGGAAACTTTTCATGATAAATATATAAAGGATAAAGGTTTATAGGTGAAAAGCTACGTTGGACGTTTGGAATCTCAATATAGTTAATTAAGAAAAAATATTATTATTTAATTTAAAAATAATAATAATTATATATATATATATATATAAAGAAATAAAAATAGAAGAGAGGAAAATTAGCACAAAACAAAGGAATCTTGAGGACAAATTTTACATCCAAGGATAGGATAAGAAGGGAGCTTGATGGTGTTCATTGTGAAATTCAGGCAGCTGACCCTGCAGAGATGGATATCGAAGTGATCAGAGACTGAGCCAATTAGATTTGCAAGGGTGTAGAACCAAGAATCATTCTAATGACTGAAATTTAACTATTAACTATAGTAATCAATCCATTTAGGAGTAACTTCTAAATGCTACAAAGGACCCTTAGGATATACTCAAATGTTGATACATTCTATGGAACTTATATTCTGTGAATATCTAAATGGTGTGTTGTGCATGTAATAGATGATTCTTTAAATGGATGCCGCTTCGGTATGCAACAAATATAGCAACGCTAAGTGCCAGTAATACTTCACATGTCTTTAAAAAAAAAAAAGGGGAGGTTATTTAAAAATTCACATATATATATTAATATATATAGAAGTACAAATTCAAATGAAAGGAAGAGGTTCTTCATCAAAAAAGAGAAGATAAATTTTATATATATATATATATATATATATATATTTTCAAGTTCCATTTTAAGGAAGGCAAAAAGTTTATAATTAGAAGAAAAAAAAAAGGAAGAAAAAAAAATAAAAATAAAATATATATATATATATATAGAGAGAGAGAGAGAGAGAGAGAGAGAACCCAGTTTCAAGGAAGTATTATTGAAGAATTATACATGCCAAGGTACCAGTGATGAATGACATGTCTAGCAGATAGTCCCAAGTGAAGGAAATTGTCGAAAAGTTAAGCTTTGAGGACAAAGCTTTTCAAGAAGAAGGCAATGTTATGAATCTAATTCATAACTAATGTAATAAATATAGTCATTAATGGAATAAATACAGATAAATGTAATTACTAAATAATTAATTAGGATTATGTTAAGTAGTCATTAGTTAACTGAAAAGGCATGTCTAAAAGACATGCCTCTTCATGAAAAGGTACCTGCATAGGTATAAAAGCAGGACTTCATTGTAAACATTCAATCGTCTTATATCATATCAATAAATATTTATTATTATAAATACCTCTTGTGTAATTTTATAATTAAAGCCATTTTTCTATCAAAGTCAACAAATCTACAAGTCTTGTTGCTACGAAAACCAAATCTACAATTTCCGCTGCTACAAATCTAGAATTTTATTAATTTGCTCAATTTTTTTGGGATCTTCACGTAATGGCACATTATACGGTAAACAATGTTCCTGGGCTCATACACTACGCTCATAGGCTTATAAGACGATATTATGTGCCATAGCTCTGATACCACTGTAGCAGCGGAAATTGTAGATTTGGTTTCTCTAGCAGCAAGACTTGTAGATTTGTTGACATTGATAGCAAAATGGTTTTAATTATAAAAATACACAAGAGGTATTTATAATAATAAATATTTATTGATATGATATAAGACGATTGAATGATTACAGTGAAGTCCTGCTTTTATACCTATGCAGGTAACTTTTCATGAAGAGGCATGTCTTTTAGACATGCCTTTTCAATTAACTAATGACTACTTAACATAATCCTAATTGATTATTTAGTAATTACATTTATTTGTATTTATTCCATTAATGACTATATTTATTACATTAGTTATGAATTAGATTCATAGCATATTTTTTGCATTATTTTCAAGGCTCCATGATGAAGATGGCCTAATCACCTGTACCTTAATTCGTCCTCATCCCGGCTCACCACTTTTTCTGCCTTGCCCATCATGGCAGCGCAGCCATCTACCTCTAGCTTGTAGAGATTCTTAACTCGAATCGCTATCCTCTTGGCTTGACCCGTTGTTTTATGTCGCAGGAAAGCTTTTCCATTGCTGAAAACAATGTCATAACCTCTGTCCTCCAACATTGCGACCGAGACCAAGTTTTTCTTCAGAACTAGAACATGCATAACATCTTTCAATTGAAATGGTTTACCTGACTCCCTCTCAAAGGTAATGGTACCAATGTCGGTCGCATTGTATCGTCCATCATCGCCCATCTCTATATGCATTTGGAGATCTTTTCTCCTCCAAGTCACTGAAAATCTCCTTATATCCCGTCATGTGGAAGGAAGCACCACTATCAAGATACCACACCGATCCCATTGCGCTTGAAACCAAGCATGCGATCAAACAGAAATCAAGTTCAAATTGCGAGGCAAGGGCCTCACCAGCTGCAACTACAACAACCTTCTTGTTCTTCTTTTTCTGTGGGCAGTTAGTGGCGAGATGCCCATGTCCGTGACAGTGAAAACACCTCACCTTGGACAAATCCAACTTCTTGCCTTTAGACTCAGATTTTGAATTGAAATTATTCCTCGTTCCTTTCCTTGCCTTGGCAGCCAAAGCACAATACTCTTCATCATCATGCTTTGATGAAGATCCATCTCTGGTGTTACGCCTGAACTCCTCCTGCACTATATCCAACCACAGTCGTTCCCAATCCGGTAGTTTTTCCCGTCCGTTGACAGAGTCTTGATAACTGTGCCAACTCTTAGGAAGTCCCAAGAGAGCCAAGCTCACCAAATCATCATCAGAAACTGTGATTCCCACACTCCCTAGTTCATCCTGACATTGGACAAACTTTGTGAGATACTGAGGAATATTGTCGCCCTTCTCCATCTTGATCTTTCTAAGTTTACACTTCAGCACCAATTTCCTATGGTCATTGTTGCTTTGGAAAAGATCTGTCAAAGCCTTCGGCATAGCATATGGAGTGGATTTCCCATGAAGGCTTGAGACAATATGGTCTCGTACACCTTCCAATAGAATCCTTCTCATCTTCACTACTTTATTTTTCCATGCGTCAAGTAACGCAACATCCATCGAAGTGGGCTTAGGAACATCATTGTCAATGAATTCCTTCAAGCCATTATCTTCAAGCACCACCTCCATCCTGTCCTTCCATGCAATGTAGTTCAAGCTACCCTCGAGTGTGTACTCTAGCCGCAAGCCATTGAAAGCCATTTCCATGTTTACTTAACTGTCGCACCAAGAAATTATTGCAGCAAATTCGAATTGTTTTCACCAACAAACTCAGCTACTGCTTCAAAATTGCAATCTTTGCTCCGATACCATGTAGAAATTTTAATACAATTATGTATTGCCTGGATTCTCCTGATATAACAATTATATGCCACTGTTAAATACAAAATCGCTTCTAGAAAAATCTTGCAGAAATTTAATTGCTAATTGCAAACACATGAAGAAAGATCAATCACACATAACATAGATGTTTTTACCAGGAAAGCATAAAGCTAAAAACCTCGCTATCATATATTATGTATATATCATGGATCATGAAACAATCTCGTACAAAACTCTAATCCAAGAGCTCTCAATGCAATATACAATCATCTTACATTGTCATACAAAATTTGGCAAATACATGCGCCATTTCACTGGCTCCTGACAGCCTACCTCCACTGCGCAATCCCTGCTAATGACAATCCCTAAATGAATGAGATCCTACCTTGCCTTGACTGTGCAATCCTCATTGGCATCTCCAATGTGTTTGTGGTTGCATGAGTGCACCCACTAATGTCACAACTGATAGTCAAACTGTCCCTTTCACCTATCTTTCAACTGGGTCTCCACTAGATCTGACATGCATATAGTTAACAGTAGTAAATATTTAGTTTCATGTGAGATCACTCCATGTGAATTAATTTAACATTTAATTCATTGATCTCTCACTAGTGTATCTTTAGTTACAACTAGTTACAACTAGGATAATTGAGTTTAACTCACTTAACTGAGTTAAACTACTTTATAACTCACATAACTACACATCCAACTCTGTTACAGGTTCGAATCACTTAGTTACAAGTAAGTCCACTTGCATGTCGCACCAACCAACCTTAGAACTCGAAAATCCTTCAACTAACTGGTTTGCCACTTCAGTTAACTGAAATCAAGTGCTTCAAGAGAATAGATTAATATTTGTTGTCCAATTATTATTAAGAGATAATAATAATGTGGAAGAATTTTTTATTTTCTATGTTCCTCTTCAGCTAAAACAATTGAATTCTACTCTAGTATGGTTTTTTATGCTATGTTAAATGATATGAACAATGAGCCGGTTTCCCTTGCAAGGGCGGCGAAACTCTCTCTAAAAGAACTGGTTTCCCACTCAGGGCAGTTCAGAACTTTTGCTAAGCTTGGCCATCAAGCCCAGTTTTCAGGCTTCCATAGCTGAAACTGTGGCAGTTTTGTATCAATATGTTTTATAAATAGAATTAGCATTATTTAGAAAAAAGAAAAGAAAAGAAGAGATAATAATAATGGACATGCATTCTATATTTGGACATGCGATCTATAAATAGACTTCGCACATGCATCTAAAAATAGAACATCATCTATAAATAGAATTTTCTCACCATTCTAAAAATATACTCCTGCTATAAATGGAATTTTCTCACCATTCTAAAAATAGACATACACCTAAAAACAGCCTGCGGGCCCCACCTAGTGTAGGTGCTTAATTTTCACTAGGATCATCGTCTTGTTTAATCTCAACAATAATCACAATTTCATACCCTATAGGTATTTCTTTTTTTTAGGGCCCTCTTTATTATCACTTATTTTCATTGCTCAATCTCGTTCATGGATTTCTTCTTTGCTAGGGTCAAATAGGATTTGTGACCCATTGATGGTATAAAGTAATTTTATTTTGCTATAACTCCTACACCATGTTCTTCTTTATGAGAATGGTCTCTTTTAAATCCTAAATTGTACATGAGATTCACATAAATTTCCATGGAATAATCCTCAAACTCCTAGGATGAAAAACCTTATAAGGTTTTCCTTGTAAGATTCTTATCACAAAACAAAACCCAAGGAGTAGTTTATATATCTTAACATGCTAACGTGAGAATACTTCTAGTCTACTATCTACTATCCCCTCCCCTAACTTAAATAACAACTTGAGATAGAAGTTATTCCATCTTTTGAATTATTTAATCTGAAATGGATTAAAATTTGGAATTAGATTTAAGTGTGTTCATACTTTTTTTCATCATATTATATGCTATTGATCCAAACATATCCTTATATTGACTTGGCCAACTTCTTTTGTGATTTTTTCCATACCATATTCATCGAGCTCTCTAACTATGAATTCTTTAATTTGTATTTTGTTTGGATCCTTTAATTCCATTATAACCCTAAGACCTTCTTTGCCTCCACATATTTTTCTTCATTATTCGTAGGAGTCAATGGATATGTGAGCTTTTTTTTCCCTTTCTATATCTAGCTCCTACTAGGATAATGACAATACTTGTAGACATGGCCTATTGCATGACTTCTTGAACACCTAAAGGTTATTTTCCAATAATCAAGCACTTAAACAAATTACCAATTTTCCCACGTGATTTCTAATTATATTGGTAACCCTTTGTTGAATCTCCACGTCCTTGGGTCTAGGTTAGAGTCTTAAAATCACCGACGCTACCGAACCAAGAATCTCAACTGTGAACTACTTTTCACAACGAAAATATAAAGCAGTAAATCACATATGCACAAATATACACACTTCTAAAAAAATTTATAATAATGTACAATCACCAATATTCGTTATATTAAACCAAAATCTGAATAATACAACAGTCTGCGATATACAAAATACAATGACAAACTTAATGTCGTATCTCGTCCTATCGGTCCTTCACTTCCATACTGCTCACTAGTAGTGCCTTAGTCCATCAAGGCCACTACACATCGAGAATCCAGGAGGGTTGCCACCTAACACTGTTGCAAGTCACGTCTGTAGAGTGTACATGGGTTGATCCATTCAGCTCCCTGGGTAGGTCTAATTCCTAAGCTCCAACTTCCAAGCTAGCAACCACTTTAGTCCATCATAGTGTTGCACTTCGGCACCAATCTTCACCCATCCTTCAACTCCTCTTTTTCATGTCAAGATAGCTCGTATAGGGATAGTTTGGGTAGCCAACACACTGCCCTCCACTAGATCAATGGCACCTAACACTACACTACGTAATCTGCACTAATGAAGGCTTATAATCACTCAAACAAGCCTCCAAATAGGCTCCCACAAGATGCATAAACACACAATCCAAATTGGTCACTCCTTGACCCAATGTTCCTCCAAAACATTGCTCTAAATATGTTTTCACTTCTTTGTTGTGACAGTCCTGGTGATCTTAAATGATTGTATTAGTTTTGCTGTGCTAAGTGTATTTTCAGTTTAAAAACATGTGCATAATCAGTTCATTAGTTTGTGTGATGTTTAAGGTGTGTGTCCATGAATTGTAGATGATTTTTAGTGAATTATAAGCATACAGTAAGCTTAAATAACACTGAACAGTAGTTTAAAACAGAGAAATAAGTCACCACATGAAATTTACACTGCAGGCATGATGAAGTAGTTCACCCCTCATGGGCTACATCTGTTGGTCCAAATCCCAATGGCATGTTCATCTTTCATTATGCTCAAAATTTTGCTATTACATGTAGTTACAGTGCTCTAATGATTTTTTTCTCTGCACCAATGGCTCCAGAATTCTCCAATTAGTCAAAAATTACTCTTCATTCACTCAAAATGGTCGAAAATTGGGCCCCCTACACTTTTGCCCAGTTTCACCTAGCTGGAAAGCTCCACTAAAAGTGGAGAACTCCACTTAACTAGAGTTAAAAATGGAAATTTCCTCCACTTTAGGTGTGCCCCTAAACTTCCACCGAATTTAACTACAGTATTAAATGTTGTGGTTTGGGGTGGCCACCTACGCACCCCCCAAACCCGCAGTTATATAACCGTTGGGCGAAACCCGCGGTGGAACTCCAACTTAACAGTTCTGAACTTCGGTTGAAGGTTGGTTAGCGCACAAACTGCACGGAGTTTGGTGTTGATGGTTGAATGTGCCAACATTGCAGAACCGTTGGCTGGTTGAGCTGTTGGATTAACATATAGACCACGTATTAAATGTCTGCTATTAATGTTTCCATATGACATTGCTTGTGGAACCACTGGCGGGTTGGTACCGCCGGCGGTTCCAATCCCCAACTCCATTTGCAACAAACAATAAATATAACTCGTTAACAATATGGTTAAGTCACAACGTGTAGCTCAGGTGGTAAACCACGTGCGTGCTCGGTGGGAGGTCTTGGGGTCGATTCCTACGGACCCAAAAAAAATGTTATCACGCCATTTCAGGGACACGTGGTAGCCGACTGCCAGGGCTAGCCACGTGGCACTCTCTAATTGGCTCTCCCAAACATGTACAACGAATAAAGCAATGAAAATTGTCATCCATGGATTGGCTCAGTGGAAAAGAATTTGAATAAATTTATTTATTTATTTTTATTTTTATTTTATTTTATTTATTGATTTTTATTTTTTTACCTCCACCTTGCACACTGTGCATCCTAGTCAAACCTGGTCAAACTGTCGAAATTTTACTTGTTTGGCATTTCGATCATAATGCGATATCTTCCTCATACGACATCGGTTTTTCGAACCGTTCACGGTGCTGGAATTAGGAAGACGAGATCTACACAACCATCTTGGTTTCAACCCAACCCTATAACTTTGAATTTTGAGCAAAATTTATGAACTCTTGATCACTCCTCTCCATTGGGAAGCTTTTGGACCCCAAAAGACTTGATTACATGTTCAGTAGATGAGGGTACAGGTCCCTCACCTTTCAAACCTCCATCCATTTTTCCTTGCTTGGTTTAGTGCCTTTCAGCCCAACTCGAAGATAGTCAACACTTCCCTTCTTTGATGCTCTTGTCCTCCTGTTAAGAATTGTATCTTCTTTGAGCTCATCGAGAAATTCTGGCGAAAAATATTCAATAGAAGGTAGTTGAACATCACTTCCTTGATCATTGATCAAAGGTGGCTCATACAAGCGTAAGTTTTCAACATTAACAACTAAATACATTTGCATATAAGAAGGCAAGTCAAGTTGGAATGCATTATTACCAACTTGGTTTATGATCTTGAAAGGACCATAGCGAATGGGTTTGAGCTTTTTACCTTCCCCTTGCATCCTTTCTTTGCTAATGTGAAACCATACCTCATCTCCCTCTTGAAACTTGTGATCAACCCATGTTTGTCATGCCTCTCTTTGTATTTGCTTTGACTTTTCTCAAACTATTCTTGAACTTGTTGATGTATAATCTGAATTTGCTCGATGAACTTTCGAGCCCTATCAATGTCACTATGGCCATCAATTGCAACGTCCTTCCCAAAGATGAAGTCTAATGGCGATTTTTCCAAATACCCAAAGCATGCTTCAAAAGGTGAGGTTTGCGTTGAAGAGTGCTTTTCCCGGTTGCAAGTGTGCTGAATGTAATGCAGTTGTTCATCCCACAACTTAGGATGTTTGTTGCAATATCCTCTCAATAGATGCACAACTGTTCTCTTCACCACCTCGATTTGTCCATCTGTTTGTGGATGAAAAGCGGTACTCTTTTTCAACTTTGTGTCCATCATTCTCCATAGATTTGACCAAAAATTCCCAATGAACCTGGAATCCCTGTCACTAACAATAGAAGTTGGCAATCCATAATGAACCCAAACATTTTGAAAATAAAGTTCAGCAATTTGTTCAGCAGTAATGGTTTTCTTACATGGCATAAGTATACACATTTCACTGAATCCATCCACAACTACATAAATATAATCATGCTGCTTTCTTGACATATGTAGACCTCCAACAAAGTCCATTGAGACACTCTCCCATGGCCTTGATGGTACCTGTAGTGGTGTGTACAATCCAAGTTTCCTATTGCTAGGCTTCCTTGTTGCACACATAGAACAACCTCTTATAAAACACGACGCACTATCTATCATGCGAGGCCAATAACAATACCTTTGTAGATGCGCCATTGTTTTTCTTACCCCAAAGTGTCCAACAATAAGAGATAAATGAGCTTCTCTCATGACACTTAGCCTCTCTCCTTGTGGAATACATAGCTTGCCCAAATGAAACAACAAATTCTTATGCATGTGATAATCTTTTTCTTCAACTTGATTCCCTTCACTCAAACTAGCATACACATCTTGAAAATCAATGTCATGTGCATATTGTTCTATGTAACTCTCATGTACAACAAAATCATTTTTTAGTAAAGTAGATGCACTAATGATTGGTCTTGAAAGAATATATGCAACTTTATTGAAAATACCTTTCTTGTACCTTATAACCAAGTGAAACTGTTGAAAAAATCCCATCCACCTGAAATGTCTTGATTGTTGTAATTTTGTTTGCAACTGCAAGTACTATAATGGTTGGTGATCAATATGTACAATAATTTCTTTACCCATCAAGTAGTGTTTCCACTTCTTGACACTTTGTACCAACACATATAGTTCATTGGCATATGTAGGATAATTAGTCACATCACCATTAAAAGTTCTAGAATGAAAGGCGATAGGCTTACCACGTTGCAAAAGTACTTCGCCCATGGCATAATCACTAGCATCGGTTTGAATCTCGAATGGATGTCTCAAATTTGGTAATGCAAAGGACTGGAGCTGAACTGATCTTCTATTTTAAAGCTTTGAAAGCTTGCTGCTGTTTGCCTCCCCATTGGAAGCCTTTCTTTACACTTGTCACTGCATGCATAGGAGTTGTGATGGAAGAAAAGTTAGCAATAAACTTTGTCCAATATTGAAATGCAGCTAAGAAACTTCTTACCTCGGTAACTGTTTTGGGTGTAGCCTAATTCACAATGGCTTCCACTTTAGAAGGATTAAACCTCAATTCTCCTCCTCCTACAAGATGTCCCAAATAGACCAAAGAAGTAGTTCCAAACTCACATTTTGACATCTTAAGAAATAATTTATATTTCTTCAAAATATCAAGCACTCTATTCACATGCAAGAGATGATCTTCTCTTATTTTGCTGAAAATTAAAATGTCATATAAGTAGACAATAACAAAGTAATCAAGGAATGGTCACAAAACACTATCCACAACTCGCATGAAAGTTGTTAGTGCATTACATAAACCAAAAGGCATAACTAGCCACTCAAAGAGTCCTTGTTTGGTTTTGAATGCAGTTTTCCATATATCACTTTCTGCAATTCTTACTTGATGATATCCACTTTGTAAATCTAACTTAGTGAAAAACTTTGCTTCTTTCAGCTGATCAAGCAAATCATCTATTATTGGGAGTGGGTAACGATTTTTGTACCATAATCTTGTTCAAAGCTCGAAAATCTACACACATGTGCCAAGTCCCATCTTTCTTTGGTATCAAGACTATGGGTGAACCACATGACGAGGTGCTTGGACCTATGATTCCCTTATCCAACATCTCTTTGATTTTCCTCTTTATTACAGCATTCTCCATTATCGACATGCGATACATACTGATGTTTGGAATAGGACAATCTTGCTGCAATTGAATCTCATGTTGAATTTCCCTTTTTGGAGGCAATTCTATTGGCTCCTAAAACATCTCATGATGTCCATTAACCACATCATATAAATCTGATTTCAACTTTGGATCACATTCTTCAAAAGATTCATGATTAACATCAGCTTTAGGCTTAATCATAAGAAGAACAAAATTATTACTTGAATTTACCAGCCTCTTTACCTATCCAGCATTTACCATAGCAATGTTTGTCTTCTTGCGATGTGCTCTAACAATGTACTCCTTGCCATATTTGAATAAATGATACTTGTTCTCATGGAGATGGAAGATCGCTTTCCTATCATACAAGTCAAGACTCCCTAATACAATACCAGTTATGTCGAACGGAACCACATCTAATTCAACTGTGTCAACAAAGCTTGCAGTGATTGCAAACCGCAATATACATTTCTTTGAAACCTGTAGATTTGCATCCTTACAAATCCAACCCAATGGATATGGTATGGTCTCAAGGTTAAATTTTTTGACCAAATCTTCAGAGATTAAGTTTTCTTGTGACCCACTGTCAAACAATGTGTCAATCTTTGTATGTTTGGATATGACCCTCACATGAAACAATTCTATTCTTCCTTCTTCATTTGGAGTGTTTATGTGACAGTTTGATGTAATAGTACTGGGTTTAGTTTCAATTTCTTTTCCCTTCATGTTCTTCAATCCAATGACTGTAATTTTAGATTCATCACCTGAATCAGATCCTAAATCATGTTGAGTTGTAGCAGCAGTTTTATGTTTCCCTTTGCTATTGGGTTTCTTTGGCCTCAATTCAGGATGTAATTTCCAACAATGAGTTTCATCATGGTCTTCTTTTGAAAAATATTTACAAACCACTTTTTCTCCCTCTTTCTTAATAGATGCATTATTTTTGTTTTTACCTTTTGAGGTATTTTCCTTAGCTTTACCATTAAAAAGTTTCTTTCTACCCTCTTAAGAAATGTTCTTCCCTTTAGCTTCTAGATGTGTGGCCTGAACACATACTTCATCTAGAATGGTGGGGTTAAACATGAGAATAGTATGTTTTATGTAGACTTTGCAAATCCACCCCTGATAAGAGAGTTCTTCTTCTAAATTTTTGGGTGTATTCTTGCACATTTTGTCCCTTTAATTGCCTAAAGTTCTGCCAATTCATGATGGCTTTCTGCATAAGAGCTAATGGATAAAACTGTTGTTTAATAGCAGTAATGAAATTTGACCATGATGTAATAATCTTACCATGTTTCTTGATTTCCCCCTTTCTCTTGGCTTCCCACCAAACAAGTGTTGCACCTTCCATTCTCAATGAAGCTAATTGAATTTTTGTATCATCATCTTGAAGGTTATGTATTCTCAAATAGACCTCCAGTTTCCTAATCCAATTATCAAGTTTTTCTGCATTTACTTCACCATTAAACATTGAAATCTGAACTTAACATCAAGTTTTAAAAAATGACTTTTACCAGTGTTCTTTGACTAGTGTGGCTGATGTACTAAAGAAGAAGTAAAGGATGATGATGATGAGGGTGTGGATGATGGCTTTCCATTTCCTCCATTTCCTACATTTCCCTTCTTTGACTTATCTTCATCATGTTTATCTCCTGAAGATCCTTGTCCTTCTTTGTGAAGTTTAGATCCTTCTCCTTCTAGTCTCTCATTCCTTTCTTGATAAAGGATTCTAACCATCTCAGTCATGTCAAGGAATGCTTTCTTGAACATTTTTTCTTCCTCCTTGGGATCAAATTCTTCATGGATTTCTCCTTCCTCATGAGGCATGCTTGATGGAGCTTCTGCTTCTTTAGGAGGTGAACTAGGTGGTGGAGATTGTGGCAATCTTGCTCTCCTTTGCTTTGGCTCCTTTTTAGACCCTCCTGCTTCCACCAATTTGCATTCCCCTCTCTTGAGCTTGAGCCTTGTAAGCATATAAAACTTGCAAACAGTTAAACAATTCTTTGCACTAAACAACACCAGAGAATAAACTCTAGCTCTGATACCAACCTGATCTGAAATGACTGTATTAGTTTTTTTGTGCTAAGTGTCTTTTCAGTTTAAAAACATGTGCATAATCAGTTCATTAGTTTGCATGAGGTTTAAGGTGTTTGTCCATGAATTGTATATTATTTTTAGTGAATTAGAAGCATAAATTAAGCTTAAATAACACTGAAAAATAGTGTAAAACAGAGCAATAAGTCCCCACATGAAATTTACACAGCAGGCTTAATGAAGTAGTTCACCCCTCTTGGGCTACATCTACTAGTCCAGCTCCCAATGGCATGTCCATCTTTCATTATGCTCAAAATTTTGCTATTACATGTAGCTACAGTGCTCTAATGGATTTTTTCTCTGCACCAGTGGCTCCATAATTCTTCAATTAGTCAAAAATGACTCTTCATTCACTCAGAATGGTCGAAAATTGGGCCTCTTACACTTTTCCCAGTTTCACCTAGGAAAGCTCCACTAAAAGTGGAGAACTCCACTTAACTGGAGTTAAAAATGGAAATTTCCGCCAATTTAGGCGCGCCCCTAAAATTCCGCCGAATTTAACTGCAGTATTAAATGTTGTGGTTGGGGGTGGCCACATGCGCACCCCCCAAACCCGCATTACATAACCGTTGGGCAGAACCCACGGTGGAACTCCAACTTAACTGTTTTAACTCCGGTTGAAGGTTGGTTAGTGCATAAACCGCGCGGAGTTTGGTGTTGACGGTTGCATGTGCCAACATTGCAGAACCGTTGGCCGGTTGAGTTGTCAGATTAACATATAGACTGTGTATTAAATGTTTTCTATTAACGTTTCCATGTGACATTGCATGTGGAATCGTTGGCGGGTTGGGACCGCCAGCGGTTCCAACCCCCAAATCTATTTGCAACAAACAATAAAACAACATGGTTAAGTCACAATGTATAACTCAGGTGGTAAACCACGCGCGTGCCCAACAGGAGGTCTCGGGGTCGATTCTTGCGGACCCAACAAAATTTTATCACGCCATTTCAAGGACACGTGGCAGCCTCATGGCTAGCCACGTGGCACCCTCTAATTGGCTCTCCCAAACCTGTACAACAAATGAAACAATGGCACTTATCATCCATTGATTGGCCTGGTGGAAAGCAATATTCTTCGAAATATTTTTTTTTGCTGACTGTACCTCCACCTTGTTGACTGTGCATCCCATTCAAACCTGGTCAAACTGTCGAAAATTTACTTGTTTGTCATTTCGATCAGAACGCGATATCTTCCTCATACGACATCAATTTTTCGAGCCGTTCACGGCGCCGGAATCAGGAAAACGAGATCCACGCAACTATCCTAGTTTCATCCCAATCCTGTAAATTTAAATTTTGAGGAAAATTTATGAACTCCTGATCACTAGGTTAGGGCACTTATTGTAGCCCTGAATATACCCAACAATCACCAAATAGTTCCTTTAAGGACTGCGACACACCCTTGAGGAGTCTCTCCTTAGCCATGCTGCAACTTGGGATAGGTGTCAAGCCTTGAACACCTCCTACACAACCCAACTGTGGTGCTATGGCTTGCAGCCTAGCACAACAACATAGAAAAACGTTGCACAAATGGATACTTTAATGACTCCTCATCACCCTTTATCTATGCACAAACAAAGGGGCTCTCTGAATTATGAAGAGACACATCGATTGGACGAATTTCACTTCAAGCCTACATGAATTGAAAACCAATAATTATTTTTCAACTTCAAAAATTCATTTATCCACTTCTACAACTTGGAATTCAACGATTCTCGAAGCGTTGGATTCTCCTTTCCGCCCTCTATCGTCTCATGCCATCACATGTAGAAATGTGCTCCCGGAAATGACCCAAACATGATTGGGTGCCAAACCCCATACTTGGGTTCCAAGCCCACAAGTGATCCTTGAGTCGATTTTCCCTCCAAACCTTGAACCCTAGGGCTTGGAGCACCTCCCAAACTAAAAAAATCAACACCATTCTATGAGGTTGATCTTAACTAGGATATTTATCACCATTTTATCAACTTCCAAGTGAAATCCCTCTTTTAAGTTAATTTCTCCATATTCCATCTCCCAAGACTTTCAATGTATTTTTATTTCACAATTTCATTTATAGACCATGAGGTTTGACCCAAATATGTTGTATATACAATTACTCTTTCCTTGGATTGAAACCCAACTTTTACCTTTGCATGTCAAGGTATGTTGGAACCCAAATCCACTTCCAAGCTAAAAAATTTCACCTTGGATTTTGATTGGAACTAAAAGGAAAACCACCCTCCTATTAGAATGTGATATTTTGGTAAATATATAAAACAAGCTATGTGTTCCCCACCACTTAATTCCATCTTTTAACATTGATTTTCCCATGAAATGACTAGCAATGGCTTTACTCATTAACTTTGTGATTTCCTCTAATCCCATGTCTCTACCCCTTACCAAATTAACCTTCTCCTGACACAATCTCACACATTTTGTTCCTCTTTTTTATTTCTTCATCTAAATGGATTCCAGTTTAGTTCATTAGCTTTGGGCTCTCTTAAACCCTCTCCAACCAATTTCTCCCATGACAGATCTCCAAACCCCGACCTTGCTTTTCCTTCGAACCTTTCAAGGTGTATATTTATCCTTCTTCTTCCCTTAGTGGAAATTATATTTATTGATTATGTCTCAACAATGAGATGGGCTAGTCGACATAATCCTTCATATCATAATTTCATAAAAGATGACATTTATTGATCTCAAGAAAATCTTGCATTAAGCTTTTGTTAGTCACGTCATCATTTAACATTAGTACCACATCATCAATTAAGTTATCTATATGGGTCTTAGGCTTTTCCTTAAACAAGATCCAACGCGTCATCTATAGTGTAATCATTACAAAATCCTTAGACCCTTTCTAGGCCTCAAGTAACCCATGACTAGTCACGAAAATTGATCTATAAAATGCTTCATCTTCCTCTTTAAGATGAATTGATTATCTTCAACCAAGGAAGAAGCAATTTGAAAATAATATTACAGCCAATCAGTGGTTTGAATATGCAAGGAAACTCTATGAAAAAGAATTAGAGGTTGAGCCTCCTCCCAGGATCAACACATCTACAAAACTTTTCACAGGACATGAGGTGGAGGCAGGAATTAAACAGTTGAAAACATGGAAGGAAAAGGACTTGTTGAACTTCAAGCAGAATATCTAAAGTGGGGAATGAAAATTTTGGCACCACACATCATGGAAATATTCAACAACATCATTCAACAAGGATTCCCAAGGGATTGGACAACTAGTCTAGCAATTCCCCTTTTTAAAAGTGGAGACATTAATAATCCTTCCAACTATAGAACCATTATGATCAATCCTTTGTTTGCAAAGCTTTTCAGTGGCATGGTAGAAAATAGAATCAGTAAATGGGCAGAAGTAAAAGAAAAGAGGGCAAAAGGGCAAGCAGGTTTTAGGCCGAAGCATTCTACAGTAGATCATGGTATCACGCTGAGACACATTGTTGAAAAGGTTTGGGGGAGCAAAGAAGAAGTATTTTGCTGCTTTGTTGACTTCAAAAAGGCATTTGACACGGTCCCTAGAGATAAGTTGTGGCGTAGAATGGAAGAACGTGAAATTCCTTTACAATATAGAGCTGCTGTCCATAGGCTTTATGAAGAGGTGAAAGTCAAAATTAGAACTTCAACAGACATTTCAGAAAGTTTTAGAAGTGACATCAGAGTCAAGCAACGTTGCCCTTTATCCCCTACCCTTTTTGGTTTATATATTTACAAATTGGAAGAGTGGCTAAATTTGCAAGGTGGGGATGGTGTTCGATTGGGGGAGTTTGTGATAAAGCTTCTTCTATATGCCCATGATCTCGTGTTGGTTGCTAAATCGGCCCATGGATTGTAGAGGCACCTATATGCCCTTGAGAATTTTTGTAAAGTAGTGGGGATGCAAGTCAATACCAGTAAGACCAAAATAATTATTTTCTCTAATAAAAGGAAGCAAAGCCAACATACGTTCTTCTTTGAAGGCAACATTCTTGAAGAAGTAAATGAATACAAGTACCTCGGGATCGATTTCAACAACAAGCTTAATTGGGAGGATTGCGGAAAGAAAAGAATTTTAGGAGGGTGGGAAGCATTATATGCACTTCAAAATAGATGTAGAGAGGCAGAGTTATGGGATTGGAACACAATCAAAGTACTTTTTGGACTCCTAGTTTGTCTAGTGCTATTATATGGGTGTGAACTGTAGGCTAGCAACATCCCTATTTCAAAATGGAAACAAATTGAAAAAATTCAAAAAAGCTTGATCACGAGCAAGTTCAAAATAAAAAGTTCAGTTCCCTGTGAGATAATGTTGAGTGAAACAGGGGCAACTCCCATCAAAGCAAATGCCATGGTGCGTCTTATAAGGCATCTAAAAAGAATTGAGCATATGGGAGGAGGTAGATGGTAGAAAGTTATCTTTAACGAAGGTATGAGTGAAAGAAAGAAATAATGGATGAGACAAAACAACAAATAGATGCAAAAATGGAATATTTACCTTAATGCATGTCCCACAAATAGCAAGGAGTTAAAGAATTTTGTGTTGGAGAAGTTCCGTAAGGGTATATGGGGAAAAGAGTTGGGTAGAAAGAAGAAGTATTATGTTCAGGAATTCAACCCCACTTGTGATCTCCAACAAAAATAGTACATTGGAGCTAGCATCCATGGAGAGCAAAGGTTCTTATTGCTTAATTAATAACTAACTCACATCAACTTCGGTGTGAAATGGGACAGTGGAAGAGACCTAAAGAAGCTTGGGACGAAAGTACTTTTTGCACTTATGGGGTAGTGGAATCAGAAAAAAACATTTCATTTTGGAATGTGATGCTTTCAGAGACATCAGGAAAACTACCATAGTATGTTAGCATCAATTCTGTGGCATTGTCTTTTCAGTGAGGAAACTGTTAGAAGGTTGGGTCAATGCATCATCAATTTGAGTAAGAAAAGAATTGAATTACAAAAAGCAAAAAAAAAGATTGTAAGAGTTAAAATATCATTTATTTATTCATTTGTTATTATATCTTTTTTTTTTTTTTGGTGAGTCAGAGAAATCAGCAACATTAGACAACTTTTACATGGGAGACCCGGGGTCAAACCCCCTAGCTACCACTATAACCTTTGAGAGACCGCCCAACCTGCAAGAACGGTACTCGGATAAAACAAGGCTTGAACTCGGGACTTGCTACACAACACGAATGCCTTAACAGTGCATCCGCTGACCACTAGACTATGCCCTGCGGGCCTCACATTCGTTATTATATCGTTAGAACACAATGCATTGATAATTAAAGTTGAGCTCGCTCTTTTGTGGGGCTAAACAACAAGGCCAAAAACCAAATAGGCTTTCTCATTCTTTCGAAGGAAGGAAATATGGGCGTATGGTGCTTTCTCTATAAAATAAATGTAAAAAAATTACTCATCGACTCCGAAGACTTCAAGTTTTGAACCAAACGTTTAAGCTATGCGCGCGTCCATAAGCGCATTTTGAAGCTTCTGGGCCCTGGAGAAATCACAATGAGGAACGGATCAAGGATTTCTACGGCACTACCACTGAGCGCACGGGACGAAACAGGCGAATCATGGCGGCAGAAAAAGGAGAAATGGCTCATTGTGATGGGTATTGTGCTGCACGCGGTTTACATGATGAGTATTTTCGACATATACTTCAAGAGTCCCATCGTCCATGGAATGGATCCAGTTACTCCTCGCATCGACCCTCCCGCCAAACGACTCGTACTTTTCATTGGTACACAATCCTCCATCTTGACATATTTTTAAATTCTTTCTTTCTTCGACAGATGAATAGAGGTGAGTAGAACTATTGTTTTGATGCATACATGATATATTAAAGCTATATTCTCACAAAGAAACAAAATATAGTGGCCATAGTCTGTAAAAATCGTTCAAGTGGTCGTGAATAAAATTAATGTAGAGCGAAATCCCAACACAGAGATATGCCATTATACAGATACTCTCCGCATCGACCGTCCCGCCAATCGACTTTGTGCTTTTCATTGGTACACAACCCTTCATCTTCACATATTGTTTAAATGCTTGCTTTCTTCAACAGATCAGTAGAGAAGAGGAGAACTATTTTTTTATGCATACACGATATGCTAAAACTAAATTCTCACAAATTAGCCATAACCTGTAAACATAGTTCAAGTGGTCATGAAGAAAATTAATGTAAAATGGAATCCCAACATAAGGGCAATGCCATTATAAAAATACCATGTAATATCACATATACTCTCCCACTAAATGACTCATGAAAATTTCATTGGTACATAACCCTCCATCTTTACATATTTTTAGATGCTTGCTTAAGCAAGTGGTCACGAATAGGATTAATGTAAAACGGAATGCCAACAAAGATAGTATGTAACACCACATTTACCCTTCCACTAAATGACTCATGCTTTTCATTTGTACACAACGGAGGGGTATGCCATTATAAATATACTGTGTAACATCACATATATTCTCTTACTAAATGGCTCATGCTTTTCATTGGTACATACTACATAGCCCTCCATCTTCACATATTTTTAGATGCTTGGTTTCTTCAACAGATCAGTAGAGGAGAAGATAATTATTGTTTTGATGCATGCATGATATGTAAAAGCTGTAGCGGTCAGAATCGACCCCGTGTAATGTGAGTCGCGAGGCTGCCCCAGTTGCCGATCCCACTGTAAAAAAAGAATAAAAAAAAAGAAAAAAAGAAAAAAAGATATGTAAAAGCTGCACTCTCACAAAGAAAAAAAAATATAGTGGCCATAGCCTATAAAAATAGTTCAAGTGGTCAGAAGTAGAATTAATGTAGAACAAAACCACAACATAGGGGTATGTCACTATAGAGATACTCTATTGCATCGCATATACCCTGTAATATCACATAAATAACAACCACAAGTCAGACACTGTCCACAAGGAATGATAAACTACCATGTTAGTACCATAGATCTGTCATTGTTGTAAGTGATCTCAGGCTTTAGCTTGTCATGATCTACATCTCTACATCTAACTCTTTAGTTTTAGTACCAGATGTTTTTTTTTTGTATGGAACACCACCCTTTGGTTGAATGGTGATTTTGGGCACTTGCCATGAGGAGACCTTGTTCCAATTTTCGTGGAGGCCCATTACCGGCCAATACAAACGCTAAGAATTGAAACATTCATTGCCAAGCCATATACTGAAGATTGTTCACTTTGCTCGTTGGGCATCTTATGTTACCTTTGCAGGAGTTCCTAATGGTGACGAGTTGTTCTGGCAAATAAAACTTCTGATGGTGTATTTGTTTACTATTTTGCATCATTTCCAACTAGGAGTGAGTTAATGTGAAGTGTTGTTTTGAGATTTTTTCGAACTTTCACTAGTTAAGACCTTAATTAGCTCTTAGTTATTTGTGTTTCATTAGCTAATTGTACGTGCAACACATGAACTATTGAAATCAAAGCAAGAGTTGGCCCATTTATGTGTACATGTCACAAAGCGTACATGACTTGAGTGGATTACTTTGTTACAATGGTCGACCAAAAAAGCTCAAAATATTGTCTAGAGAGATTGAAGAGTGTTTAAAGCTATTTTACGAGAAGTATGAAACAAAAGTAGAAACAAGGTTGAACTGAGAAACATCATGTCTAAGGTTTTGGGGACAAGCAATGTTTTTGGGTTTGGACCCTACGGTATAGAGTTTTAGGTTACCTAGGGGCCTTGTCATTGTAAAATCTAGCAAGCCTAGTGCAAAGCCTCACTAGGCAACCTAGGTCCTATGGTAACAAAGAGATTAGCCACCACTATCACCTCAACGACCTCTCTCCTACTATTTTGTGGTCAGATGTTATCCCCACAAGGGAGGCTTTTCTGCCAAGACTTGAAGGATAGATGACTAGGGTTTGAAGGCAAATGGCTTGTTAAAATTGGACAACTAGGTCCAAACTCCATGTTGTGATGCTCAGATGAAGATACCGATATTTTTATTAGGTTCCTCTTTCGGAGAGGTGTAAGATCGATATAAAATTGATCTTAATCCGATGAGCGGAACATTTATTTTGAATTTATTATTTATAATAAATTATATGTGCAGGTCGGCCTTAAGGTTTCACACCCCCAGCAGATGTGTCACACACCCCAATGATGGATATAAATACAGGCAAAGTTGGAGAGCATTTCACAACAACTAAACACAAATCTTCTTCTCTCATATGATTTAGTACGAGCTCCTTGGAGGACAATTTCAGTTCACACATGGGAAAAGAAGGACGAAGAGGTGTTGTTGCCGTTGTTGCCGTTGCTGCTGTTGTTGCCGTTGCTGCTGTTGTTGCCGTTGCTGCCGTTGTTGCCGTTGCTGCCGGTGTTGCTGCCATTGCTGTCGTTGTTGTCGTTGTCGGGCCTAATAAGGCCACAAGCATGCTCTGCATGCTGCCGTTGTCGCCTGTTTGTCGTTGTTGCCGTTGGTCGTCGTGTTGTTGCCGTTGTTGCCTATGTGTTGTCACGTTGTTGCTTCTGCTGTCGGCTGCATGCTCTGTTGTTGGCGTTGTCGCCTGTTGTTGCTTGTTGCTGTGCCATACCTGTTGTTGCCGTTGTTGCCGTTGCTGCCGTTGTTGCCGTCGTTGGGGCAACGTTGACTTTTCTGGGGTTGACTTTGAGTTGACCGTGTGGCTATTTTGAGGGTTGTTGTGACACATGCTGGGTTGGCTGACCAAGGAGACTTTGCTGGTTGAAGCATCCTGTTGACTGCCGTAACGCACCACCACATTTTTTCTGCTTCTGGTTTGTCTTCTATAGATCCACTGTAATGTTCTATCAGCATTTTACTTGATTGTTTATGTGATTGCTATGGTGAAAAGTAAAGTTGCATCAAGCATAGAACATCTACATAATTTTACATGGTATCAGAGCCGAGGTGAAGACAAGCCCTAACTTATAGCAATCACCATCTAAGAAAAATGGGTTCAACAAGTTATGGCTTCAAGGAGGATGACAAGCTGACTGGAAGAGATGACTTCCATGCTTGGAAGATGATATTAGATCTCAAATTGGAAGACCATGATCTCATGGACCATGTACTGGGTGAGATACAAGAACCTCCATCCAATGCTACTGCTGCTGCAAAATCCAAGTATAAGAAGGGAGAGATCAAAGCAAAGCTGATGATCAGGGAATCCATTCATAAAAGCCTGGTGGCCTACATCTCTGAGTTGGGCACATCCAAAGAGATGTATGATAAATTGATCCTTATGTTCAAGGTAAACAATGCAAACCAAGTGCTATTCTTCAAAAATCAATTGAAGAATCTGAAGAAGGGCCGGGATGAGTCTATCCAAACATACTTTCTGAAATTGACTGAAATCAGGAACAATCTGTTGGCTATTGGGGAGACAATAGCCGATCGTGAGATGGTACTCACTGCACTTGGAGGACTCCCATATGAATGGCAAGTATTCAACACTACCATTCTCAATAATAGTACAATTCCTAACTTTGACGAGCTACTGTTAAGATGCATGCAAGAAGAGACAAGGATGAAGGAATTCGAAAATGACAGAAATGCTGCCTATGCTGCTCATTCTAGAAAGAAGAACTCTGGTGGTCCTAAGAACAAAGGAAGAGCAAGAGCCCAAGGAAAGAAGGGCAAGTGCTTCACTTGTCATAGGGCTGGTCACTATGCTAGAGAATGTCCTTTCAAGAAGGATTCTCCTGATGATGATGACAACAACAACAACCGGAGGGATGATAATCAAAGGAACAACAGGTTCCAGGGAAAGAGAAAGGCTCCCTCTCGTGGAAATGATCAACCTTTCAAAAGGTCAAGAAATTCCAGGTATGAGGAATCAAATGTTGTTGATAAAAGAAATGAATATATTCTTGTATCTGCCCTCTCCGTTGCATCTCCACCCGACACTATGGATGTCTGGTTGATAGATAGTGATGCCTCAAGGCACATCACTGGGTTCAAGGAAGCACTATTTGATATGGTGGAGAAGGATACTAATTTGAAAATTATCCTTGGAGATAATGCCACATATCCCATGAAAGGGACAGGGACTGTGACCTTCCACTTGTCTCAAGGTCAAGTCCTTCACTTGCAGGATGTACTCTATGTACCTAATTTGAAGAAGAACCTCGTGTCTATATCAGCCATGGAAGACAAAGGTTTCAATGTGGCATTCACTGATGGAAAGGTGCGCATGTGGAAGAAGAGCTTCAAGGAAGCTATCATGTTTGGGTCTAGAATTGATACACTCTACCAGGGTGGAGGAAGTCCACTGGGAGCAATGACATGAGATGCTATCCGACAGACCGATAATGGCACTGAATATGAGACAAACGAGTTTAAGAACTTTTACAGAGGAGCTAGCATCAAGAAGGAGACCACAATGTTTGTGGGCTACAACAAAATTTCGAAGGCCTATAGATTCTATGTGCCTGGTCAAAGGAAAGTGGAGATATGCCACGATGTCACCTTTGATGAAGATGCTTCCCTGAGGAAAGTAGTCAATCTTCTGAGATCCGAGGAAGATCATGAAGCAAGGCCTGGAAATCAAGAGGAACCGAAGGATGAGACGATGCTTGATGTTGAAGGACCAATGGACCCGATTGCTCCACCTCCTTCACTGGGAAAGAGACCGTCATGGCTCAAGGACACTCTCGAGGATGCTGAGGGACATATGGCCCCAAGGGGGACATTCCGTGAAAGCAAGAAGCCGAGTAAATACCAAGGGTATCTAGCAGCCATGAGTACTATTGTACAATCCAAGCCTGGATCTTTTTGAGGAAGCTATAAAGCATCAAGTCTGGAAGGATGCTATGCACGAAGAGTATGAGTCCATAATGAAGAATGGTGTATGGGATGTGGTTCCTAGACCGAAGGACAAAGCAATTGTCACCTCAAAATGGCTCTACAAGATCAAGCATGGATCTGATGAAAGTGTTGAAAAGTTCAAAGCAAGATTCGTTGCCCATGGCTTCTCTCAAAAAAAGAAGGCATAGACTATGATGACATATTTGCACCTGTGACCGCCATTCGATCTATCATAGCCCTTGCTGCTACGCAAGGATGGAGTCTTCATTAGATGGATGTGAAGACCGCACTTCTGCATGGTGCGATGAAGGAAAAGGGGTATGTGGAGCAACCTTTGGGGTTCGAAGTCCAAGATCAGGACACCCATGTCTGCAGGTTGAAGAAAGCTCTCTATGGGTTGAAGGAAGCACCTAGAGCTTGGTACGAGAGGATAGATAGCTACGTGATGAAGCTGGGCTTCACTCATAGTAATGTTGATCCAAACCTTTACTTCAAGGTTCATAGAGAGAAGCCTCTCATTCTGGTGCTGTATGTGGACAACCTCTTCTTGATAGGTGCTGACCCTCTCATTCATCAATGCAAGAAGGAGCTCGCTGCTGAGTTTGAGATGAAAGACCTAGGACTGATGCACTACTTCCTAGGCTTGGAGGTCTGGCAGAGACTTGGCGAGATTTTCCTTTCTCAAGGAAAATACATTATGAAGCTTCTGGAAAGATTTAGTATGGTGGACTGCAAGTCCGTGTCGACACCGATGGAGCTCAACTTCAAGAAGTTGAGTGGCAGCGCTGCTGGGCCCGTATTGACAAATCCTACTGAGTATCGTCAACTCGTAGGGGCCCTGATGTTCTTAGTGAACACCTGTCCGAACATAGGTTGTGCAGTGAACACTTTGAGTCAACACATGGTTGATCATAACATTCACTGGGTTGGTGCCATGAAACTCTTGAGATATCTCTGAGGCACGATAGACCATGGGCTGAGATACACTGCCGGGAGTATGACACTCCATGGATATATTGATGCCGATTGGGCTGGCACTGTGGTGGATTGCAAGAGCACATCTGGATGCTACTTCACATGTAGATCTGCTTCAGGCAGGAAACCGAAGTCGGTAGCCTTGAGCACCGTTGAGGCCGAATACATTGTAACATGTATGGCCTGTTGTGAAGTCACTTGGTTGCGAAAGCTCTTCAGTGAGCTGTTCGAGCATGTGCTAGATGCCACCGTTATCCTTCGTGATAACTAGAGGGGGATTCGTTTGTCATAGAATCCCGTGTTCCACGATCGATCCAAGCATGTTGATGGCTGGTACCACTTTATCCGGGATATGGTACAGCGAGGCGCCGTAAGGCTCGATCATAGGAACTGATGAGCAGGTCACGAATATTCTCACTAAGCCCCTGGGGAAGGTCAAGTTCCTAACCTTCTGTGAGAGTCTTGGTATCGTGGAACGACCCTATGATGTGGGTCCCATTGGACAATGAGCTCTGGGAGCTCTGGGGGGCTTTGGAGACAGCTTTTCAGAGCTATGAGCAACCATAAGGCTAGGATTGCCGAACCTTGTTGGTGTGCTTGGACCCCACCGTTGTGATTATTGAGTTGGTTCACCTCTCATTATCTATGCCCCGTATGCATCCTACCCATTGAGTTCAGGGCTCATGGGAAGTACCTCTCATTTGGCCAATGAGATGGGAAAGGCTAGAGACTAGTAGCAAAGACTGATGGACGCATCAGAAATTGTCGTACTCTCTATCTAGGATGGCACGGTCCAACCACTTGATCTGGGATCAAGTCTTGTGAGGTCTCGGACCTCTGCCTGACTTCGGGTCAAATGAACCAACTTCGGGTTGGTTGGAGACTCTTTGTGAGTTCGATAGAGGTTTTGACCTTCTTTTCTTTGGGTCGGATAGACCAAAGAAGGGTTGGTTGGAGACTCTTTGTGAGTACGATAGTGAGTTGGATACTAGCCTCCTTGGACAGGATAGACAACCGGGTTGGTTGGAGACTCTTTGTGAGTCTGATAGAGGTTTCGAACCTCTGGGCTGAATATGTCGGCCGGGGGATGATGTCTTTGTGACTGACCCACTTCTGTTCTGAAATAAAGAGGCCAGCAAAGCAAGTTACAGCGGGATGACGCACGATGTTTGATTGCACTGATGGATGGAGTTCTCCCTAGTTGAGAGGGAGTGTTAAAATTGGACAACTAGGTCCAAACTCCATGTTGTGATGCTCAGATGAAGATACCGATATTTTTATTGGGTTCCTCTTTCGGAGAGGTGTAAGATCGATATAAAATTGATCTTAATCCGATGAGCAGAACATGTATTTTGAATTTATTATTTATAATAAATTATATGTGCAGGTCGGCCTTAAGGTTTTACACCCCCAGCAGATGTGTCACACACCTCAATGATGGATATAAATACAGTCAAAGTTGGAGAGCATTTCACGCATCTCATCTCATCACACCTTCTTCTCTTCTGATCTAGTACGAGCTCCTTGGAGGACAATTTCGGTTCACACGTGGGAAAAGAAGGACGAAGAGTTGTTGTTGCCGTTGCTGCCGGTGTTGTCGTTGCTACCGGTGTTGTTGCCGTTGCTACCGGTGTTGTTGCCGTTGTTGCTGGTCTCGTTGCCGTTGTTGCCGTTGCTACCGGTGTTGTTGCCGTTGCTATCAGTGTTGTTGCCGTTGTTGCCAGTGTTGTTGTCGTTGTTTCCGTTGCTGCCGGTGTTGTTGCCGTTGCTACCGGTGTTGTTGCCGTTGTTGCCGTTGCTACTAGTGTTGTTGCCGGTGTTGTTGTCGTTGTTGCCGTTGCTGCCGGTGTTGTTGCCGTTGTTGCCGGTGTTGCTGCCATTGCTGTCGTTGGGGCAACGTTGACTTTTCTGGGGTTGACTTTGAGTTGAATGCGTGGCTATTTTGAGGGTTGTTGTGACACATGCTGGGTTGGCTGACCAAGGAGACTTTGCTGGTTGAAGCATCCTGTTGACTGCCGTAACGCACCACCACATTTTTTCTGTTTCTGGTTTGTCTTCTATAGATCCATTGGTATGTTCTATCAGCATTTTACTTGATTGTTTATGTGATTGCTGTGGTGAAAAGTAAAGTTGCATCAAGCATAGAACATCTACATAATTTTACACCATAAGGAGCTTGCAGAGAAATCACCTAGAAAAGTATTAAATAAAGGAGGGTTCAGGGGTGATAACTTATAAGAGTCTAAATGGTTATGGAAGAAGGTATCGGCTAATTCTCAAAGGCTAAGAGAGGAGTTACAAATGTTCAAGTACACTTTATATCAACCTCAATTAACAAAAGAAAAGCTGTTACAAGCGAGAGATTTCATGATATGCAGATTTACAACATGCAATAGCATATAACAATAAAAAAATAGCCTTTTGAAGGTTAAGATCAACGAAGGACTCTATGCTAATAAAGAGTTAAGGAAAGGATAGGTCAACTTTAGGTTTTTAATGGTTGAAGATGCATGTGAAAATCGTAAATATCTTGATATCATCCCTATTTTTAAGGTAAAACATGCAATTAATGCTAAATTTTTGTTGAAAATAATGGCGAGAAAGGGTTCCTTGATTTGTGCCTTAATCAAAGGGACCTTAATGAGTTCTTCCTTAGCATGCTCGAGTTCCTATAAGGTAGGAATCAATTCTTATAAATTGGGGGCTAATTCCTACAAATTAGGATGAGTTTCTACAATTCAGGATGAGTTCCTAAAAGTTAGGAGGAGTCATGAAGCAGTTAATTGATGTGTTAAAGTGGAAGGCCGAGTTATTAGTATTACAGTGTGAGTTAATTCAGGAAAAGAACGTGTGTTTGAGTCTCAAGTCCTTGATTTGAGATTGAACGAGTTGAATGAGTAGTTAACTTATGCTAACTCAATCAATAACAAAAAAAACTTACCTCAAATAGAAACTTGTTAACTTTAGCCATTTGAATTGCCTTTAAAAGGAGGAACGAATGCACAATTTGATCATTGTCTTGTGAGCATGAGTTGGTGAGACAAGACAATAGACCTCACAGGTTTGTGAGCAGGTTGCACAGGTTTGTGTGTGAGCCTGTGAGAGAAAGAGTGTGCAAGAGAAGCTTGTGCAGAGGTTGGTAGAGGGCAGTGTGATCAACATTTCTTGCAAGAGTTTCAAGCTTAGATCAAGAAGGAAAGGCAAGTGTGTCTTTTAGACTGAAACAATTGTATTTGTTAGAGATCAATTGCTCAATTTCTATCAATAAAAAAGTAGAGGGTTTTCCTTGTAAAAATTCCGTGTCTTGAATTGTATTTATTTTTGTTCCTATTTCGCTGGAAATTTGAAGTAGAGAAATTCTGTGTTTTAGTGAAAAGAAACTAGTTTTCAAATTGTTCACTATAGCATATCATAATTTCGTGGATTTTCTACATTGTATCAGAGCCGTGACAACACATAACTTTCAAGTTTGAGAGATGGCACACGCAGGGGTAAGATTGAGAGAGTAGGATAGACTTGATGGTGCAACAAATTTTGGTGTTTGGAAAGTCCGGATAATGTCAGAAAAGCTTAATGTCCCTGAAGATGGGTGAAGTGCTCACTTGAAACGTCAGGTATATTAATGACAACGCACAGTTTAGCAGAAGTATTCATCCACATCAAGTCCGGATAATGTTCTTGTTGGACAAGTTTGGCCTAAAGGATTATGTAGAGAAAGGTGTTGCAGAACCTTCAGATCTAGACAAGTTGAGGGTTTTCCAAAGGTAGATGGCCAAGACCAAGAGAATGATCCTAGATGGACTTTGGGATCATGTAGTCCCTCGTGTTGCAGGTAAAGATATAACTAAGGAAATGTGGGATGCATTAGTCAAGCTCTATAAAAACCCTTTCGAGAATTGAAAGATGATTCTCAAGGAGAAGTTGAGAACAATCAAGATGCATAAGGTTGAGAATGTAACATCCTATCTCACCAGAATTCAGGGAGTTCGTGATGAGCTTACAGCTGTGGGGAGAAGCCGTTGGATGGAGAGCTAGTATGAGTTGCTATAAATAGGTTTACCAAGGAGTGGGCTACTTTTGTTCAAGGGATTAATGGACGAGATTAGTTGCCGGATTGGTAACCCCTGTGGGGTGGCTTCACTCAGGAGGAGCTAAGGCTCAGTCTAGTCCAGGCTTCTAGCAACAGTGGCAAGGGTTCCAAGGTTGAGAAGGAGGAGGAGAATCTTGCTCTTGCAGGTAAAGCCAACAACAAGAAAGGCAAAGGGAAGGGTGAGTCTAGTAAAAAAGGTGACAAGAAGAAGAAGGATCTAAGTAAGATCAAGTGCTTCTATTGCCATGAGTTTGGACACTATGCTAGTAAGTGTCCTAATCGAAAGAATAAGGGGTCGAATAAGGAGCATGTAGCTTTATCAACCAAGATAGATGGGTTTTCCTCTCAGTTTGAGAAGGATTTCTCATTGATAACTTGCATGGAAAGCTCAGTAGGGAGCAACATATGGTATATTGATTCGAGAGCCTCTTTCCATATGACTGGGAACCAGGAGTATTTTAACCAACTAGATGAGAAGGATTTGCACATGAAGATTGAGCTAGGAGATGATGGTCAGTATGCAGTCAGAGGAGTTGGTACTGTTAGTTTTCAGAGGGAGTCAAGTAATCCTCTCTATCTTAGAGATGTTCTCTATGTTCCAGGATTAAGGCAGAATCTTGTTTCGGTAGCTACCCTTGAGGACAAGGGGTATGTTATCATCTTCAACAAATAAGGTGTACCTCCAACACTTAGCTTCTAGATGTAAGAATTAGATAGGTCTGAGGGTGAAGAATCTCTACAGGTTGCAGGTGGAGATAGATGCAGCCTTGAGCAGCAAGGCAAGGAGAGCTCAGAGTAGATAAGTTGTGGTTGAGCGAGAGTAGGGTAGAGCTCTCAAGATGGAGCTTGAACCAGTATCTCAGTTTTAGTCTAAGCTAGTTGGCAGTTGGGTTGACCAGCAGGATGATGATGACCATAATCGAAGGCGAGTGGAGTTAGCCACTTAGTCAGAGACTCCCAATATAGGGAGAGTTCGAGCCAAGTGGGCAAAGGATTTGGTTAAATGAGATCAGAAGAGAGTCGAGTCTCCCAACATCAAGAAGCAACCACAAAGGTACACAAGGTACATGGCACTTATGACTAAAGTGGTGGACTCACAGAGCGTGGTGGGAAAGAACATGTCTTCAAAGCAGGTTTCGTAGAAGAAAGCGGGGAAGCCTTCTAATCTAGAGGGAGCAGCTGTAGTAACAAATAACTTGGTAGTGTTGGAGACAGATCCAAGTGGATGAGGTTCTTCCAGGAACACCTTCCTCGATAAGAGGGAGTGTTGAAAATAATAGCGAGAAAGGGTTCATTGATTTGTGCCTTATCAAAGGGACCTCAACGAGTTCTTCCTTAGCATGCTCGAGTTCCTATAAGTTAGGGGTTAATTCCTACAAACTAGGACAAGTTCCTAGAATTTAGGAGGAGTTCCTAAAAGTTAGGAGGAGTTATGAAGCAGTTAACTGATGTGTAAAAGTAGAAGGCCGAGTTATTAGTCTTCTAGTGCGAGTTAATTGATGGAAAGAATGTGTGTTTGAGTCTCAAGTCCTTGATTTGAGATAAAACGAGTTGCATGAATAGTTAACTCATGCTAACTCAATCAATCACAAAAGCAAACTCCTTAATTAGAAACTCACTAAACTTAGCCATTCGAATTGCTTTAAAAGGAGGAATGCAAGCACGATTTAATCATTGTCTTGTGAGCACGAGTTGGTGAGGCAAGACAATAGAGCTCACGGGTTTGTGACAAGGTTGCACAGGTTTATGTGTGGAGCTTGTGAGAGAAAATTAATGCAGAGAAGCTTGTGCACGGGTTGATACGGGCGCGTGATCAACATTTCTTGCAAGGTTTCTGTTGAGATTTTTACGTATTTGGGGTAGCATCGGTTATTGCTCTAGCTCCAAATTTTGTGGAGGGACTAGAGTAAACTTGATCTACCAGACCCAAAAATTGATTTGGGAAATTTCATCTGGTTTAGGAGATATTAAATTAATTATTTATTTTAATGTATTTCCTAAGTTAAAACTTAGAGAACTTAAATAATTAAAGTGAATTTAATTAAGCATGTGATGAAATTGTCTTAAGTCACATAGATCAAGCTTTCTTTTAGTCTTAGCCATTGATTCAAGATTTGATCATGGCCATTGATTTGTCAATGAGAAAAGTATAAAGGAAAGACTTGGGGTCATTTATAAAGACACAAAGAGGTAGAGCACTGAAGCTAAGTTGAGATTCTAGGGCAGGGTTGGCTAAGAATACTCAGAAGTGCTTCAGCTGTAGAGAGGAGAATTTAGACCAAGGGGATGATTTGATCCCAGGATCTAGAATACACAAGAGGCAGAGAAGAGTTCAGCTCAAAGACAACGCAGAGGAGGCGATGGCGGCAACGACAGGAATACGTAGTCTCTCCAGGACAACATGATTTTCGGCGACCTCGAAGTTACACGGGGCCAGCAATGTGTGTGTGGCCCGTCATCTGATCTGGGAATGGCAGAACCCTTGGGCTCCCGCGGGGTTTGGGACTGGGGGCGCGCGAGAGGCTTTCGGGGGCCCGAGCTAACACGGAACGCGCAAGGCGGCGGCGGGGTTTCTAGGCTGGCATCCGGCGAGTTTGTAATCCATTTGAGGGTGTGGATCAGTCATTATTTTGGCCCTAGATTAGCCAATGAGCTGTAGATCTAGTATTTTCTTTGTCGGGTCTTCCCGATCTGGAACCCAGATTTGTGTATTCAGAAATATTCTTAATAATAAGACCCTCCAGCAGCCAGAGACCAGTTTTCCCGCATTGGGTTTTCCGGGGACTATTTGTCTAGAAATAATTGTGTCACTTTGTCAATGTGTGCATGTGCTTATTCTTGATCTGGATTGGTAGAGATCTGTTATGTGTTTTGCTTCGATTTTAACTTGAATTTATTCAATTAATAACTTGTCTAAGTAGGAGGAGCATAGCAGTTAACGGGAAAAATTCACATAAAGTATAAGATTCACAAATTTCTACATGGTATTAGAGCAATTGCGGATCTAGGAGGGTCACCGGCGGGATAATCACGAAGGATTTAGGCTGTAATGACAACGGATATGAAGGGACAACGCGGTTTTTCGGGGGGAGTAGATTCACGCGAGAGGGAAGGGTGACGCATCGGCACTATGTCACAACGAAGCCATACAGTGCACTGAGAGGGTAGCTCGAAATACTTTTGGTTTAGTCTGACAGCCAGTGGTCAGAGATACGAATATGTGAATCGAAAGAAGCTATGGAAAATTTGTAGAAATTCAAAAAGTAATTTGGTAGGTTTAAAATTCAGCAGAGATTTTTTCAGATTTTTAGCCTTAGCACAAGTGACAAAGATTGAGAGGAGATCAGCTTCTCAGAGAGTTTCTTGCCAAAGAAGCTTAAAGACTACGATCGTATCAAAGAAGAAGCTGAATCATAGTTGATCTGGTAGATTTTCAAGGAGGGAAATCAAGTGTCAGAGGGAGCAGAAGGAACCTGTTTCACCAAGGGCCTTAGATCCATTTCTCTAGCAAAGAGAAAAGGAAGTTCCGACACTTTCTGAGCAGAGGCTCCTCATGGACTGCGTGATCAGGATAGGCTAGATGGCCTCTCAAACTTTTCGGTTTGGAAGGCAATGATCCTGATTGTCCTTGAGGCGTACAATCTAAGAGACCATGCATAGCAGACTCTGGCTACACCGACAGATGCGGATCTCCTTCGGAAGCATAAGGAAGCTGCTGGGCATACCAAGTGGCTGATAATGGATAGTATCAAGGACCATATTGTACCACACATAGCTAAGAAGAAGACAACTAACGAGATGTGGAAGGACTTGACTTCCCTATATGAGGGAAAGTCTGTCCAAAGAAAAATGCTCTTGGAGACCCAAATGAGGTCATTCATGATGACCAAGGGAGAAGACATGGAACATTTTCTCTTCAGATTGCAGTCAATCAGAGATCAGCTGTTTGCAACGGGTGCAACGGTGGATGATGTTGTGATAGTCAAGACTGCCCTCAATGCAGTCACGGATGAGTGTGAAACCTTTGCCCAAAGTATCTTGGGCAGAGCGGACCTCCCAGATTGGGACAACTTGTGATCAATTCTGCGTCAAGAAGAACTCCACAGATTCACCAAGAGGCAACACAACCGGGGATAGAGCAAAGTGAAGAAGAAAGATGAGGAAGATGCAACCTTGGCATCGAAGAAGCAGCCAAAGAAGAAGAAGATCTTTCAAACATCAAGTGCTTCCAGTGTGGTGAAATGGGATATTTTGTTAGCCATTGTCCTTAGAAGAAGAAGGACAAGGAAGCATCTTCTTTCAAAGCAGCTGTGGCAGATGATGGGTCAGAAGATGATGCAACCATGAGTGCTCATGAACCATGGAGGTGGGGTGACATGGACATGTAGAGGAGCTACATGAAAGAAAGGCGGGATCCTTGAGCAACTCATCTCTTGGATCACATGCGAGCTACGACAGCCTTAAGACAATAGCGGGACAAGTAGAGCAGTGGGTGCATAGATCTGGTGGAAAGCGAGCTGACAGTCCCGAAAGGCTTGGGAGAGACAACGCGGTAAACGATGGCGACGCGGTACGTGTGACTTCGGCCAGCCTGGGCGATCTTTCTTGACGTAGTGCGGCTACTGACACTCTGAAAACGGAGGGGACAATGCAGTGCTGACGACGTGATGAACTGGCTGGTATGTGACTATTAGTGCGGAGAAATTACGATTACGTAGGCGAGCTATGGCTTGTGCATCGTTCTTTAGATGCCGGCCATGATTTGTGGCTTATGGAGCTTCGGTGATGAGGATGCAACCCATCGGACATAAAGGGTGGGTAGGAAATTCAATTGTTTCTCTCCAACAAAGCTGAGATTGCGGTCACGGCGAATCAGCCAGTGGCTCGCACCTTGGCAGCCGGCATACGAGATGCAACATATCGAAAGAGCTACTGATACGGAGGTTGCGGTGACGTGCATGATCATGGGCAGCAGTACAGAATGGCAGGAGCAATGCAGAGCTGAGTGGCAGGAGGCCAAGCTTTAGCAGCACATAACCAGTGCCCAAAATCATGTAATACATGAGTGTGATGTATTGCTAGAGCTCACTCTTGACGCTAAGAGGAAGTGTTGAGATTTTGTGTATTTGGGGTAGCATCAGTTGTGCTCTAGCTCCCAAATTTTGTGGAGGGACTAGAGTACACTTGATCTACAAGACCCAAAAATTGATTTGGGAAATTTCATCTGGTTTAGGAGATATTAAATTAATTAATTATTTTAATGTATTTCCTAAGTTAAAACTTAAGGAACTTAAATAATTAAAGTGAATTTAATTAAACATGTGATGAAATTGTCTTAAGTCACACAGATCAAGCTTTCTTTTAATCTTAGCCATTGATTCAAGATCTGATCATGGCTGTTGATTTGTCAACGAGAAAAGTATAAAGGAAAGACTTGGGGTCATTTGTAAAGACACACAGAGGCAGAGCACTGAAGCTAAGCTGAGATTCTAGGGCGGGTTTGCTAAGAATTTTCAGAAGTGTTTCAGCTGCAGAGAGGGGAATTTAGACCAAGGGGATGATCTGATCCCGAGGTCTAGCTTATACAAGAGGCAGAGATCAGCTCAAGGACAACACAGAGGAAGGCAGCAACAACAGTAGCAAGGACATCGCAGTCTCTCCAAGGATGACGTGATTTTCAGCAGGAAACCCTCGGCAGTTACGCAGAGACCCTTCAGGGGCAGCGTAGTGATTGCGTCACCCAGTCTGGGGTAACTTAGTCCCTTCCGAAGCAGTTCTGAGGGTTTGGAGGACTTCAGAGGCTGACGCAGAGGCCTTCAGGGGCTTCAGAGGCTGACGCAGAGCCTTTCAAGGGCAGCACTGGGGTTTCTAGGCCCTAATCTTGGCTGAGTTCTGTAAACCCGTTTGAGGGTGTGGATCAGTCATTATTTTGGCCCTAGATCAGCGAGTGAGCTATAGATCTAGTATTTTCTCTGTCGGGATTTTCAGATCTGGAACCCGTATTTGTGTATTCAAAAATATTCTTAATAGTAGAACCCTCCAGCAGTCAGAGACCAGTTTTCCCACATTGGGTTTTTCCGAGGACTATTTGTCTAGAAATAACTATGTCACTTTGTCAATGTGTGCATGTGCTTATTCTAGATCTAGATTGGTAGAGATCTGTTATGTGTTTTGCTTCGATTTTAATTTGAATTTATTTAGTTAATAACTTATCTAAGTAGGAGGAGCATAACCGGATTAACAGTAATAATTTTTCATAAAGTATAAGATTCAGAAATTTCTACAGTTTCAAGCTTAGATCAAGTAGGAAAGACAAGTGTGTCTTTCAGATTGAAACAATTGTAATTGTAAGATTTTAATTGCTCATTTTTTATCAATAAATAAGAAGAGAGTTTTCCTAGTTGGGTTCCCTATAAAAATTATGTGTCTGGAATTATATTTATTTATGTTCCTATTATGCTGGAAATTTGAAGTAGATAAATTTTGTGTTTTAGTGAAAAGAAACTAGTTTTCAGATTGTTCACCATAGCAGATCCAATGTGGAAAAAGTCAAAGTCGGGATTAAATTGGCAAGGGTAAAAAAGTTGAAAAACTCGGCAAAGTCAGGGTTTTTTTGAAAAAGTCGGCAAAAAGTCAGATTAAAAAAATACAAAATTATTCAAATTTTTTCAATTTTTTTAGCATCCAAAGTATCCACAACATCAAATAAATGCATTTCCACATAAACATGTAAAGAAAGCTAATATATAATATGTATATGAAGTCTAATGCTACATCACATATCAAAATAGTGAATCGAGTCCTGAATCTTTAGTCTCAATCTCAAGAGTCAAAATATCAACAAAAAATATAATAAATGTATATCATGAGTCATCTCCATGTCATAAAGTAATTACTAATTAGTCACTAAGATGAAGATCCCCTGCCCCTTTTACGGGAATAGGGAATGGCTATGCCTTTTCCTCTAGAGGAAGAAGGCCCTGCCCCTCGGGATATATATGGACCCAATCGTCCTCTAGAAGCAAAAAAAAGAGGTGGCCTTTGTCCTTTGCCGCTGACGCTGCCACTGCTACTGCCCATCCTAGACGGTGTCACCTCCTCCTCCACATCCTCCTCCTGCTCTGCCTCCTGACCCTGCTCCTCCTCCTCTACCACTGGCTCCTCTTGCTGTACAACTGCTTCCTCCTCTGGCGCTAGTGCCTCTGGATCCACATCTAACCAATCAGGGGTCGATTCCATGGCCGGCCTCTCAGTCTTGACCCTCCATGCAGCAGTGGTATCAATATTGTCCAATGAAATGGCATCCATATCAGGGGTTTTCTGAATTTGTCTCATCCATAATCAAAGATTGTAGTAGACATACACCATGTCATTGAGGCGTTGGGATTCCAATCTGTAAAAGGGTCATAGATTATAAATTAGTACTTAGAAAATTTATATAGTAAAAATAATCAAATTATTTCAAAAATTTAATTTAATTTTTTTTTACCTGTTGCGCTTTTTGCTATGTATTTTGTCAAAGACACTCCAATTGCGCTCACACCCAGAGGAACTGCATGTCTGGCTAAGCACTCGAATGGCAAGCTTTTGGAGATGGGGTACTCTACCACCATAGCTTGTCCACCAAGCATCTACAAGTTAAAATAAAAATGAGAAGCAAAAATTATGAAGAGACAATGAATTATTAAATTTGAAAGTTGAAACAAACTAAAGCTTACCTGGCATTTTGGTCGTCTTACTCTTAATAGCCATGGTAAAACCAAATGTGCCACCTGCCATCCTATATATTTCCATTTCTTTGGAAATATCTTCACGTTCTTGCTCAGATACTACCATCCTCTCAACACATGTGAAGAATCCATCCATCACCTCGGCATCAAATCTGAAACCACAGGAGTAAGCAAATGCGGGGTTGAAGTAGATACCTGCAGCATGAATGGGGCGATGGAGGGTATTGTTCCATCGGTCATCAATCACTCTCCATATGACTTGTTGTTTCTCTAACCCCTCATCTCCCTTATCTTCATAATAAGCACGAATGGCTTCTTTGGCCCTATCCATGGCCTCATACAAGTAGCCCATTGCGGGCTTCTCTCCATCAACCAACCGAAGAACCCTCACCAAAGGTTCTGAAATGGCCAATCCTGTGAAAGAAACATGCTCTTCACGTCCCACATAGAATTCAACAGAGACTGAAGAGATATGAAAGTAGTGGCAAAGCGTGTTATCGCAAGACGCACCAACTCTTTGTTGTTGGTGAATCTTCTCATCAAGCTAAGCACAGATGTATGATTGTAAATAAATTTTGTTATGCTCTTGGATGATTCAACAATATGCCTCACCATAGGAATCTTACCTATATCCTCCAACATCAGGTCAATACAATGAGCAGCACAAGGTGTCCAAAACAGGGTAGGATACCTCTCCATAAGCAACCTGCCAGCTGCAACATAATTTGCAGCGTTGTCCGTTATGACTTGGACAACATTCTGTGGGCCTATTTCCTGAATGAAGATGTCCAACAACTCACATAATAAACACGCATCTTTAATGTGTGCAGATGCATCAATAGATTTCATAAACATTGTCCCCTTGGGACAACTAACCAAGAAGTTAAGAAGGGTCCTACCCTTCTGGTCAGTCCAACCATCTGACATGACTGTGCATCCAATGTGTTCCCAAGATGCCCTAAACTCCTCCAGTCTAGCAGTGCAATCATTCTTTTCCTCTTGAAGAAGAGGCCCTCTCAACTGTGCAAAGGTAGGGGCTTTGTACCCCGAGTCAACGACAACAACAACATCAAACATAGGTTGGTAGAATGGGTTTGTCTTGGCAATGTTGAAAGGAACATCACTCCATAGAAGACATCTACTCACCAACCTGTCAGCTTCTGCCTTTTCCTTTTTTTTAATTGTTGATTTGATTCCAGTTTGTGCACCGGGTGTGGTTCTAGGGACAAAAAAGGATGAAAAAACTGAGGGGTTGGGAGTGGAAGGTGATGCTGAAGCAGAAGAAGCACTCTCACTTACCCCTAGTCTTGAGCTCCCTACAAGTTGCCTTTTCATTACTGCCCTGGTGTCTTTGCCATCTTCTTTATCCATCAACGATTTAATGGCCTGTCGGATAATATCTGGAGATGGATCTGGGCAAAGTTCTATATTTTGCCCTGGAGTTTGCCCTATATGGAATTTTAATCTGTTGACACCCCTTGACATATGCTTTCCACACAACTTGCAAGTCAAATACATTCTATTGACACCTCCAGTTTCGGGTACAGGATCAGGTTCACTATACTGCCAGAAAGGATCCAAATTCCTTGGCATTTTGTTTGAAACTTTTTGATGTTTGAACCTGGGCACAAAACAAAAATAAAAAAAAAATTTAAAAATTGCCCATCACAACAAAAACCACTGTTACCAAAGTTAATAAAATCTAGGATCAATAAATTTTAATAATTTGTCGTTGCAGTTACTGTTGGATACTCTTAAATTTTAATTCAAAAAATCATAGAATGTTGAAGCCTGAAAGGAGTTACAGCGTTACATAGATGGAAGTTGGAACTTGGAACACTTGGTAAATTACTAAATTCAAGTAGAGAAACACCTTGATGAAATTAATAAATTATAGGTATAAAAATTGTAAACTAAAGTCTATTGTCTAACACAAAATTTTTAGCTTAACATGTGTCATGAACATAGGTGACAGAATGTCCTCGGACCTCAACAAATTTATAGGCATAAATATTAAATATTTATTATTAAAAACCAACACAGAATCTTATTGCCAATGATATAATATGCATGTTAAAACTTAAGAATAAGAACACAGATTAAAATCCCATTTGCGTTAAGGTAGTATTAAAATTTAAGTTATTAACTATTAAATAACCGTAGCATATTTGAGAGTCAGCGGTAGTATATTTGGCATTTGCGTTAAGGTATTTGCCATTTGGAAATAAGTTAAAACTTAAAACTCACCTAGCCGCAGCAGCAAACCCCGGTAGCCGGCACCTCAAGCTCGAGCGGTGGTCCGTGGAGAATGGCAAATGACAAACCTCCCAATCTGCAAGCTCGCTGCTCGAGTAGTGGTCCGTGGAGAATTAAATGACAATATTCAACGCACAATCCAACTCGGAAACTCCGAACCCTCTCCTCGACTCTCACAGTGCTAAACACAGCAAACTGACAAAAATGAACCGATAAAAATCTATTTTCGGGCTTTTTATTTACCGCGCAGATTGGCCTCACGACTTTTTTGTTCGACTCGGCAAAAAAGTCGGGAGTATTACAATAAAATCCCGACTTTTTCGATTTGGAAAAAATCGTGAAAAAGTCAGCCGATTTTATCGGCTCCAACAAAAACTCCCGATTTATTTTTTCAAAAAATCGCGACTTTTTCCACATTGAGCAGATCATAATTTCATGGATTTTCTACAATTTTTCCTTTTAAAATTTATTAAATGCAATTTCTACCAATAGGAAAATAACATATAGATGTTAAATTGCTATAAAATGCAGATTTAGACCATACCCTAACCCTAGTTACTAAGAGATAAAGAAAAGAGAGAGTTTTCAAAGGTGATCCCACAACTAGACTAATACCTCTATTTAATTGGGCAATGGAGTCAATTAGGGCGAGGTCAATGATGGAAGGACTTGGCTAGAGAGGGTGGAAGTTTAATTCGCTAAAAACCCTAGCGACTTCTTTCATAAGAGATTTAAGGTCAAAGGATGCATTAAAACAAGTTCCTTTGATGGATTTTTGAATGACAAATTTTGCATAATCACATAGAAACAACAGTTCATGAAAGATATTGCACTTTTTAATATGGCACAAGATAAAACCTAATTTCAGATGATAACATGCAAAATGGAAAAATATAGCATTAGACTTGCACAATTCAAGTAAGAGCCACTTCGTCAATCCATAAGATAGTCTCTCCATGCAAACATATCCTCCCCAATAGAATTTGCATCATCATTTAGCAATTGCATAGAAGATAAAAATAGAAAAGAGCTTGTGCGCTCTTACTCAAGAGAAGAGAGATGAGTGTATGTGATGATGATCCAATGAAAATGACTTTCTTCTATTTATATGAGGGCAATCGAGTCATTTTTCATTAATTTACAACGAAAAAGTCTTGAAAGTTTGCTTGAAGCGTTCAACTAGGCTAATAGGTCACAAGCCGACCTAAAGATAGCTTTACAAATGATAAATCATAATAAATATGTCATAAATCCTCCACATATGTGGGAGGAAAGGCTTTCCAACATGATATCATTCTCCAAATGTGCATCTTCATCAAGCAAGTGACAAAGTGGGTCCAAGAGTGCTCGTTGCTCTAAGGGACATCGCCAAAGTGCATGGTACATCTCCAAGTAACATCTCCTTCACTATGATGTCATCATCAAAAAGGGTTACGTTACCCTCTAGGGCATGCTTGGGTGATGTAGTAGCCCTATGATCAAGTGTTGGCATCAAAAACTTATAAGGTTTGCTAGCCTTCCCAATCCATCTCAAGCTCTCTCCATCCCCATTTAGGCTTTAGAACACGACAATGCTCCAACTTATCTTGGTCTCTAAGCCCTACTGTGGCCATCTTTGATTAAGTCGAAAACTCCCTCTTTCCCTCTGCTTAGTTGCTGCTTTGCTACTCGCACTCCCTTATGGAACGCGTTGATCTGCTAGCTGCTACTGCCAATTTGCCTCGAAATTCGAACTTCTGACTCGAAGTTCCCTGAGGAAAATTTTCCCTTTGGTGTGTGCTTTTCTCTATTCCACCCGATGCTGGTTTTTCTCTAACGAAGTGCTGCAAACCCTCTGCGTCCAGCCAAGAATTTGCTCAACAAAAATCTAAACTGCAGCTGCTCCCTCTTACTGCACTAATCTGGGCAACTCGATTTTTCTACCACCCTGCAACTAAAAATAGAATTGTTGCCCCAACAACTCGGCCTGTCTGTCAATGGACAGCACAACCTCTGAAAATTTTGGTTTGCTGCTCTTACTGAACAACGAAATTTTCCTCTTTTCTTTTGAGCTTCCCAGCTGATCACTTATGCTCTCCATGTGATAATTTCACTACTGAAATCCTATTGCAGCAACTGGTATTATTTCTCCTAATTGTTAATTATTTAACAATTTATTTGCTATGGAAAATACCGAAATATACACATTGCAACCTTCACAAATAAAATTATGCGGAAAATAAATAGCGTTGGAAGCTGAGAAATTACTAGCACACATAAAATTTGACACAATTATTTTTGGACAAATGTCTTTGGAAAAACCCAACTTCGGAAAACCGGTGTAACAGTGAGGGTTTTTATTATTATGTAGTAGTGAGAAAATTCTGAGTACAATCTGGATGTCGAAATTTGGCTATCCAGCAAAGAAAAATATTGACAAAAATACTAGAGGGAATTTTACCCTCACTCCAGGCAATTCCGACACTGGACTGCCTTTGAAAAGCAAGCCGTCCAACTAGGCCTACGAAGTCTCTGCGTCACTCTACAGCTTCCTGCTCTACGTGCTGCCCGAATTGATTGCTAATCAAGCCGTCTTGCCTGCTGTTGGCTGGGAAAATTATTCTCCGACACGCTGGGACTCCTTCCTGGCTCCTGGAACTGAAGACATTTTCCCCTCTCAGCAAATTGAACTGCCTTCTGAGGCTTCTGTGCTGCTTCTGCACAACTTCTTGGAGAAATCTCAACCTCTCTGCAAATGCACTCGTTGGATATGGAAATCTTCTGTTGAGATTTTGAGGTGTTGGGGTAGCACCAGATGTGCTCTAGCTCCCAAACTTTGTGGAGGGACTAGAGTACATGAGATCTCCAAGACCCAGAAAGCGATTTAAGAAATTCCATCCTATTTAAGAGATATTTAATTAATTAATCTTTTTAATTAGGGAGCCTAAGTCTAACTTAAGAAAATTAAAAGATTAAAGTTAACTAAATTAAACATGTGATGAAAATGACTTAAGTCACACGGATCAAGCTTCCTTATAATCTTAGCTGTCGATAAGAGATTAGATCACGACCGTTGGTTTCCCAACGAGAAAAATATAAAGGAAAGGCTTGGGGTCAGTTGGAAAACACACATAGTGGCAGAGCACTGAGACTAAGCTGAAATTCTAGGGCGTGGTTTGCTAAGAATTTCATAAGTGTTTCAGCTGCAGCGAGGGGCAGTATTGGCGAGAGGGATGGTTTGATCCTAGGCCAAGAGTACAACCAAGGCAGAGAGGCAGCATACCAGAGCAGTGCAGAGGCAACCAGGAGCTACAAAGTCCAGCAAAGGCCACACAGAGGCAGTAGGGGACACGCAGGGCTGACGCAGGCCCAGCTAGGGCAGCACAGGGGCAGCGTAACCCAATATGGGGTGACGTAGGCCCTTCCTGAGCAGCGCAGGGGTTGACGCAGAGGGCTTCAGAGCAGCGCTGGGGTTTCCGTGGGCCAGAAAGGGCTTGAATTCAAATTCCCCGCTGAGGGTTGAATCAACCATATTTTCTGTCTCCGAAGATAGAGGTATTGCTTGTCGTATTTTTTCTTTGTAGGGCTAACCAAGTTTGGTGACTAAAAATGTTGTACTTACACTCTGCATAATAATAAAACCCTCCAGCAGCCAGAAGACCAGTTTTCCCGCATTGGGTTTTTCCGGGGACAATTGCCCAGAAAATCCTTGTGTGTCACTTTGTCATTGTGCATGTATTTAGTTTAGATCTTTATGTGTAGGCTGTTGATGTATTTACTTCGATGTTAATGCTGAATATTTCACATTAATAACTTAATGTAAGTAGAAGTAAATCTGAAAATTAACAGTAGGGTTTCTGTTTGAGATATTCAGAATTTTTCACATGGTATCAGAGCGATTGCAGATCTAGCTTGGATCTTCAGCAGGGAGACTGAAGAATCTGTGCTGTAGAAAGAAATAGTAGCAGCAGAAAACCAGACCAGAGAGGGCAGCGTAGCAGTTGTAGGAAGCAGAGCTAAGCAGAGGCCAGGGTGACGCAGATCCACGCAAGCTCACACACTTACTGCGCAAAGGCAACGCAGAAGCTGCGCTGAGACTGTCTGCTCACGCAGAGGCCAACCAGGGTGACACAGTTCTGAAGCTGATTGCTGTTCAAAGTGTCGGAAGTTGAGCTACAGACCTTTAGCAGTTGCTGGTGGGATTAAAATTCTGTCGGTGCAGAATTTAGCCTAAGCTAAGTTGACGAAGAGCGGGAGGAGGACAACTTCTCAGAATATTTCTTGCTAAAGAAGTCTGAAGATCGATCAGAGGATCGAAGAGAGCTGATTCGTTTTGTTTGGAAGACTTCCAAGAGAGGGAGCTAGTTGTCAGAGGGAGTAGAGGGTTCCTGTCTTACCAAGGACCTAGATCCAAGTCTCTAGCATAGATAGGAGGATTCGTTTTGACACTTTTTTTGAGCAGATGGCACCCCATGGACTACGTGATCAGGATTGGTTGGACGGCTTGTCCAACTTTGCAATATGGAAGGCTAGAATCCTGGTAGTCATGGAGGCATACGGCTTGAGGGAGGATGCAGAGAAAGTCCTGGCCACACTAACCAATGCTCTTCTCCTAGCGAAGCATAATGAAGTAGCGACACATGCCAAGCGCTTCATAATGGACGGGGTCAAAGATCATGTGGTTCTACACATAGTCGAGAAGGCAACGACTCATGAGATGTGGGAAGCTCTAACCACACTATATGAGGGAAGATTCGTCTAGAGGAAGATGCTTCTGGAGAACCAACTGAGGTTATTCATGATGGCCAACGGAGAGGAGATTGATCCTTTTCTATCCAGACTACAATCGATCCGGGATTGACTGACTGGCATGGGGGTCAAGGTAGATGACGATGTCATGGTGAGGATTGCTCTCAATGCAATCACAAAGGATTGGGAAACTTTTGTCCAAAGTCTTTTGGGCAGAGCGGACCTTCCCAACTGGGACAACATGTGGGCTATCCTCTGACAAGAGGAAATCTGCTGGGTGACCAAAAGACAGTACAAAACTGGTTTGAACAAAGTGAAGAAGGAAGAAGAGGAAGATGCAGCCTTGGCATCAAAGAGGCAGCAAGGGAGAAAGAAGTGTGATCTGTCGAAGATCAAGTGTTCTCGGTGCGGCGAACTAGGACATTTTGCCAGCAATTGTCCTCAAAAGAAAAAGGAAAAGGAAGCTTCTAGCTTCAAGGCTGCTGTGGCGGACGATGGCTTCGGTGATGACGTAGCAATGAGCGGTCATGAACCACGAAAGTGGGGCGATCTTGATCTGTAGAGCAGCTACAGTGTGGAGGCAGGATCCTTGAGTAACCCAACTCTTGGATCACATACGAGCTATGAGAGCCTTAAGATGGTAGCGGGACAAGTAGAGCAGTGGGTGCAGAAGATCACGAATGGAGCAGAGGCAAAGTTGGATGCTGAGAGGGAGCAACGCAGTGCAGATGCAGCAGCAGCTAGAGGGGCTTATGTGACTTCAGTAGTGTAGAGCAGGCTTGCTTACGCAATGCAGAGTTGCAGCAGCGCAGAGGCTTCGGGAGGACAATGCAATGCAGCAACAGTGTAGGGGACTGCAGCGCAAAGGCAACGTAGAGGAGGTCTTCTTACACAGTGCAGAGTTGCAACAACCTCCAGATGTCAGCACAAAGCAGCAGCCTATGGACCTTCAGTGATGAGGATGCAACCCAACTGACTTGTTTGTCAAAGATTGGGCAGGAGTACTTCAGTTGCTTACTCTCAACAACTGAGTTGCAGTGCAGCAGTTGGTAGCACGATGCAACAGATTGAGAGGGAGTTGCAGTACAGATGTAGCAGTGGCAGTGGCAGCGTCATGGGCAGCAGTACAGAAGAGCAGCAACAACGCAGTGATGAAGGGTAGCAGGCCAAGCATCAATGCAGAGACCCACATCAGAGATCAGTGCAGAACTTCAGAGCGAAGTATTTTTGCTAGAACACATTCCTTGCTAAGAGGGAGTGTTGAGATTTTGAGGTGTTGGGGTAGCATTGGATGTGCTCTAATTCCCAAATATTGTGGAGGGACTAGAGTACATGAGATCTCCAAGAACCAGAAAGTGATTTAAGAAATTCCATCCCGTTTAAGAGATACCTAATTAATTAATCTTTTTAATTAAGGACCCTTAGTCTAACTTAGGAAAATTAAAATATTAAAGTTAATTAAATTAAACATGTGATGAAAATGACTTAAGTCACACAGATCAAGCTTTCTTTTAATCTTAGCAGTCGATAAGAGATTAGATCACGGCTATTGATTTCCCAACGAGAAAAGTATAAAGGAAAGGCTTGGGGTCAGTTGGAGAACACACACAGTGGCAAAGCACTGAGACTAAAGCTGAAATTCTAGGGTGTGGTTTGCTAAGAATTTCAGAAGTGTTTAAGCTGCAGCGAGTGGAAGTATTAGCGAGAGGAATGGTTTGATCCCAGGCTAAGAGTACAACCGAGGCAGAGAGGCAGCATACTAGAGCAGCGCAGAGGCAGCCAGGAGCTACACAATCTAGCAAAGGTCACGCAGAGGCAGCAAGGGCCACGCAGGCCAAGCCAGGGCAATGTAGGGGCAACGTAACCCAGTTTGGGGTGACGCAGACCCTTCCTGATCAGTGCAGCGGCTGACGCAGAGGGCTTCAGAGTAGCACTGGAGTTTCTGTGGGCTAGAAAGGGCTCGAATTCATAATTCCCTGCTGAGGGTTGAATCTGCCATTTTTTTGTCTCCAAAGATAGAGGTATTGCTTGCCGTATTTTTTCTCTGTAGCGCTAACCAAGTTTGGTGCCCATAAATGTTGTACTCAGACTTTGCATAATAATAAAACCCTCTAGCAGCCAGAAGACCGGTTTTCCCGCATTGGGTTTTTCCGGAGACAGTTGTCCAGAAAATCCTTGTGTCACTTTGTCATTGTACATGTATTCAGTTTAGATTTGTATGTGTAGGTTGTTGATGTATTTTCTTCAATGTTAATGCTGAATATTTCACATTAATAACTTAATGTAAGTAGGAGAAGTAAATCTGGATATTACAGTAGGGTTTCTGTTTGAGATATTCATAAATTTTTACATCTTCCTCCAGCCTCACTGTCTCTACCTCTCATTCACTACTTCGATCTCAGGCTCTCTCCGACAACTGGCTGTTGCTACTCTGGAAATTGATTTGCCAAGGAAATCGAACTGCTCAAGTGTGTCTTCTCCGAGTTCCCATCGACTACTTCTTATAATCCTCTTTTTGGATTTCAATGCCAAGATTAAACTTAATCAATGGCTAGGATCATCTTGAAGATGATTCATGTGAGTTTCTAGATTATTCTCACCTTGACTTGATTAATTTTGATTAATTAACTAGTTTTCATAAGTTTAAACTTAGGAAACATTAAAAAATAGGTTAATAATCTAATTAAGTTATCTCTAGGTGGAATTTCCATAAATGATTTCTGGATTTTGGAGATCCCATGTATTCTAGCCTCTCTAACAAATTTCGTGGCTAGAACACATCCAATGCTACAAAAACTAGCATTTTCAAGTTACAATGTGCCCGATGGGTTCTTCAATTTATGACAATGACTCTTCTGACCTAGGACAAACCCTAGAAGTACTCAATGGGTGCTTGACCTCTAAAATAAAAGAACTTTAGCGTGAAACCCATGCTCCAAAAATAACAATAATAATTTTTCTTTCATTTTTCAAAATACAAGAATCAAAAGTACATCTCATATTTATGAAGATCGAACCTAGTTACACATTTTTCAACACTTTGATGTATCTCTTGTTGCATTGATTCTCTAAGGAAAAAGGTGTTGAGAATATAGTAGGGCAATGATTATTTCAAATTCTCTTCTTGATAATTACTTGTGAACTTTCTTTTTTTACTTATGTCTTCTCTTCTTAGCTTATTATGTCTTTCATCAAGTAAATTACCAAAAAACACAAGAGACAAATTTAGGCTCTTTGAGCCAGGGCCAAAACCTCTCCCTCTTGGAGAGGAAAACCCAAAATAAATTCTTCTTATAGACTCTCAGATGAAAATTACCATGACCATGACATAGACCCTTGACCCTTGTATGCCTCCAAGACCTTGTCACAACTTCTTCCTTGACTCCTTAAGCTGATCCTTTTTTTCTGCACCGTCCTGCACCGTCCTACACTGATACTAGAGAACTCGGTCTCTAACTGATGTGCTTCTCTTCTTTTACTTCGACCTTCATTAGATTCCTTGTAGACCTTCTTACTGTATTCAAGATAACTTACTTGTTGCAATACTATTCATATAATGAGCACCCTTGAATTCCTTTTTGGGATTGTTCGAGATGCTATAACCATTATGGAGGTTGGATTATCATTTCTCTGCACTCCTTGCAGAGATCTTCCTTACACTGTCAAGCCACCCTTTTCTTTGCACTATATTTACCCCATTCACGTTGTTATATCATTTCTGAGATCTTTGCACTGTCTTCACATTGAACCACCCAATATTATTACAGAACTTAGCCCAAGACAGAATATAATAATACTCCTTTTATCTTTGCTGAATGGTCTATCCTTGCTAACTCTACCTCGCACTTATCCGAACTCCTTTGCTGCAATTTAGTCCGAAAAACTCAGAGGAAATCCTGCTTTCTGTTGGTTTGTTCTGAGCAGCCTAGATGGGTATATATAGTTGTTCCAACCTGTAAATTAGCTGACCTGTCCATAGGTTATTAAGCTGACTTGATCAGGGGTTTATGAGCTGACTTGTCCACTGTTCATAGGTTGTCTTGAGGAGATACTTCAACGTTGATCTGGAGCATCATTTGAGTTATCTCTTCAAGCTTCATTGGCAAGGTCTTGAGGCATACAAGTGTGACTTTATTCTTCATAAACATGACTCTTAAATACATTTATAACGAGAAGACAAATCCCTAATAGACATCAAGAAGAAGTCTATTGACCTATAATAAAACCTTGCTCATAAAACCCATGAAGCAAACATAACAAAAAATATATTTTATTATCTTTGTCTTCTTCATTACATAAATACTTAATTACATAGTCAATATGAAGACTGAAACTAGTTACACTTTCCAACACTCCCTTTTAACTAGGGAGGTATTCATATAGGTACATGGTCACTTTCAAATTGAAGAATCTCATAAGAAGAATCGGATTGGTAATCGCATCTGTATAGCATCATATCCACCATCATTGTCCTAGTGCAAGGCCTTGACTAACAACGCCATCTCTCAATGAGACAATGGGCTATAATGTTGGCGAGACACATGACTTATAGACACCATAGTTATTGTCTCTCCAAGGTACATACTCCACCCAGGTGGTCCCAGAGTATGACCTTCTTTGACTATTTCTCTCTTGGGCAGCCAGCCCTCAAAGAATATTGATCCCCGACTACTCTTATCTTGAATGCCCTTTCTCATTCTCAAAGAGTATCAGATGCTAGATGATTACCCAATCCTCCATTCTGTCTTCCCAGGTGAAGACCAAAACGATGTGTCTATCCATTCTTTCCTCATGGCCTTCACTAAGACTTACGTATGTTAGTCCTGGTCTAGTGCATGACACATGAATTAAAGAATCATATACATCATTCCCTCTTAACTCAGGAAGGACATACTTCAAGTTTCTTCCCAGTAAGAAACTTACCACCAGGCTCCCTCTCAACTAGGGACCTACAACAACAATGGTAAGACATCTAGCTGCTCATGAAGAATTCCTCCCCTCGATGTCATGGATTTTGATATTGAGGAATCTTCAACTTTTGGCTTCATAGGGCACAGATCATCCATCACTTTCATCCACGAGTCATGTCAACCATCAGAAAGTGATTTATCTGTCTTTCTCATCTGGTCCACCTTTATGCCATGCTGCTTTCCTTCGAACCCTCTCCCAAAGATCTTACATCCTTCCACATGATTGACAGCCTTGCATAAGCTCATCCAGATAAACATCTACATAAGAAATTTTAAATCAAAGTTACCTCAGTGATGATCTTTCACCATGACATCTTCCTGTAGGCATCAACATCCTCTATTCAGATTGACACATCTCCTAAAGATATGTCTTGTCAAGGGTCTTCTTGTTTACCATACTTCTATCAGAGTCCACATATCTTCCCAGGAGATCTCCTAGTCACATCTTCTTGGCTTCCGGATGATAACCGCCTCTTTACATGTTTGCACTTCATGATCTCTTCCATTCTTTCTATGCAAACTTCATCCCCGGGAACTTCTAGTATCCAGTTCCTTGTTTGTATACAACCACCTCATATTCCATATGAGGACATATTTAATTTCATCTGTTAGTGGCAACCTCTGCACCATAAGAGATCCTCCTTCATAGATCATACTTCTAAAGATAGAAGTGCATTATTTGCAACCATATGACATGACTTCACAACATCCAGTGTCTGCACATAGATATATGTACCTCATCCTTTTCCTTTTGAGTCATCCTGCAACAATTTTACTAGAATGAAGAACTTCATTCCCTTGACCTGCTTCATCAATATGTCATCTTATCCTAATCCTAGAATTCTGTAACATAGAATTCTCGATGAAAACCTTTTGCTTTCTTTCTAACTAGTGAATCCATAGAGAACTCCATTAGAAAATGTCAGCACCTGTTTCTATATTGATTATTGAATGATGACCCTTGATCTTGATGATTGCCTTTTATCAATGTTGTTATCAGTGAGGTCTCTAGGAGCTGCTTCTCCAAGCGCTCTTTCCATGCTTCTATCACGATGCTATTAATATACATTGCTTCCTATCATACTATTTTACAACCAACAAAAATCACTTAAAGAGAAAGATGATCTCAATCATAATAGAGAATCGAGATCTCTTGCTTCTTCTTTCTTAGATTTCTTTGCATCAGGTTCTTCCCTTTCATCTGTGACATGGGCTTCTTCCTTTTTCCTCTTGTCCTTCTCAGATTTAGGACAATCCCTTTTATAATTCCCAATTTCATTACATCCAAAGCATCGTACTTTGTCCATATTTCTTCTTTTATTCTGAGGACCAAATTTGCCAAATCTTATTTTCTTCCTGGACATGGCTGCAAAGACTTGATTCCCTTCATTTGATCCTGTATCAGTTTTGGCTTTTAATCTTGTTTCCTCTATTTTACACAGAGACCATAGATCGTGGAATGGTCTTGCTTCTTTCTTCCCATGTAAGCTTAAAGTGAAGTTTCCCCATTCTTCCGGTAGAGCATTCAACACCACAATAGTCATCTCACTATTAGAAATTACTTTTCCCAATTCCTGTAGTTGGTCTTTTATTTTAGAAATCCTCATAAAATATGAAGTGATTCCTTCCTCTCTTGACAATTTCATCTTGCATAGTTCTTGATTCAGAGAGATTGCTTCTCCTACAGTACTTACAGAGAATAGCTCCACCAGTTTCTCATATATTTCTTTTGCAGTTTTCTGTTTTGATACATAGGGTATGAGTGAGTCCTTAATGGATTCTATGAGAATCCTTTGGGCTTTGATTTCTTCTTTCATGTACTTGGCATGAGTTGGAGCATCTTCTTTTGAGGGTTGAATTGTAGATCCTTCGATGTAGCCCATAACTTCGTCTTCGATTAGATTCAAATCTGTTCTCTTCTTCCATGCACTAAAGTTTGATGACCCAATCAATTTGTCGCTCTTTTTGCAATAAGTTATTTTGACAGATTTAGATAAGGTCATAGATACTTACTTGAGTAGAGTGACTTCCTCCTTCTAGCAGCTTCCTTGATCATGACGACGATGAAGTCAAGAACTTCCTCTTAGATTGATTTCTTCAAAGTAAGTGACGTAGTATCCTTAATGATACGTGACTTCTTCAAAATGATGATGTCTTCAAAAGTGTTGGATATTGTTGGATGGAGCTTGTTGATGTGTCTTCCAATAATGTCTTCAATGACATAAATCTTTGATGGCAAAGATTATCTACTTGATAAGTAGATCCTTTGAATGATATTGAAGAATCTTCCTTGCGAATTGATTTGACTTTTCAACACAAACTTTGACCTTGACTTTGATTCTTGCTTCCATGAGTGTCTTTGTAAATTTATGTAGATGTTCTATGCTTGATGCAACTTTACTTTTCACTACAGCAATCACATAAACAATCAAGTAAAATGTTGATAGAACATATCAGAGGATCTATAGAAGACAAATCAGAAACAGAAGAATGTGGTGGTGCGTTATGGCGGTCATCAGGATGCTTCAACCAGCAAAGTCTTCTTGGTCGGCCAACCTAGCTTGTGTCACAACAGCCCTCAAAATAGTCACCCGGTGAACCCAAAGTCAACGCTGTCCAGAAAAGTCAACGTAGGGCAGCAGCAATAAAGTCAATGCGGCTCGGTCTTCGGTCAACCTTTTGACCTCGGTTCTTGTGCCAATGTGTATGGCCTTCCAAAATCGAAGTCTCCACCAATTTTCAGCCCTTTTGGACCATGCGTTGACCAAAGTCAATGCTGGTCAAACTAGCGTGGAAACCCTAGCTGCAGTGAGCTGCAGTAAATTCGGTCAAACCCTTGCTGCAGTAGTTCGTCTTCTTTCCCATGTGTGAATCGAATTTGCCTCCAAGGAGCTCGTACTAAATCAGAAGAGATGTGTGTGATGAGAGTGAGTGAAATGATCTCCAACGTTGATTGTATATATATCCATCATTGAGGTGTGTGACACATCTGCTGGGGGTGTAAAAACTTAAGGCCGACCTGCACATATTTGAAATTATTAAAAATAAATTCAAAATAAATGTTCCGCTCATCGGATTAAGATCAATTTTATATCGATCTTACACCTCTCCGAAAGAGGAACCCAATAAAAATATTGGTATCTTCATCTGAGCATCACAACATGGAGTTTGGACCCCTGGGTGGTAATTTGCACTCTATCATGGAAGACTCATACTCAATCGACACTCAGTGCGTCATACTTCATAAATTAACTGTGGCCTCTTTATTTAAACAGTGGGTTGATACGAAACATCGTGCAGCTAGCAGTTGACCCAAGGTCGAGAAACCTGCAATGAGACCTAAAGTCTCATATCCCAATCAGTTGGAGGTCCAAAACCTCACTATCCATGGATGAGATCTTGATGGTTGAATGGTACCATATCCTAGATAGAAATGGCAGAAAATCTTTAGTCATGTCCCTTGATCCTACTAAGTCTCTGGCACCCTCATTGTGGAAATGGAAGTGCCCATGAGCCCTGAACTCAATGGGTAGGAGGCATATGGGGCACAGATAATGAGAGGTGAACCAACTCAAAATCACAACGGTGGGGTCCAAACACACCAACAAGGTTTGGCAAGCCTAGCCTTGTGGTTGCTTATAGCTCTGAGAAGCTATCCCTAAAGCCCCCTAGAGCTCCCAGAGCTCATCGTCCAACAGGACCCACATCATAGGGTCATTCCACGATACCAAGACTCTCACAGAAGGTTAGGAACTTGACCTTCCCCAGGGGCTTTGTGAGAATATTCGCGACCTGTTCATCAGTTCCTATAGGATTGAGCCTTACGCACCTCGCTGTACCATATCCTGGATAAAGTGGTACCTGATATCAATATGATTGGATCGATTGTGGAACACTGGATTCTCGGACAAGCGAATCCCACTCTGGTTATCACAAAGTATCACGGTGGTATCTAGCACATGTCCGAACAACTCACTAAAGAGCTTTCGCGACCAAAATGCTTCACAACAGGCCATACTAGCTGCAATGTATTTGGCCTCTGTGGTGCTCAAAGCCACCAACTTTTGCTTCCTGCTCATCCATGAGATCGAAGCAGAACCAAGATTGAAGCAGCATCACGATGTGCTCTTATGATCCACCACATTGCTAGCTCAATCGGCATAATTATATCCAAGGGAGTGTCACGCTCTCGGCAGTGTATCTCAGCCCATGGTTTATCGTGCCCTGAAGGTATCTCAGAAGATTCCTGGCACCAACCCAGTGAAAGTGATGAGGCTCAACCATCTGTTGACTCAAAGTGTTCACTGCAAAACATATATCTAGATGGGTGTTCACTAAGAACATCAGAGCCCCTACGAGTTGATGATACTCAGTAGGATTTTCCAATACGGGCCCAGCAGCGCTACCACTCAACTTCTTGAAGTTGAGTTCCATTGGTGTTGACACGGACTTGCAATCCACCATACCAAATCTTTCCAGAAGTTTCACAATATATTTTCCTTGAGAAAGGAAAATCTCTCCAAGTCTCTGCCAGACCTCCAGGCCTAGGAAGTAGTGCATCAGTCCTAGGTCCTTCATCTCGAACTCAGCAGCAAGCTCCCTCTTGCATTGATGAATGAGAGGGTCAACACCTGTCAGGAAGAGGTCGTCCACATACAACACCAAAATGAGAGGCTTCCCCTGGACAACCTTGAAGTAAAGGTTCGGATCAACATTACTTCGAGTGAAGCCCAGCTTCATCAAATAGCTATCTATCCTCAGATCGGCACCCAGTGCTTGCTTCAACCCATAGAGGGCTTTCTTCAACCCTCGTGCATACATGAGAGTGTCCCGATCCCTAACTTCAACCCTGAGGTTGTTTCCGCATACACCTCTTCTTTTTATTGCACCATGCGTAGTGCGGTCTTGACATCCATCTGATGAAGACTCCATCCTTGCGTAGCAGTAAGGGCTATGATTGATCGAATGGTGGTATATCGTGCCACAGGTGCAAATATGTCATCATAATCTATTCTTTCCTTTTGAGAGAAGCCACGGGCAACAAATCTTGCCTTGAACTTTTCAGCACTTCCATCAGATCCATGCTTGATCTTGTAGAGCCATTTCGCGGTGACAACTGATTTGTCCTTCGGTCTTGGAACCACATCCCAGACATCATTCTTCATTATGGACTCGTATTCTTCGTGCATAGCATCCTTCCAGACTTGATGCTTTACGGCTTCCTCAAAAGATCCAGGTTCAGATTGTACAATAGTACTCATGGCAGCTAGATACCCTTGGTATCTACACGGCTTCTTGCTTTTTCGGAATGTCCCCCTTGGGGCAGCATGACCCTCAGCATCTTCGAGGGTGTCCCTAAGCCATGATGGTCTCTTTCCCAGTGAAGGAGATGGATCAATAGGGTCCATTGGTCCTTCAACATCAGGCATTGTCTCATCCTACGGTTCTTCTTGATTTCCAGGCCTTGCTTCATGATTTTCCTCAGATCTCGTAAGATCTACTACTTTCTTCAGGGAATCATCTTCGTCAAAAGTGACATCATGGCATATTTCTACTTCCCTTTGACGAGGTACATAGACTCTAAAGGCCTTAGAGGTTTCGCTGCAGCCTACAAACATTCTTTTCTTCCCAAAAGCAGCCAGCTTACTTCTCTTTTCTTTTGGCACATGAAAATAAACATGACATCCAAAAATTCTAAAATGTGAGACGTCAGGTTTCTTACCAGGAAAACTCTTCAGGGAGTTTAAGTGTAGGACTAATGTAGGGCATCGACTAGAGTGAATTTGACCTCGATTCGCAGCCCCTTACATTGTAGAATCCCTGGTAGACCCTAGTCACATAGCATGGCACGGGCAGCTTCCACAATAGTCCTATTCTTGCGTTCAGCAACACCATTCTGCTCAGGAGTATATGCAGTGGTAGTCTCCCTCTTAATGCCAGCCTCTCTACAAAAGTCTTTGAACTCATTTGACTCATATTCAGTGCCATTGTCGGTCCTCAAAATCTTGATCTTCTTTCCGGTCATATTTTCCACCAAGGCTTTGAAGGTACGGAACCATATGAAAGCCTCATCCTTCTTCTTCAAGAAGTATATCCAGGTTTTGCGAGAGAAGTCATCAGTGAATGTCATGTAGTAAGAACATCCTCCTAGGGATGTCACAGGCAACATACCAGATAGATCAGAATGGACCAGTTGCAAAATATCAGATGTCTTTGTGACACTTGAGGGGAAAGGTCCCCTTGTATGCTTTCCTTTGGCACAACCCTTACATACACCTTCATGATTATTTCCAAACTTGGGCATCCTTGTCACCACCTTCCTTGCTTCGGGAAGGGCCTTGTAATGAAGGTGTCCAAACCGCTGGTGCCATAGTTCAGTTTGTCAGATAGTATCACATGTCATAGCTCCTAGTGGACTTCCTTCAACCTGGTAGAGTGTTCCAACTCTAAAACCAATCACGATAGCTTCCTTGAGATTCTTCTTCCATATGCGCACCTTTCCATCAGTGAATGCCACATTGAAGCCTTTGTCTTCGATGGCTGATATAGACACAAGGTTCTTCTACAATTTTGGTACATAGAGTACATCCTGCAAATGTAGGACTTGTCCTTGAGACAAGTGGAGGGTCACAGTCCCTGTCCCTTTCACGGGATATGTGGCATTATCTCCAAGGATAATTTCCAGATTAGTATCCTTCTCAACCATGTCAGAGAGTGCTTCCTTGAACCCAATGATGTGTCTTGAGGCACCACTATCTATCAGCCAGACATCCATAGTGTCGGGCGGGGATGCAGCAGAGAGGGAAAATACAAGAATGTATTCATTTCTTTTATCAACAACATTTGACTCCTCATACCTGGAGTTTCTAGACCTTTTGAAAGGTTGATTGTTTCCGCTAGAGGGAGCCTTCCTCTTTCCTTTGGACCTGTCGTTTTTTTGATTTCCATTCCTCTGGTTGTTGTTGTTGTCATCACTATCGGGAGAATCTTTCTTGAAAGAACATTCTCTAGCATAGTGACCAGGCCTATGACAAGTGAAACACTTGCCCTTCTTTCCTTGGGCCCTTGCTCTTCCTTTGTTCTTAGGACCACCAGAGTTCTTCTTTCTAGAATGAGTAGCGTAGGCAACATTTCTGTCATTTTCGTATTCCTGCATTCTTGTCTCTTCTTGCATGCATCTTGACAGTAGCTTGTCAAAGTTAGGAATTGTATTATTATTGAGAATGGTAGTGTTGAATACTTTCCATTCATATGGGAGCCCTCCAAGTGCGGTGAGTACCATCTCACGATCGGCTATTGTCTCCCCAATAGCCAGCAGATTGTTCCTGATCTCGGTCAATTTCAGAAAGTATGTTTGGACAGACTCATCCCTGCCTTTCTTCAAATTCTTCAATTGATTCTTGAAGAATAGCACCTGGTTTGCATTGTTTACTTTGAACATTTGTATCGGCTTATCATACATCTCTTTGGATGTGCCTAGCTCAGATATGTAGGCAACCAGACTTTTATGTATGGATTCCCTGATCATTAGCTTTGCTTTGATCTCCCCCTTCTTATACTTGGTTTTAGCAACAGCAGTAGCAATGGATGGAGGTTCTTGTATCTTACCCAGTACATAGTCCATGAGATCATGGTCTTCCAATTTGAGATCTAATATCATCTTCCAAGCATGGAAGTCATCCCTTCTAGTCAGCTTGTCATCCTCCTTGAAGCCATAACTTGTGGAACTCATTTTTCTCAGTTGGCGATTGCTATAAGTTAGGGCTTGTCTTCACCTCATCTTTGATACCATGTAAATTTTTGTAGATGTTCTATGCTTGATGCAATTTTACTTTTATAACAGCAATCACATAAATAGTTAAGTAAAATGCTGATAGAACATACCAGTGGATCTATAGAAGACAAACCAGAAATAGGAGAATGTGTTGGTGCGTTACGGCGGTCAGCATGATGCTTCAACCAGCAAAGTCTTCTTGATTGGCCAACCTAGAATGTGTCACAACAGTCCTCAAATCAATCATCCAGTCAACTCAAAGTCAACCCCAGAAAAGTCAACACAGTCCAGAAAAAGTCAACACAGGGCAGCAACAATAAAGTCAACGCAGCTCCAACTTTGGTCAACCTTTTGACCTCGATTTTTGTGCCAATGAGTACGGCCTTCAAAAATTGAACTCTCCACAAAATTTCAGCTCAAACGGACCATGCGTTGACCAAAGTCAACGTTGGTCAAACTTGCCCAGAAACCTTAACTGTAGAAAATTTCGTCCAGAAACCCTAACTGCAGAAATTTCGTCCTTTTTCTAGCTGCAGCTACTTCGTCCTTTTCCCACGTGAGAACTGCTTCTTAGATGCTCGTTGGATGAGATGATTGAAAAGCTCTCCAACGTTGATTGTATTTATATCCATCATTGAGGTGTGTGACACATCTGTTGGGGGTGTAAAACCTTAAGGCCGACCTGCACTTAAATTTATTATAAATAATAAATTCAAAATAAATGTTCTGCTCATCAGATTAAAATCAATTTTATATCGATTTTACACCTTTTCAAAAGAGGAATCCAATACAAATATTGGAATCTTCATCTGAGCATCACAAGATGGAGTTTGGACCTAGTTGTCCAAATTTAACAAAAGCAAAGGTTTTAGATGTTATAATAAATGATTATGCAAGATAGTTGATATCATTGATGTGAAGGTGGATGAGTCACCTCTTAAAAGCAAGCAACTGAGATATATCGGCCCAGCTAACCAGACCAACAATGAATTTGAAGATGAACCACATGAAGAATCAGGAAAAGAAGAAGAAGAAGAAGAGGCAACTTGCTCTCACTCAAAAATCCATTCAAGATATGTACAAAAGAATCACCCTAAAAATCAAATTGTCGACAATAAGGAATCGAAAGTTCAAACTAGAAGAACGCTGATAAACACTTCTAATCAAGCACACATTGTTGTGATGTCCATGATTGAACCCAAAGATTTTTCTCAGGCAAGTCAAGATAAACATTAGATAAAATCCATGAATGAGGAATTTGATCAAATCGAGAAAAATCAAACTTTGGAATTAGTTTCAATACTAATTAATAAAAATTTAATTGTCACAAAATGGGTCTTGTTACCCACCAAAATGGGTAACCCCATAGGAGAAAAATTTTCTCCTACATTTGACATCCAGTCAGTAGCCCCTGAAAGCCACTATTTAACGATGATTTGCCATATGCCTTCGGCATCTACATCAACCATATGCCTCTCCCTATCTAGCATTACCACTTAGATGAAGGTGGGTTACTATTCAAAAGGTATTTTTATCATTTTGCAATCGGGTGCTTATTCTTGTTTGTTTTAGACATTTACTATAAAGGGGTGATTTGGAAGATTGACCGATCTTGACTGTAAATATGTTCTCTCACCTTACCATGGGGGTTAATCTTTAGCCCTAGTCTAATATGACCTCCCTTTAGGCCTTAAGGTTATAGAAGGGGCACTACTTGGAAAACTCGGATTGAGATGACATGTCCATTTTCCCCTACACCATACTTGACAGTTTCAATAACACATTACAAACCCCCATGTACCACCTCCATTCTTCGGGTCTAACTTGTCCTTGGTTCATTGGGAATCGATACCGACATGTCCACACTCCTTGAATAGGCCTGAAAAACATTGCCCTGGAGGTTGATGCAGCTAAAAGAATGAAAAAGTAGATCATGGCCACAACAAAAGAAAAGGAAGAAAATCAAAATGCAAAATTTGGTCAAGACATAAGTTAGCATGTGGGAAAAACCCTAGCATGAGCTCTACCATCCTCATTGGCCATCATCCGGTTCCTAAGCACATGATGCTCCATAACATCAAAAGAAACCCTTGCATGTCCCAACCCCGATGAGTGATGAATTGTCTCATCTTAAGGGGTAATATAAAATGATACATCATAAATAGCAAGCTCTAACCCTTGATCTATGCACTATAATATAAATCATTAGCAAGAGGAAGTAAAAGACACACTAGAGGGGTGGAAAAAGCAGGCTGAGCAGGGTAGCTCATGCCTCCACGATTGCTCCCTCCTTACAGTCATACACTCAAGATGTGGACTCCCCATTAGCTGGTCCCCTTGACTATGGCACATGGCCATGAAGCCTTTTCCCCTCATTATCATACATTTGAACTAACACATATTGATTGAGGGGTTGGTCTTGGAATTGTCACTTCCCCTTTAGGGCTGGAAGAACCTACTAAGATTGGCCATTTTCCACCTCTATCAAGGTAGGGAATGTGAAATTTTAAGATTGTTGTAGTTACTGGATATTATTCTCCTATTAATTTAGATTATTTGCCTTTTGCAAATTATTTGCGGCAAATACTGAATAAAGCACAATTGCAACTTCACTGAAAAATAATTAACCATAGAAACTGAGAAAATTATGCACACACACAAATACTTTTGGACAAATGTCCCTGGAAAAACCCCGAAGGGAAAACCAATTCTACAGATGAGGATTTTATTATTAATTTCTTAGCAAAATTTGTGATTAAAATACAACTGACTGCCGTAAAATAGAAGACCTTTGGCAAAATATTTTCTTTGCTTCTGCTAGTCAATTTGACCTCTTGGGAGCAACTCAGCCTTGTTATCACTAGATTGTACAGGCACTGCGACAACTTCTTAGGGCGGGGGCTATCACTCTGATCCCTGCCCACTCCGTTCTAACTTCTAACTATCTCCCAACAACAGGCTATGGGGGGTAGTCCCTATGGAACGAGGTGAAGAAAAACAAGTTGGGAGCCAAGTTGTTTGGGTGGCCTAGCTACTTGGTTAAATTTGGTAAGATTAATGATTATATTAGATTTTAAGTATGAGATCAGTGCCTTATGGAGTCACAATTCTTGCTTAGTGTAAATTAATGCCAAGTAACTGGATGGACACCCGCTGCTTAAATGATTGACTAACCTATATGATGTGCAAATCCTAGAATCTGTGTAATGCAATGATGTTGGTAAATTTAGATTAAATGCATAGTCTAAGTAGAACCTCTCCCTTAACTGTCTTGAGAAACAGTCCTCAGAGTAAGTTGTGAGATGGAAGCCAACAGGAAGCAGGCAAAGGCCTGATTAACGATACCTCTCCTTGTGTTCCAACCACTCAGTGCCTCCGGCGCTACAAAGACTGTGACTATGATGACTGCAAGGTCACTGTGTTAACCACTAAGAAGGGCTGAATCCCTCAAGCTAATCGGAAAAGGGTTGCCCTAAGAGTCTATCAACCTAGCTTATGCTAGGAGGTAAATTTCTTAATGCAAGCTAGATCCTAGAATGCTTATGCAACGATGATGAGTGGAGACTTCTTGAGTTAAGATTATTTATGCTATTTAAGTTCTTAGTGTGAGTTATCTTATAGCAAGAGTTCTAAACAATGATTAGATAACAATCTTAAGGCAAGATAGGTGCTTAAAGATACAAGTGTCAATGTTCAACAATATTCCACTAGGTGTTTAGAAGAAATATCTAATTCTACAATGGTATTTGGGACTACTTAAGATATGGCAATGACCAAGGTTAAGATGCTCAATGAAACTTAAGATGCCAAGTGCTTAAGATAAACAACCGAGATATCAAAGCCTCTCTTAAGGTTATGATCTTTAACTTAGAACAATTATCCACTTATTTCTTAACAATGCTTCAACACAATGATGCCAATTAGATCTTAATGCTCAAATAACTTAGACCATCAATGAGATTAGAGATTTCAAAACTTAGATGTGTGAGTGGTTTTAGTGCCAAATTTAGAAATTCTTGTGACTAAAAACAAGACAATCAAGTGTTAAATCTCAAATAGCCAAATCAGCAGTAATGCTTCAGAAAATTTCAGCACTTATTAGACTTATGACAACAGCAAGAAAATCACTTTAACTCAATAGACAACAATCTTATAGCAGCTAGATTTGATTGCAAAAGTGCCCAACAATTGCCAAAGTGAAAAATTGAATTTTATCTCGCTTTAAGATGCGATATTTGAAGTAACTTATTACAACAATAAACAAATCAGCAGATCAACAAGCTAATGATGCTACACCAAGTGCCCAATATGCCCAAAACTAGGAAAAAATCACCAAAATTGATAAAGTCAATTTTTAGGGCTTTTAGAAAGTCAGAAAATTTCAGAACTGATTCAGTAATTTATGTAGTAAATTCCAACGAACTGATTCAATTTTTATAGAGAATTTTACCTTGATGAATTGTCGTTGCAGGAATTCTTGCAATCTGAGGTGCTTTTGTTTGAAGATAGTTGTAAATGGTGCCTTATGTATACATATGGATAAGATCTATTTGTTGCTGCAGTATCTACAATTTGCATGTCCTTGTGCATGGATCGTGACTTGATAACTTGAGTCCAAAAAATTGGGTTGAATAGCTTGGCCATTGTGTTCCAACTTCATGGATGGCAACTAGCCAACCTGAGTTCAAGGATGTGGGTTGAAGCACTTGGCCACTGTGTTCTTGTTAGTTTTTGTAGCATCAGAGGTGTTCTAGTCTCGAAACTTTGTGGAGAGGCTAAAACAAAGGAGTTCTCCATAACCCATAAATCGTTTATGGAAATTCCACCTATAAGTGTCTCAATTAGATTATTAGCGTATTTTTAAATATTTCGGAAGTCTAAACATATGAAAATGGGTTAATTAATCAAAATTAGTTGAGATAATGTGTGAATCATCTAGAAATTCACATAGATCAATTGGGGTTAAAAAGCTCATCAACAGGTTATTCCATTCATTATCAAAGATTTTACAGTCTGTATGGACTCTCCGCTAAACGATAGGTAATTAATCTGGGCGCTTGATTAAGATTTAATCTTGGAGATCCAACAGAGGGTTATAAGAAGAAGTCGATGGGTAGATGGAGAACACACTTGTGAGAACCAAAAAGAGTTTGATTTTCTAGAGAGCCAACAACGCTTGAAGAGTTCGAGCTTCAGTAGGGAAGCAGAGACATAGAGGGGCAGAGATAGTGAAGTCGGAGGAAGATTCCAGATCTAGTGAGTGCATTGCAGAGAGAGGCCGAAATTTCTCCAGGAATCTGCACAAAGGCAGTGCAGAGGCTTCAGAGGGCAGTTCAATTTGCTGAGGAAGGAAGACGTTTTCAGTTCCAGAGGCCGGGCAGAGGTTCTAGAGGGCTGGAGAAGCATTGTTTTTTTCAGTCAGCAACAAGCAGGATGGCTAGACTAGCAGTTGATTCAAGCAGTACGTGTGGTAGGCAACATCAGGTTGACGTAGAGCCTGCGCAAGCCAAGTTGGACAACTAGCCTTTCATAGCTCAGACAATGCCGAAATTTCTCAGAGCGAGGGTAATTTCCTTCATATTATTTTTGCCAGTATTTTCTCTGTAGGATAGTCAATATTTGGCATCCAAATTGTACTTAGATAATTTCACTGCTGCATAATAATATAAAACCCTCAGATGTTGCACTGGTTTTCCCAAGTTGGGTTTTTCTGGGGACATATGTCCAAAAATAATTGTGTTAATTTTTGATGTGTGTGTGCTAGCATATTTCTCATTTTCCATCGGTATTATTTTTCCGCAGTTTTATTTGTAAAGGTTGCGGTGTGATTTATTTGGTATTTGTCGTAGCAAATAAATTGATAAATTAATTAACAATTAGAAGAATAATTTCCAGTTGTTGCAATAGGATTTCAGTAGTGAAATTTTCACATGGTATCAGAGTGTGATTGATCAGATGGGGAAGCTTAGTAGCGAAGGCAGAAATTCGTTGTTCAGAGGGAGTAACAGGACAAATTTTTGGAGGTTGCGCAGAGCCTAAGTCAGGCAGTTTGAATTGTTGGGTAAATTGATTTTTCATTGTAGATTGGCAGGAAAATTCGACTTGCTAGATTCAATGATTCCAGCAGGCAGAGGGAGAAACAACAACCCATATTTTCGCTGAGCAGATTCCTTGTCTGGGCATAGAGGGTTTTGCAACAGTTTTGTAATAGCAGAATCAACACAGGGTGGAAGAGAAATAACACTCATAGAGGGAAAATTTCTCTTAGGCGATCTCGAGTTTTAGAGATCTAATTTTTCTAGTTGCAGTTTGGAAGTCGCTGTGAGAAAAGTTTCTCACTCCAGAAGGGAGTGCGTGTAGCAGACCCAACAGCTAAGCAAAGGGAAAGAGGGAGATTTTCGACTAGTTTTAGAGATGGCCACAATAGGCTTAGAGATTAGGATAGGTTGGAGGGAGCCTCCAACTATGTCATCTGGAAGGTTAGGATGTCCTTCCTTTCTGGTGAATATGGCCTGAAAGCCTACATGGAGAATGTGGTAGCAACACCCGAGGATTTCAATCAGCTCAAGGAGTATAGGAAAGAAATGGTGAAGGCAAAGCACATGATTTTGGATGGAGTCTGAGATCATCTAGTCTCATATGTGGCAGACAAAGTTACGACCAAGGAGATGTGGGATACTCTCTTCGAGCTATTTCAAAGTTCTTTCGAGCAGCGGATGTTTCTCCAGGAGAAGTTGAGGACCATAAGGATGCAGAAAGGCGAAATCATAGATGGCTTCCTCATTAGGATTCATGAAGTTTGAGATTAACTATCAGCTGTTGGGGAGGCACCCCAACCAACAAAGCTTGTACAGTTGACACTGAATAGTGTCTCAGATGATTGGCAAGTATTTGTCCAAAGTATCTTAGGCAGAGACACATTGCCCAAATGGGACAGGATGTGGTCCGATCTACAGCAGAAGGAGTTGAGGCAGGCTCTAGTAAAGAGTACCATCAATGACAGTAGTAGCAAGGGCGTGAAGGGTGAGAAGGAAGAAGAAAACATGGCCCTAGCATCTAAGGGTCCTAGTCAAGGGCAGGGGGAAAAGAAGAAGAAGAAGGACCTATCAAAGGTCAGGTGCTTCAGATGTGGTGAATTTGGCCACTATAGTATGCGGTGGCCTCTCAGGAAGAAGGACAAGCAAGAGAAGCAGGACCAAGTAGTAACGTCCGCTGAGATCGATAAGTTGTCCTCCAAGTTGGAGGAAGACTTTGCTATGTTTGCAGCTATACCTTCGGTAGTGAGGTGGGGCAACATGGAGTTGTAGTCCCAGAGTTGCTGAGACGGAAAGCGTCCATTTAGGTGCCCTCCTCGTGGATCATTACCTTGCTACAGGGGCCCACATTATTCAGTAGCATGATGGATCAATGTCAGTGATGCAATTAGATTCCAGAGTGATAGTTGCAGACTAGTTGTAGTCAGGTGTTGAGGAGCGCAGTGCAGTGTTGACAACATAGTAGGAGGCTTAGTGCAGAGTTAGCATCAACGTGGATTCTTTAGTAGACAATGCAAAATCTAGTAGCAGCCAAGACTCGGGAGACAGATGCATCATACTGAACACAGTTGATTCAGTCTTTAGGATGCTTCTCAGTCGTAGTAGTTGCAGTTGCAGTAGCAACAATTGAAAGGGAGTTGCAATGCAGATGTAGGGTTGGCAACAGTATGGCAATGTTAGTAGTAGCACAGATGCAACATTAGAGTTGTGCAGTGGTTGGTGGGCAGTAGCCAGACATCAACAACATGACAGAGGGTGGTACAGAGACAGGGTGTTGTAGCAGAGTGTGCAACATTAGAGGGAACACCTTCCTCAATAAGAGGGAGTGTTAGTTTCTATAACATCGGAGCTGTTCTAGTCTCAAAACTTTATGGATAGGCTAAAGCACAAGAGTTCTCCATAATCCAAAATTCGTTTATGGAAATTCCACCTAGAAGTGTCTCAATTAGATTATTGGTCTATTTTAAAATATTTCCTAAGTCTAAACTTAGGAAAAGGGGTTAATTAATTAGAATTAATTGAGATATGGTGTGAATCATCTAGAAACTCACACAGATCGACAAAGAATTAATCTGGGCGCTTGATTAAGATTTAATCTTGGTCGTTGGAGGTCCAACAGAGGATTATAAGAGGAAGTTGTTGGGTAGATGGAGAACACACTTGTGAGAATCACAAAGAGCTTGATTTCCTTGGAGAGTTTGATTTTTCAAAGAACCAATATTGTTGGTAGAGTTCTAGCTTCAGTAGGGAAGCGGAGACAGAGAGGGGCAGAGACAGTGAAGCCGAAGGAAGATTTCCAAATCCGGTGAGTGCATTGTAGAGAAAGGCCGAAATTTATCCAGCAAGATGCACAAGGGCAAGGCAAAGGCTTTAGAGGGAAGTTCGATTGCTGAGGAAGGAAGATGTTTTCAGTTCCAGAGGCCGGGCAGAGTTTCCAGAGGGCTGGAGAAACGTTTTCCCAGTCAGCAACAAGCAGGACGACTAGACTGGCAGTCGATTCAAGCAACACGTGAGACAGGCAACATCAGGTTGATGCAGAGCCTGTGCAGGCCAAGTTGGACGGCTAGCCTTTCAAGGCTCAGACAGTGCTTGGATTGCTCGGAGCGAGGGTAATTTCCCTTAGATTATTTTTGCTAGTATTTATTCGACATCCAAATTGTACTTAGATAATTTCACTACTGCATAATAATATAAAACCCTTAGCTGTTGCACTGGTTTTCCCAAGTTGGATTTTTCCGAGGACATTTGTCCAAAAATAACTTCATTAATTTTTGATGTGTGTGTGCTAGCATATTTCTCAATTTCCAGTGCTATTATTTTTCCGTAGTTATATTTGTGAAGATTGCAGTGTGATATATTTAGTATTTTCCGTAGAAAATAAATTGTTAAATTAATTAAGAATTAGAAGAATAATTTCTAGTTGTTGCAATAGGATTTCAGTAGTGAAATTTTTATAGTTCTAACTTCATGGATGGCAATTTGCCAACTTGAGTCCAAAGAACTTGTTGAAGATCTTGGCCAATGTATTTTAGCTTCTATGGTATGGGGGCTATTATGTTTTATTTTGTGATTTAGGTGGATATTAGTGGCCACCCACCTCTTCCGTTGACTTAACAATTCTCTATCTTCTTGGCATTTTTCTATTTTTTTGGGTCCCAAGCTTCTAGGGCCATTTTGATGCCCTAAATGATGTTTTGGGGAATTCGGGGGTCCAAAGGTTGCCATCAAGGGTCGATCAAAAGTTGTAGTCCTTGGATAGTTCTTTCCAACGAGCTATTGTGCAACCCAAACTGATATTTTATGCTAAAGTTGTGTACTTGGGAAGTTGATGTACCAACTAAACACCTCGAGGCCTGTAAACCTTTTGGCGCTTCATATTCTAGGGTTAGGATTTTGGACCTTTAGGGTTCTTTCTTTATGTTAAAAGGCCATTCTTTCGGCCTCTTGTGATAACTTTTGTGAATGTGTGTAGTCACCATCTCTCCCTCTTCAAAGATAGCTACCACCATTCTAGCTAATTTGTGTTCTACAATATTTTGTTGTTTCATTTATTAATAAAAGTTGGGTTTTCCCCATATTATTATGATCTCTATTATATTTGTTTCTGTGTGATTCATTTCCTATCTTGCCTTCCATTTCATTCCTTTTATAACTCGTATTAGTGGTATCAAAACAATTTACTCCTTGTTTTTTGGTGCATGTCCTTGATGAGGTCAGGGTACAAAGTGTAGTGTCTAGAGCTACTTTCACTTGGGAACGATTACTCTAGCTAACCCAAGCAGTTTCCCATTGCAGAAGAAAAGAGAGATGATGGAGTAGGAGATCTTATCAAGTCGTAGCTCAAGGAAGCACTTGCGCGACAGAGGAATAAGATGATGGACAATTTTCCTAGATCCTTCGATGACTTCCAACAACAGTTGAGGCACCTTCAACCAGTGGCAACTTCAGAGGTGCTACACCCTTCATGGTACAAGTTAACATTGATATGCCCTTATTTGAAGGCTAAATAGATGCAAATGCTTTGGAGAAATGGTTAAATCTATTAGAGAGCTATTACTCTGTCCAAAAAATTTCTTACAATGAAAAGATCACCTTTGCACTCCTGAAAGCTCTTCCATATGTCAAATATTGGTAGAAAGGTTTTTGGGAGAGACAAAATGAAGATGAGTTTACAATATTCAAGGAAAGACCCACTTAGGAAGCTTTTGTTGATGCCCTTGAGGAGTTCTACCTTGTAAGAAACTGTGATGACCAATACATGAGATGGATATCCCTCTGACAGAAGAGAAACTAGACATTGTTGGAGTACACCAATATTTTCCATACCTTGCGTTCAAGGTTTGGTATCAGAAACTCTAAGTGACACCTTGTTCTGAAGAACCATAGTGGTCTACACAGGTACATCCAAACAAAGATTGATTTATTGGACATCTCTGTAGAAATTTCTATTTTCCCACCCCGGTTTTCAGTTTCACCTTATTTCTCCAAATAGTTAAATGCCCTTTCCCATAGCCTTACAGTCAACAAGTTGGAAAATAAATATTTGCTGAAAACACAAATTCTGGAAAATTTTCACAGTGCTGGAAATTGCAGAAATAAAAATCAGCAGACTAAAACAACCACACAAAACATTTTAACACAATGATTTTTGGTCAACATGACCCTGGAAAAACCCCCTACAACTCTTGGGGAAAACCAATTCGAAAGCTTATCTTTATTTTCCGAATATTGCTTTTTTAGTGATGCAGAAATTTACACAACAAAAAAAATTACAGCAACTTCGAAACAAAACTTATCTCGAAAACTGTGCCAAACTCCACCTCAGCTTCCGTGCCCACAAAACAGAAAAATTACAGCAGAAATTACAGCCTTCAAAACTGTACGAACAACCTCGAAAACTGTGTCGGAATGGTTGTACGACCTCCCTCGAAATCTGCAGTTTTCTCTCCTCGAAATTCGTGCCCACTTGCCTCAAACTTTGTGCTTTGCCCTACTGTACGGATTTGTTGAAAGTTAGTGCTGCTGCCCTCCTTCTCACTGTTTAGAAAATTCTCTTCAGCTTTCCCCTTCTCCTTCTCCTTCTCTCAATCTGCTCATGAAAGAATTAATGAATGAATAAACTTTTCTCTCATTTTCCTCCTTTAATAGAACTCTAAGTGACTTTTGGGTTATCCCCAAATCTAATGGCTGAAATAGCTTTAGATCTAGGGCTGAGATTAAATGTTCTTTTAAATCTCACTTTCTATTTTTAAATTCACCCCACTTTAATAAAGACCCACTTAGTCGTTTATTTCCAAAGTCACTTTTCCTTTCTAATTTTACATTAACTTTATTAAAGTCACTTTAAAATTAGACTTTAATAACTTTTTCACTTAAAGTCACTTTTAAATTAGATTTTACTTTATAACTTTATAAAGCCACTTTAGGAGAAAAATTAAATTCTTTTGGACACTTTTCCCTAGGCCAAAGATCAAAGCCTTAGGGAACCACCTGTCCTCCGGTAACCAAATTTCAACACTCCCTCTTACCGAGGAAGGTGTTCCTTACCACACCCATCTTGTCTCTGAAGTAGACATGCTTGCCTCGTGGTAAGGCTTTGGTAAGAATATCTGCAACCTGCTCATCAGTGGGAATATACTCAAGCTTCACATCTCCTTTTTGAACATAGTCTCTGATGAAATGATATTTGATCCCGATATGCTTTGACCTGTCATGAAATACTGGATTCTCCGTGAGTTTAATGCAACTCTGATTATCACAGTAAATCACTGAAGGTCTCAACGGCTGACCAAATAAGCCAAACAACATCTTGCGTAGCCAGATGGCCTCACAACTAGCTAGACTGGCTGCCATATACTCTGCTTCCGCTGAACTCAATGCTACTGACTGCTGCTTTCGGCTGAACCATGACACAACTGCCGAACCCAACCCAAAACAGCACCCTGAAGTGCTCTTCCTATCAGAAGCACAACCTGCCCAATCAGAATCAGTGTAACTTGCCAATCTCACTCCATCCCCCTGCCTGTAGTCCAGACCATAATCCACTGTCCCCTGCAAGTATCGCAAAATGTGTTTTGCGGCCACCCAGTGAACCTTCCTAGGCTCACACATAAACTGACTCATCGTGTTGACTGCAAAACAAATATCTGGTCTAGTGTTGACCAAATACATCAAGAAACCAATCAGTTGTCTGTACAATGTGGGATCCACCAACTCGGAATCCGAAGCATGAAGCTTCTTCCAGTTGGTGATCATCGATGTCGACATGGGTCTACAATCCTCCATGTGGAATCTGCCAAGGATGTCCACAATATACTTCCCCTGCCCCAGGAAGAAATGCCCCTCCTCCTGCCACACCTCCAAACCCAAAAAGTAATGCATCAAGCCGATGTCCTTCATCTCAAACTCTGATGCAAGATCTCTCTTGCAATGCTCTATGAGTCTCTCTGCACCCGTAATGACCAAGTCATCCACATACAGCGCCAGAATGAGAGGCTTCTCACCTATCACAATGAAGTATAAGTTCGGATCTGCCTCACTCTTTGTGAAACCCATCTCCTGCAAGTATGTATCAACCCTGGATTACCAAGCTTTGGGAGCTTGCTTCAGGCCATAAAGGGCCTTCTTCAGTCTGCACACATGGGACTCCTTCCCATGTACCTCAAAGCCCTGTGGTTGCTCAATGTACACCTCCTCCTGTATGAAGCCATTGAGAAATGCGGTCTTCACTTCCATCTGGTGGATCTTCCAACCCATCTCTGCTGCTATCGATATGGAGCGAATCGAAGTATATCGAGCCACGGGAGTGAAGGTCTCCTCATAATCTACTCCCTCTACTTGGGAGAACCCTCTAGCCACAAACCTCGCTTTGAATTTCTCAATGCTGCCATCTGCAACATGCTTTACCTTGTAAAGCCATTTGGAAGTCACCACGAATTTTCCCTCAGGCCTTGGCACCACCTCCCAAACATCATTCATCATGATAGAAGAATACTCCTCCTGCATGGCCTCTCTCCAGACTTGCTGGCTAGCTGCCTCCTCATAGTTAGAAGGCTCAGAGTCAATGATGTTGGCAACCATTGCCATATAGCTACAAAACCTCTCAGGTGGTCTGCTCTCTTTGACCGGCCTCTTAGCTGCAGCAACAGATGTGGCCTCTCTCAAGGTATCCTGAAGCCACTTGGGCTTCCTCTTCCTTGAGCACACCTCTCCCACTAGAGAATGAAACTCCTCCTCCTCATCAGAAGTTTGAAACTCCTGACTGTCTGTCTGATGTCCTCCTGCCTGAACCTAAACCTGTAGACACTGAAGTACCGTGTGAACTGTCCATCAGTGGACTCCCTAGTGAACTGCTTTGTGGACTGCTCTGCATGCTGCTCGAAGCACCACCCCTCTGAATCTGCGAGCCACTGCTCACTGACGGACTAGACATCGTCATAGATGTACCTCCGGATCCTCCTGATCCTTGCCCACTGGATCTCTGTGACTGACTCAACTGCTGCTGAGGGTCTGGCTGATCCAGATACTCTAACTCCTGTGACCTCCTAAAAGCTCAGTCCTCCTCGAATCTCACATCCCGCCTGATAACAACTTTCCTCGAAGCAAGAATATAGACCCGAAAGGCTTTTGAGGTCTCACTATAGCCCACAAAGATACCCTTCTCTGCGTTGGGCTCTAGCTTGGTCCTCTTCTCCTTGGGTACGTAGGAGTATGCAATACACCCAAAGATACGGAAGTGACCAACATCAGGCTTCTTCCCAAAAAAAGCCTCCTCTGGAGTCACATGCCCCAAGGCACGATGCGGATTCCTGTTCTGCAAGTATACAGCGGTATTGCATGCCTCTGCCCACAAAAACATAGGTAACCCCTGATCATGTAACATGGCTTTGGCAGCCCCAATGATGGATCTGTTCTTCCTCTCCGCAACCTCGTTCTGCTGGGGGTTGTAAGGAACTATGAACTCCCTCCTAAGGCCTGCCTCCGCACAATACTCAACAAACTCTCCAAGGGTGTACTCACCTCCATTGTCCGACCTCAGGGACTTGATCTTCCGACCTGTCTGTGTCTCCATAAGAGCTCTAACTCTTGAAACTGCTTGAAGACCTCACTCTTGGTCTTCAAGAAATAAATCCAGGTCCTCCTGGAGTGATCATCAATGAATAACACATAATACTCATATCCACTTAAGGAAACATGAGACATCCGACCGCTCACATCGGAATGAATCAAATCAAGTATCCTAGTCGCTCTGCTGTCACTGCTGGGAAAAGGGGATTTGGCAAACTTTCCCATCGCACATCCTCTGCATGTATCAATGTGATCGGTACTGAAATCTGGCACACCTGTAGTGATCTCCCGCAATGTCCTCAAGGCTCCATGATACATGTGCCCCATCCTGCGGTGCCAAATCTCACACAGCTCAGAATTGCTAGCTCTGCTGTTAGTGCTACTGCTCAATGCCATAAGGGGTTGAAATGCAAATTTGTACACCTTTGCATGGCGTACACCTATCACTCTAGCTGACTCAGCTGGAGTACCCTTGGGATATATCAGCACCTGTCCTCTCCTGAACAATATCTCATACCCTCTGTCCTCCAATGCTGAGACGGATATGAGGTTCTTCCTCATCCCTGGCACATATAAAACATCTGACACCTTCAAGGGAGGTTTGGGTTCCGTATCAAATTTCAGTGTCTCCACACCGACTGCTCTAACAACACTGTCATCACCGAGTACTACCTCTATATCAGTGCCGCTCTCTGAAAGCTCTGAGTACTCACAGACTCCTGTCATATGACGTGAAGCCCCACTGTCCACATACCAGATACCCGAAGATGCTCTGCTAGTCGAGGGAAATGCATGCTCCCTCTGAACCTCCGTGGCAGGTGATCCTGCACTAGTGGATTCACAAGCACTGAACCCAAACTCTCGGTCAAATCTATTTGAAAAGCCCTTAATCTTTGCTGATGCTGCCATGGTCTGGTTCTTCCCCTTCTTCTTCTTCTCCGGACACACGACTGCATAGTGTCCCATCTTTTGACAACTCCAACACTTCACTTTGGAGTAGTCCTTCTGTGTGTTCTCTTGTTTACCTTTACCTTTGCCTTTTCCCCCACCACCAATTGTGGAAGCATGCTTTTTGCCTTTGCCTCTCTTGCCTCCGGCCAACAATGCTACATCCTCATCCTGCTCAACTGGCTTGGCTGCCCCAAGCTGACTCTTCCTGGTCTCTGTTTGAATGCAATCATCCCAAAACCTCTCCCATGTGGTAAGGGTCTCACGTGCACAAACCCATCATCAAAATTCAGCCATGAAGCAGGAAGGCCATTCACTGCAATCCGCACCAACTCAGTGTTTGGAATGACCTTTCCAACTGCTGGCAATGCATCTCTCACATTAGTTATCTTTGTGAGATAACCAGTTGCACTATCATTCTTCTCCATCTTAATGGTCTTCAACTTCTCCCTTAGGACCATCTTTCTGTTTTCATTGGTACTCTGGTAGAGAATGGTCAAGGCAGACCACATCTCATGAGCATGTCTCTTTCCTCTCACATGAGGAATCACATGGTCTTTAATACCATCCAGAATCGGCCTTTTTCCCTTGTTATTCTTTTTATTAAATGCTGCCAATTGAACAACATCAGTAGGCACATTAATAGGCTGCTGTTGGGTATGAACCTAAGTTGCAGGAAACGCTGGCAAGGGGTCCGTTTCCGTACGGAAACGATACGGAAACGTGTACCGTACGGCCGGGAAACGCGTTTTTGGCCGTATTGGTACGTTTCCCGTACAGGAAACCTCACCAGTACGGTCGGAAACGCGTTTCCCGGCCGTACGGTCGCGTTTCCTGTTCCGTACAACATATTTCATGGTTTTTTTTTTTAATTTTTTTTTTTATTTAGTCAATTAAATAATATTTAATTTGTTTTTATTAGGTTTTGGAGGCATCTAGAAGGGTTCTAAAGTTATAAAAGGAGGCTTAGCCTCATTCTCTCATCACACAAATTCAGGGAGGTGAAGGAGGAATTTGCCAGTTTTGCTGCAGGTATAGATGATTATTCAAATATATCATCTTTGGAGGAGAGAAGCACCATGAATCCAGTTAGGTGGTGGATTTGTCATGGAGCAAATGGTGTACATTTGCAAAACCTTGCCATTCGTGTCCTTTCACAAGTGGCAAGCTCTTCATTAGCAGAAAGGAATTGGAGCACCTACGGTTTTATTCATTCTGTGAAGCGCAATAGGTTGGGCTCACAAAAGGCAGAGGATCTTGTTTATGTGCACTCCAACCTTCGCCTTGCATCTCGTAGGGGTCCAGAATATGGAAATGGTCCTTCTAAGGAGTGGGATGTGGAACCAGAAAATCCTGATTTGGATCTCTCTCTTGCTGCCTTGAATATTGAGGACCAGGATCATAGAAGTGGAATTGGCCAAACATCTTCTTCAGCTACACCATCCACTGCTGAGCATGCTTCTGCTGCTATATTTGATGAGGATTCTGATAATGAGTATTAGACTTTAGTCTTGACTCTTTTGACTTTATTGTACTCGCAGCCTCATATATATAATAAAGGCTGATTTTGACATTTTGATATAAAATAAAGGCTCGTTTTGGAGGTTCCGATATTGCTATTTTCATCATGTGTCTGTTATCAATGATCATTCATGAGTAAATGTGTTGTAACTTGTAAATTTGTAATAGTTTATGCTTTGAATTTATGATTTATCATATATGTTTTAAAGTTTAAACTTGTAAGTTGTATGATTTCACATAACATTTCTTAAATGTCCTAAATTATAATATAAATTTAAATTATATATATATATATATATATATATATATATATATATATATATATACCGCGTTTCCCCGTTTCCAAAATTTGGGGAGGTCACGTTTCGCTTCGCTTCCCGTTTCGGAAACTCGTTTCCGTTTCGTGCAACCTTGGTATGAACCATGATATCCCAGACTTCTCCCTCCTCAAAGATGCTCTGCATTCTTTCTCTCCAAATGCTGTAGTTACTATGCCCATCCAACCTATCTTCCACCCTCAATCCCAATGACATCCTTGCTGTCCTAAAAAACTGAAAATAACAATGTTGTAGTAAAGATAAAATTTCTGTGTGTGAAAAATCAACTTGCTGGAATTTTCTGAGTGAAAAATCAGCAACCTGTTATTTTTCTCTTTGCTGTCTCAAACTGCACTTTTAGCACCCAAGCTCTGATACCATGTAGAAATTTCTATTTTCCCACCCCGGTTTTCAGTTTCACCTTATTTCTCCAATTAGTTAAATTCTCTTTCCCATAACCTTACATTCAACAAGCTGGAAAATAAATATTTTCTGAAAACACAAATTCTAGAAAATTTTCACAGTGCTGGAAATTGCAGAAATAAAAATCAGCAGACTAAAACAGCCACACAAAACATTTTAACACAGTGGTTTTTGGTCAACATGACCCTGGAAAAACCCCTACAACTCTTGGGGAAAACCAGTTCGAAAACTTCTCTTTATTTTCTGAATATTGCTTTTACAGTGATGCAGAAATTTACACAGCAAAAAAAATTACAGCAACTTCGAAACAAAACTTATCTCGAAAACCGTGCCAAACTCCACCTCGGTTTCTGTGCCCACAAAACAGAAAAATTACAACAGAAATTATAGCCTTCAAAATTGTACGAACAATGTCG
>CM076580.1:439598901-439608395 GCA_034641835.2 Pinus albicaulis | reverse complement strand
TGACAGGGAGCATGTCAAAGAACAGAGTCTTGTATTGACAGGAGCTTATTTGCATGAGCCCCCAGCGTTGTCACCTTGGAGCAGAACATTATGGATGGAGTGTGCGCAACAGAGATATGGTGGATCTATAACCCATAGGTCCCAGGATCACTTCATATTTGTTGCACAAAGAGGAGGTAATGATGATAGAGACATCTATGGCATATTCCTCTTGACTTGGGTTTCCAAGCATGAGGAGGATTATCTTTTTGCAGCACATGGTTCATTCTTCTTCATAGCATGCCAAAACACTATGGAGGACTCATTTATGGATCCATGTACCATATTACTTCCAGCATATGGTGAAGGTTTTGTCTATACATTCATTGATTTGCACACTTTTGCCATTCCTATGCAGTGCATTGCTTCACAAGAGGGCAAGCTTGTCACATTGCTCCATGAGTTGTATTGGGCCAATCTACATGATGGAGGCAGCCATCTCTTTTGTGGCCTTGGGCAGATGTTTTATCATCACATGTATGTTCATTTGCAGCACTATATCATGTATCATGTGAAGACATGCATGGGTAACATAAACATTTTGCCTTGTACTCTTATCAAGCAGCAACTTGTAAAACTGCGCTGTACTTGTTGGGGAAGCTATTGGTACCTCTTTTCATCACATGTAACCTTCAGCGTTTCCTTCATTTTGCTGCTGATCATGTCTTCATTTGCTGATATATGTCAGACTTGTATGGGAGGCTTGATTATGAGGGAGACACGTGAGCTGGATGTGTCCGTGAGTGGGAAAAATTCTCACAATTTCAGCACTACATGTTCTAATGGGAGCATGGGAGGAGGCATGGCCACCACTACTATGTATGCGTTCTCTCTTGATGTGGGCCATGAGATTGATATTCATCCATTGTACAGCCATGGGCAAGTGTTTGGCCCTATGTTGTTGTCATATTCAGCCATTTACTATCCATTAGTAGATGTGATGGATCTTGTACATTGCTTGCCATGTGATTTTCTGAGGTTGCAGTGGATGAGACTGCGCTGTATCCTTGCGAGGGATTGTTTGCATTATGTATCCTCATGTAACACCTTCAGCAAACATCTCATTAGGATGATCCATGAAGCACATGTCCTATTCTTCATGGATGAATTGTTTTGGGCCAGCTTGTTCTTCGTTGTTGGAGGGACCTTCTTTGGAGGATTGTTCTTCACTTTGCCATTGGAGGGCAATGATTTTGCAGCCCAAGATCAGACTTTCAGCCCACCTTCATTACCAGAGCTTGAGGTGGAAGGAGATTTTCAGGAGTTGCCTTGTCAGGAGGTGGCTCATTTGGTTGGGATGATTGCTTGGGGATGGAGGATCCACATGAGAGAGATGTTCCTGACTCCATGCCTTGATTGGAGAGAGGTGACGAGTTGGTTCACAGTTGATGGGCCAGCTTACACAGTCATAGATGCAGAGCAGCAGCGGTCATGGTCTTCAGTCATAGCCAGAGGCAGTGAGCAGTCTGAGCCATGGGACTTGGGCTATTATTGGCCATGGTGGCGATGGGACCCGGGCGGATTGTTGGTTGGCTGGTATCATGAGAAATCAGTTTGGGATCCTGGCATTGAGATATCCCTTCATATCAGGGTGATGCAGGAGACAGAGAGGTTTCAGTGGGACCCAGGCACATTTTGCAGTATTGGCGGGGAGCATCAGCCAGAGAGTAGGCTTGTTCAAGCATTGCTTGAGAACAAGCAATTTTTGCCGGATGAGGATGCCACTTGGGAGAGCGAGCAGACTTTACAGCATCCATCACTTCAGTTGCTTGAGGACAAGCAACATTTTGCCGGGGGAGACTGTAATATTCCCAATTAGCCTTGCTAATTGGAATATTTTATTTTTGTTTAATTTTGCCGCTTAGTTAGAAATAATAAATAAAGTGAGAAATAAGAGGGGTCACCTCACTTTAGTCACCTCACTTTATAAAATAAAGTGTTTTCCTAGTTGATTAACGTTATAACTTAAAGAGGGGGCCTTGGGGGTCCACACATATATGAGGGGAGGCCTCACGCTGACCCAAGGGTAACTGCAAGGTGAAGGACGCAGTTAAGGTTTTGGAGGGAGTTTAGCATTATAAAAGGAGGGTTTTCCACTTCATTGGGTGGCGCTGCATTTTATATTGAGGGCTGGAGTGGGTTGGTATCCTGCCTTTAAAGACGCCTCGTTGTTTAGTCGGTTCCGCGCACTCGCTAGTGCAACCGAGTGTCTCCCACGAGATCTCACCCTTAGCCTCTAGGGAACTTTCAGTGCCTCGCCCCGGGTAAGGAGCCGGTTTCACCCTACGGGGACTTCGAGTGCCCGCCCTAGTAAGGTTAATTTCTGAGTTTCATCCTTCAGTTTCAGTAGCAGTTTCAGGGGAGATTCGGAGAGGAAGAAGCCCTCTAGTGGCTGCGTAGATCTAGCAGAAACGGGCCGTCAGCCTAATGTTGGACGTGCTTGTCCTGGGAGGAAGGACGTAGTAGGTAGGGGAAGGCCAATGATGCGCATAGCCTTGGAGTGAGGACGCTATTCAGCAGGAAGAGGAGGACGCAGATCCGAAGGCACATTGATAGATCCAGCCTTGGAGATTGCAGATCTGAGCAGATATTTGCAGATCTAGTTCTGTATGGTGCAGATCTGAAGGTATAGCACTAGATCCAGCTTGGGAGATTGTAGATCTGAGGAGATATTGGCAGATCTAGCCTAGATCTGAAGAGATAATATCAAATCCAGCCTTGGGGGTTGCAGATCTGAAGAGGTATTGTCAGATCCAGCATAGATCTGAAGGGTTGGTAGCAGATCTGATCTAGGAGGACGCAGATCTGGAGGGATAGGACGCAGATCTGGTTTGGAGGCTTCAGATCCAGTAGATCTGAGCATTCAGGAGGCAGATCCACCAGGTAGGACGCTGATCTGAGGAGCAGGCTTGTGTTAGAGGGGCTTGACAGCGTTTTCCAGCATCCAGGAGCTTCAGTCTTCAGAGCAGTCTTCAGCCAGCTAGGACGCTGTCCTTGTTGCAGCCATTGTTTGTCTGAGAGGACCTCCACTTGCCTAGGGCAAGGATAGGTGCATTGATTCTGATTTTCTTGTACTCCTCTCTATGTACTTTCAGATTAATAAAATGGCTCAGTTTTTTGGCACTCTATGTGTATTTGTTCCATGATCTGGTTCAGTATTGTATTTTCTATATCTGTCTAGCATATTCCTGTGTATTACTGGTTATTTCCCCTTTGGGGATATTACAATTTCACTCTGCCTCTATCCATCTGAAATTATAGAGACATTCGAATTTCCTAATTGTAGCTATCCACCCAGATTCAGAGATCCGAGCCATTTGTTGACTGTACTAGAAATCCGAACTTGTTACTGTTCTGCTTATCTGAAAATCTCAGAGGTATATATGAACTTCTGACTATGGAAATGTAAAGTGTCTTCACGCTTATATATAGTGGTTGGTCCTCCACAAATAAGCTGACATGTGTATCTGAAGGGTTGTGTCTCCATAATTGTGAGCCGACTTGAGTTATGCTTCATCTTGAGGTCGACATATTAAGAGGAGGACTAGTGCCTGTCGTTGGAGGGCTTCTAGACAACTTTATAGACTTATATACATGACATTAACTCTATGACAATTCCTAAATGCTCACAATGGGAGCTATGTAAAATAAAATCCCTTGCTCATGAAACCCATGAAGCAAGTCTTACAATAATAATTTTATTTTCTTTTTTACAACATTTACAAAAGTGACAGTTACATGTCATTATGAAGACTGAACGTAGTTACACTCTTCAGCACTCCCTTTTAACTAGGGAGGTATTCATAATGGTACTTGGTCTTTCTCAATTTGAAGAATTTCTCATAAGAAGAATCGGATTGGTAACTCATCTGTCTAGCATCATATCAACCAACATTGTCACATAGGAGGCCTTGACTAACAACTCGATCCACATGATCAGAGCACAATGTTGGCGAGACCAATGATTCATAGACACCATAATCATTGTCTCTCAAGGTACATACTCCACCTGGGTGTTCACAGAGTATGACCTACTTTGGACTATTCTTATCTTGGATAGCCAGTCCTCAAAGAATATCGGGCCACAACTACTCTTATCTTGGATGCCCTATCTCATCCTCAAAGTGTATCGGATGCCAGATGATTATCCAATCCTCCATTCTGTCTTCCCAGGTGAAGATCAGAATGATGTGTCTCTCTCTCCCTCCCAATTAAGGAGGACATATCAATTCCAATAACGGAATGTACTCATTCCTAGAGAAGGAATGTACCTAAGCTCTCTCTTGGCATAGGAATTTCCAAGTTTCTTCCAAGTAAGAAACTTGTTTTTAGGCTCCCTCTTAATTAGGGATCTACAGTAGCTCCGCAACTAGTTGCTTGAAGAGCTCCCTCCTTCGATGTCATGAATTTCTTTGTTAAGGAGTCTTCATCTTTTGTGGCTTCTTCATAGGGCACAGGCCATTCATCACTTTCATCCATGTGTCAGTCATGCCATTATTCCTTTCATCAAGAAGTGATCCATTAGTCTTCATCTGGTCTTTCTTCATGTCTTGCTGGCTTCTTCATGCCATATTTTCTGGAAGGATCTTACTTCCTTCTAGATGGTCCTCTTGGAAGACATCCATAGTTCTTCCCTTTGGCAGTCCTACATAAGCCCATCCAGATATTTGTTCAAAAATAAGAAATGAACACTTAAATCAAAATTACCTTTGTGATGGTTTTTTATCATGACAACTTTCATTTTGCATCAACATCCTGCATACATGTTGACATATCTCCCAAAGATATCCATTGTCAACGGTCTCCATCTTTTCCAGTCTTCCATCAGAGTCTTCATATCTTTCTTGGAGATTTCCTAGTCAAATCTTCTTGGTCTTCCAGATGTTGATTGCCTTTACCATGGTTGCATATCTCACGATCTCTTCCTTCCTTTCTTCACACATTTCATTTCATTCCCAGGAGCTTCCAATCACAGTTCCTTAATTGCATTCAACAACCTCATACTTCATATGAGGACATATTATGTTGATTTCATTTGGTGTGACCCATGCCTTCCAACATTCTTTCATAAGAGGAGATTCCTTTCCTTTGATCATGCTTCTCAAAATAGAGCAGTGATCCAAGTTACCTGCAACCATACAACATGGCTTTATAAAATCAAATACAAGCATACAAACCACATTTACCTTTAGGCCATCTAGGCTTCTTTTAGTAATTTCCTTGATTGAAAGGATCTTCAGACTCTTGATTTGCTTCATTTCTTATGTCATCATACCATCATCCCATGAATTCCACAAGTTGGAGTTCCTGATGAAACACTTGCTTCCTCTCTAGATCGGTGAATCTTCCAATGAGGATTCTATCAGAGAATCTTGAGGATCTTGCATATCCCTATCTAGTGGATTTATCCTTTTTGACTTGATGTATGATGAGGCTTGTCCTGGATGACTTCTTCTTTTCCTCAAGTTTCTAATGAGGTTCCCAAGAGCTATATCCTCCATAGTTGACTGCCATGGATTTTGTTCCATTTGTCCTTCATGATTCCCTGTGGTGATGTCATGAGCTCGTGCTTCTAATGCTTTTCCTCTTTCTGCTTTCTCCACTTCTTTGGAGAAATGGATTTCTTCTCTATCTTCCTTGTTATTTCCCTTCTTAAGCTTAGGACAATCTTTTCTGTATAGCATTGATTCTTTGCTATGTTCTTCTTTCCTTTTTGCAAATGTCTGAATACCTTTCATTTGATCCTTTAATACTTTTGCCCTCAACCTGTAATCTCCTATCTTGCATAGAAATTACACGTTGTTGAATAGATTTCTTATCCTCACAGACATTTGTTACCTTGTCCATCAGTTAGTACATTTAGAACAATGAGGATTATCTCTCCCAGATCTTGCAATTGAGATCTTATGAAGATAACCCTTTATCCTTTGATACCTTCAATTTGTGTAGATCAAATCTAAGTGATGTGATCTCCTTTATCGCATCTTTAGAGAATAGTTCTACCAACTTATCATATATATGTCTTTGATGTTTCCAATACTGCTATATGACGGTACCTTTCATAAGAATCCCTTCCCATGTATTCTGAGAAGACCTTTCCATTGATATGTTCAATGACTTGACTTTCTTCGAGGACTATGTCTATCCTCCTTTTCCATGCAAGGAATTTCGATGACCTAACTGACTTATAGATCTCCTTGTAAAACAAAGTCATTTTACCAAATTTGATTATAGAATGAAAGATAGTTACTTGACAAGTGAAGATGAAATCTTCAACTTGATCACTTTGATGGTGGTTGAAGAAGATGTATTAGTGCTCCCTTTTGGATGATCTTCTTCCAGATGAAAAGCCCTTCTTCAATTAAGGAGATTGCTCCTTTTATGATGTCAACGCCTTTAGATCTAGCTTCCTTTGTTGATGGTGATTGATGAGGATGTTTTGATGCTTGCTCGGATGATCTTCTTCAAGGATAAGGAAAGAGATCCTTGCTTCAACGAGAGGGAACTTGCCTTATAGATTTTGAAGATGATGACAATGCCTTCTAGCCTTCTTTGTCTTCAAGATACTTCGACTTCTCGGTGGTGAACGAGTGAGGATCAAAAATGCTTGTAGGGTCTCCAAGACGATGTGATCTTAGTCCTAGAAATGCTTCTCTTGGATTTCTTGCTTTGTAGATCTCTTCATCTTGATGAGGGTCTTTGTGGTCTTTTGCTAAAGACTATAGGTTCCAACACTCTTGTTGGTGTAGACTTCTAGTTGCCTTGATTTGTAGATCTATTCGCCTTGAGTAGAAATAAGGCTTTAGCCTCGATTATTTGATGATCCCAAGACTTCTTTTGAAGTAGACTTCCTTCTTTGATCTAGGGTTTGATTCTTCAATGTAGATCTCGACTTCACTTTGATATCCTTCAACTTTCTTTGATGCCTTTATTGAGATTCGATCCTTGAGTGTCCCTTGATAAGATGCCCTTCCTTGACTTTGACACATTAGGTCCGATACCATGTTGGGAAATCTAGGGCATCATGAATTAGGTGATATCCTATGTTGCATTGGTTGTGGGGATAGGGGACAATGCGTACGGGGGGCGAGTTTCTGGGACGGCTAGAGTGCACCCCCAAATTTTCAAGGGACAATAGGTTGGGGACGACAAGCGTGTTAACTAATTTTATATTTATTAAAAAATTAAAATTAAAATAAAATTTACTATTTCGGCATAAACATGAATGATAAATTAAAATATAAAAATTAGAAGTTCCTAAGTAACCGGATTCGTCCAAAAGGGGCCATGAATCCCGAATCCTCGTATCGAGTACGAATTCGTACTGGATTCTGCCCCAAATCACCGAATACGGCGTATTCGAATGGGGTACGACGTATCCCGACCGTACCCCGTTCGGATACGCCGTATCCCGTGAAACCGGATACGGCTGGGCCCGTGGGTAAGAAAATCGCGCTGTTTTGGCTATAAAGTGAGGTTTTTCCTTATTCTTTTTTCACCCATTTCATTTGTGAGTGAGAAGGAGAGCTAATGTGAGCAAGGAGCAAGTGTGAGAAAGGAGAAAGGGAGTTCTTTCGAAGAGATTCGAGCATTCGGTAAGTGCATTGTCCCTCTATATTTTGCATTTAGTTTGTTGTTAGTGTTTGCAAGTGCATATGTTTTATATATTTGGTTGTTTTTGTTTATTTTTTACAGTATTCATGGCTCAATCAAAGGCAGCAAGACAGGGGCAAAGAAAGGGGAAGAATGTCCCCATTGGAGATGCCCCTCTTGTCCCTCTTTCATCAGGGTCTGCAAGTATTCCATCCACTAGAAGTGGGGCTGCAACAACAACTTCAAATGTGTAGGGAAAACAAATTGTTGACACCAAATACCCATTGTGGAAATATGTGACAAGAGAGGAAGGGGCAGTAAAAAAGGGAGGAGGAGGAAATTGTTCATGGAAATGCAATTTTTGCAATGGCCATTTCACTTGCACATATTTCCGTGTGAAAGCTCATTTGTTGGGTATTTGTAATATCCCCAAAGGGAAATAACCAGTAATAAACAGAAATATGCCAGACAGATATAGAAAATACAATACTGAACCAGATCACTGAATCATGACACATGTAATACCAGAAACTGAGCCATTTTATTAATCAGAAAGTACATAGAGAGGAGTAAATCAGAATCAGTGCACCTATCCTTGCCCTAGGCAAGTGATGACCCTCTCATACAAGAAAATGGCTGCAACAAGGACAGCGTCCTAGCTGCTCTGAAGACTGAAGATGAACTGCGCTGGTACTGGGGCTGATCTCAAGCTGCAAACCCTCACAAATGGAAAACGTTGTCTCTGCTAGTGACAACGCAGAAACAGGTGAAGCACAAATCCCTCAACCCTCCAGACAGATGAACCTACTACAGAATACTGGAAAACGCTGTTGAGCTCCTCTCACAATAGTTTTCTCCTCAGATCTGCGTCCCACCTGATGGATCTGAAGCCTCCAATCAAATCTGCGTCCTTCCCTTCCTGATCTGCGTCCTCCAATACCAGATCTACTGCCAAACCTTCAGATCTATGCTAGATCTGGAACTATCTCCTCAGATCTACAGCCTCTAGGGCTAGATCTGGTGTTATCCCTTCAGATCTGGACTAGATCTATCAATATCTCCTCAGATCTGTCACTCCTCAGGCTGGATCTAGTGCTAAACCTCCAGATCTGCAACATACAAGACTAGATCTGCAACATACAAGACTAGATCTGCAAGATCTATCCTTCCCAAAGCAGGATCTAACAATAAGCCTTCAGATCTGCAACCCTTACCTCCAGAAATGGACAGCGTCCTCACTCTAGGGCTAGACAGCGTCCTTCTGCCTCCCTAAACAGCGTTTTCTCTGCCAGACCAGAACTGCGTCCTCCTTGAACAACGTCCTTCCTCTCCTGAAAGGATCGGCGTCCTCTCTCCAGATGAGACAGCGTCCTTCTCCTTCAAGAATCAGCGTCCTTCCTTCTCTTGCTCTGCGCAGCCACAAGAGGGCTTTTCTCCTCCTCAGATATGCTTCAGAAACTACTGCTGCTGCTACTGGAACTGAAAAGTATACTCAGGACAAACCTTACTAGGGCGGGCACTCGAAGTCCCCCGAAGCTAAGGGTGAAACCAGAAAAACCTTACCAGGGCAGGCACTCGAAGTTCCCCGAGGCTAAGGGTGAGATCTCCGACCGGAGACACTCGTGCACTAAGCAGTGCTGCAGACCGACTAAACAACCGGCGTGCTGAAGCAGACAAAGTCTAGCTATCAATAAGAATATCAAATCATGAATGATCAAATGAGGTGAGAGCCTCTCCTTTTATAACATCAAACTCCCTCCAAAACTTAACTCTCCCTGGATCTGCACAGTTTACCTTGGGTTAGCCTGATGCCTCCCCCATCATATCCACGTGGACCCCCAAGGCCCCCTCTCTAAGTTACA
>CM076580.1:439416401-439593901 GCA_034641835.2 Pinus albicaulis | reverse complement strand
CCAAATTCAGAGATCCGAACCATTTGTTGACTTTACTAGAAATCCGAACTTGTTACTGTTCTATTCATCCGAAAATCTCAGAGGTATATACGAATTTCTGACTATGGAAATGGAAGTGTCTTCACACCTATTTATAGTGGTTGGTCCTCCACAAATAAGCCGACATGTGTATCTGAAGGGTTGTGTCTCCATAATTGTGAGCTGACATGAGTTATGCTTCATCTTGAGGCCGACATAGGAAGAGAAGGACTAGTGCTTGTCGTTGGAGGGCTTCTAGACAACTTTATAGACCTATATACATGACATTAACTCTATGACAATTCCTAAATGCTCACAATGGGAGCTATGTAAAATAAAATCCCTTGCTCATGAAACCCATGAAGCAAGTCTTACAATAATAATTTTATTTTCCTTCTTTACGACATTTACAAAAGTCACAATTACATGTCATTATGAAGACCAAACCTAGTTACACTCTTCAACAGGGTGTTCATTGTTTCATTCTGTAATCATGTGACTTTTAATCATCCACTGCAAAGAAGTAGTAGGTGCTGGGATCTAATCAAGGGTTTCTCCCTTTGAATGAGAAACCTCTTCAAATGTCATCAACCATGGCGTCAACCTGTCTCTCATATTACTGTCATACATCAACAAAACTGTTAGATCACAGAGTCAAACTGTATTAGGTTCTCATACATATATACATCATGGTCATGACAAGTCATCATCAACTGCTTCAATGAACATGTCATCAAACATCTAATAAAGGTTAATTCACTTCATTATCGCATTATACAAATATTTCATCGGAGTCCTATCATTAAGTCAAGTTATCCATTTGTCACATTGTCAAATTTGTTATGTCATCACATAGCAGTTACGACTTACCAAAATCTTATCAAGAACAACAAGAAGAGGATCTTGAGTATCCATCTTACAACCCCCTATTGCTATTAGGGTTACCATACTTGTCAATAGTATCAAATTATCAGATATCAAAAATCAATGTTTCTAGCCTTGCTTTATCTTAGACAAAACCATGACATCCAACAAGGTCACATGACAGGGCAGATGCTTGCCAAATATCAAAGAGATCATATTAGCTGTTACTATAAAATGCACCAATATATCACATGTACTGGAAGTCAAACTTACTTTCATATGCATGTGACTGGCATGCATGAATCAAATTAGTACTGAGGGTGATATTCTTGTCATATCTCGAGCCTTAATTTTCCATCCAACATTGCAGCTAAATTGAAACAATATACTATACATACCTCATAATATTCAGATACCTTTATCAACTTGTAGCATTCAGATAGCATATTTGCTTTGTCATATGCAGTAGTAGAGCTTTCATATTGCACTAGCTTCCTTTTTCCAGTACCAACTTTCATCCTGTTCTGGGACCAACTTCTTCCTGCACCAGCTAGCATACAAGTGATCCTGAAAATGGATCAGCTAATCACATCTTCATTAGGAGGTTAGAAATACTCAAATAATCAAATATTCATGTAGGAAGGATAAGTAAATCTAGAAGATAAAAAAAATAAATCTAAACAAGACCAGTGTCATAACATAAATCTAGAAGGTACTTATTTGTAAAGAGAGGTGATTAGCTCCTACTTGATCCAACCTCCTAGAGTCATTATGTCGATGTTTCCTTTATTCTTCTTCATCAACAGCCAAGTCCAATGATCATCATGATTCATACCATCTCCTGGAGTGAGATTAGTCTACCTAGGGTTACACAAAATTTTCCACAAGTGTTGGATCAACTTCTCATTGATTATGCTAGAGTTTCAAGACCTCAAGCCTTTATTATATCCAGGCTCTTCTTTCAAGCATACTTCAGGGTTACTTCCAGAATCCAAACTCTTACCATCAAACCCTAACTTCTCTTGCTAGAACAAATCTGCCTACGGTTTACTTCAAACCATAGCATTCTTTTAGGTGTCCGCCATTTTCACTTGCTTCGATCAACGATGACTTCATAGGAGTGATATCCATGACTTTTCTTCAACCCAACTCTGATACCATGTTTATTTTTCTTAGGGCTGAATTGTTCTTTTCTTTGATAATTGCATTTATATAATATTCATCATGTACATATTCATTCATGACATAACATCATTAGCAACATATGCAATTATATAGAATGAACAACATCATCAAGAGTGAGCAGAACTAAAAGGAACATCAGAAGAAAAGCACACACACATAGAGACACATGGATTGGTCGGAGACCATGACAAAACCCCACAAAGGCGAAAATCCAGAATTTAATTCTTCTTCTTGTATTAGATTGTCATCGAAAGTTCAGTCAGAGAGGTACAATGTACAAATGTCAACATAATATCCATGGCCATGACTTGTTCACAACTTCGTTTCTAAAGAAGCCTCATCACCAGAATTTTCATATGATACTAACATACATAACTTTCCAAAATACTTTGACTGCCTCTGGACTGCAAGGATGCTATACATATACCAATACTTCTTGTAATGCTGACTGTATATATGTATCTATATGATGATTAGGGTTTCCATTGGAGATAGGGTTTTTGCATATAACTTGAAGATGCCAGGGAATATCAAATGCTCCCATCCACAATTGCAATGCCAAGTGTAATGATTCAACTGAAGTGATGCAAATGTAATACCAACTTGTGCCAACAATAGTGCTAAACTGTAGAGCTAACTGTAATACTCAACATAACTGTGATGCCAATATTAGTATGATGCCAACATAACCATTATGTCATATATACTGTGATGCCATATCAGTATTGCCCATACACTGTACTTATACGTAGATCATATTGTAGAATAATATAGATCAATGCCATATACGGAGAGACCATGAGACTGTGCAATGCCCATGTGTCGAGAGACCATACCATATGCTGTGCGATACCATGAGACCATGCGATGCCAAATACCAACAGAACGATGCCATGCAATTGTGATTCCTCAGATGATACTCTGGAGCCATCATACATGTAGCGCAGAGATATACTACGGAGTGATGTCAAGATCAACCATATAATGCCTTGGTGATATCGAGACCATGTATAAATCATCATCATATATATACTGTCCTACAGCAAGATCATATATACTGTTCTGTAGTGATGACGCCATACATGTATTGTGCTGTAGTGAGATTGTATACATACAGTCCTGTAGCATTGTCTGAGACCAACATAAAACCACTTTCCGAAACCATGCATGCAGAGACTGCTGTGCGAGATCATGTCTATCTATAAGTGCCTAGACCCATCTGTACAAAGACTCATCTATATATATAGAGAGAAACTCGAGTGATGGCAAAAGAGCGTGACCGTACATAATGTGCTGAGCGTGAGAACCTTATCAACGATGAATCCATATAATGTGGAAGTGTCATCATCCAACAAAGTTTTATGACTGTGATACAGAGATAACCATGAAGCCATAACAAATATATCATAGTCAAGTGAAAGTTAGATTCTGTGCCATGCAATGGTTTGTGCCATACGAAATTAATAGACCGTGTCATGCGAAGATAAGACCCTGTGCCAAGCCATGCGAATTCAGTCTCTGTGCTAACCAAGCAAAGATGCCACAGATCATAAGTGAGATTTGTCTCAGAACATAAGTGAAATTTTGCCTCAAAATAGTACCATATGAGCCTCAAAAAACCTGTCCTCCGAAAAAAAAAAATCTCATTTGGGAGGTCAACTCAAGATTATATTTATAGTTGTTTTGACGCGCCGAAGGGTCACATCTTTTGACTGAGGCCGACATGACTTGATGGAGGTCGAACTTAAGTTTATTTCAAATTTGAATTTCAAAAGTAAGTTATTTCCTCCAATTAAATTTGGGCCAACTTGGAGAATTTCGAAGACAGGAGAGGGCTAGGGAATTTCTCCCTAGCTGCCAAAATTTAATAGATTCTTCAATCAACTCCCTCTTGTACTAGGTATAGAGGTCCTCCTCTACTTGTTAGAAGCATACAAAGCAAGCTCATCTTTGATAGATTCAGATTAACATCAATTTTCAAGACCTCTAGCCATCTTGGAAGTCACAACATGATTCTTGTCTTCGTAGATCAAAAAATGCTTTAATTAGGCTGGTCTTTTCTGCCCTCTCTGAGTCCAGTGCTCATCAATTACAAGTTTTCTTGTTACCTTGTTCTTCCATATGCATTAGCAGCGACATATGCATACCCCAACAATATGAGTAACCCCAGTAGTATTTAATATGTTAGTCTCATCGACCTCACAACAAAATACACACATCATAGTAACATGCACAATTGCCCCTTAACATGCAAGATCATCATGAAACAACCACTATATTCTGTCATTACATGATCATAAAGATCTGTCGCTGAAGCTATGCTTAGTCTCTTCCCTTGTTCATTAGTCAAAGCAAAGAACCATCATCCAACACTGCAAGATACCTGCAAGTATACCAACTCTGCCATGATAATCCCTTCAACCTCTGCGCTCTAGTATATGAAAATATTAGTGGAAAATCATCAGTATCAGACAGAATAGGTCTCTTCCCGATACATTAAACAATAGGAAATAGAAATTTTTTGCGGAACCAAGGAATACAAAAGCCTCTATTAATGCATTGAACACGGACCTGAAAACATGACAAGTCTTCAATTTCTACACTGGAAGGACATATCTTGTGAACACCTGGGTGGGGTATGCTCCTTGAGAGACAATGATGATGGTGTCTATTAGTCATTGGTCTCGCCAACATTGTGCTCTAATCTTCTGGAGAGATAGAGCTGTTAGTGAAAGCCTTGCTATGTGACAATGCTAGATGAAATGATGCTAAATGGATGGGTTACCAATCCGACTCTTCTTATGAGAATTCTTGAGATTGAGAATGTCAAGTACCTTGTATGGATTATGAATACCTCCCTAATTAAGAGGGAGTGTTGAAATATGTAACTAGGTTCGGTCTTCATAATGACATATGTAATCATGATTTTCTGTATTTAATTAAAAGAGAAAAATAAATTTATTATTGTTATTCTTGACGCATGGGTTGTGTCATGGTAAAGGGAAATTTATTTTTAGGTCAAGCACTCATTGAGTACTTCTAGGTTTGTTATAAAGTCAATTGAGACATTGTCATGTATTGAAGACCCATTTGGGCATGTTACATATTGTAAAGAAAATTTATTTGAGTGAAAATAGAGACAAAAGACCCTCCAAGACCTCTTCATGGCACAGAGATCAAGTTTTCCTAAAGAGAGGAATTCGTACCCCTCACAAGCCTATAAATAAGAAGGAACTTGACCTCATTTGGAGTCTGGACACTCACTCAAGCAAGTTTTATCTCCTTAAGATCGAAGCTAGAAAAGGATGAAGAAGGAGAAGAAGAACTAGTTCGAAGTTTTGGGCCTCTCTCTCTCTCTTGTTAGGGTTTCTACAATTACAGGGTAAGACGGAATTATGAAGCTGCATCGTAGCTGTGAAGCCAATATTAATCAATAAATTAATTAATGTGTTTTTCTTAAGTTAAAACCTACGAAAGAAATCGTAATACTTGCTCCTCTTGAACAAACACGTAAAGAGGACTCTTTCTTGCATGCTAGACACTTGACCTATGCAGAATACCTTCCAATGTTACAAACACCAACATTCTTGATTTTAGGCTCCAACGGATGTCAAATCCATGTTCCTGTTTTTTCTTTTGTTGGGTTAGAATACCCCTGAAAACTGTAAAGCCAAGGATCTTGCTCTAATACCAATATGATCCATAATCCAGCTTTAGTATACCAATGATCCTTGATTTCAGGCGCCATTAGATGTAAAAATCCATCTTCTCATTTTTTCTTTCATTGGGTTGGCATACCGCTGAAACAAGGCTCAACCTTCTTCGATACCAATATGATCGATAATCTGGCCTAGGTATCCCAATGCACATATTGTCACAACATATCCTAAGAGAATTGACCTGATGGAAGTTGAAATACTATTGCTTCTATCCACTTCAATGTCTAGAAGTACATTAATCATTTCATTCTTATTTTAATAATCTAAAGCAATGGAATCTAAACAATTGAATAAAATAAAACAACAGAGCAATGGATGACACCATTGGCACAAGAGATCGCCCTAGGGCCTAGAGAACCAAATATTGGAAAACTTTCCTATTCAAGAAAAACAATATATTCTGCACTCTAATGGAGTTACATTCAAGAGAAATGCAGAGTTATTGAGATTTTGTGTATTTCTACTATCACTTTGCCTCCATAAACTTGAGTTTCATTTGGTTTGCTGGTACCATAATATTAAAAACCGGAATCGGTGACGGAACCAGTGGACCTAATGAACCGGTAACTGGACCAGAACCAGTCTAACCGGTACTGGTCAGGTCTAAATGAACTGGCTTTAAAAAAATTACATTAAATAATTATTTTTTAATAAAAAAAACTATTTTTAAGATTTGCAACCATGATTCAAAGCCAATAGAGACAAAATATGCAAATTTTGGTCATTTATATACCATGCAAAGGTGAATATATCAAAATGGCACCGAGTGCAATACATATCATCGAAAAATACAGCTCCAATGAGGCTCCAAATGGCCCATAAAGTCCAAAAACAATGCTACAAGCTATGAAGCCATGGGCCTAATACAAAACTACACATGAATCATGATCAATCATCAAATTCATCACTGCTACTAGACACTGGATCAACATCGGCAGTTGCATAGACATCATCTGGATCAGAGTCTAAGGATGCCTCAGCCTCAGGGTCATCTGCAACCTGAATACCACTGCCACCAATAACAATAGAAGTGGACCTAATGGAAGCACGAGTTACTCGAGCTGCATGACTAGTGCCTTCCATTGGTTGTTTGCCTTTCCTTGATGTAGCTACCAATCCTGGGTCTCCGTCTGATGGTGCCACCAGATCTGCTTCAAATTTACCACCCGCTAATGCTGCATGAAAATCAAAATCTGCCTCAAACATTGGATCTTCAGTCTCCTCCACCCATTCTGATGTTGGATCAATATCATCCAACACAATGGGATCTAGATCAGGTGTTTTGCTCATCAGTTGGTTCTGCCTCAAGTGAAGGTTGTATTGCACAAACACAAGATCATTTAACTGTTTCTGTTCCAAACGGTTTCTCTTCTTTGTGTGTATGCGCTCAAAAACAGACCAATTGCACTCACAACCTGAAGCACTGCAAGTTTGGGTGAAGTTTGCAATTGAGGACATTGGCCGCCAAATGACTCCCACCAATGTGCTGCAAATAAAAAGACATTCATTAGTAACATAGTTCATTTCATCACTTATTTACAAACAATTTAACTTGAAAAGAAAAATTGGAATTGCTTACCTGGTTGATCCACATCTCTTGCCATTTTCGCCAAGTTCTTTCCAAAGGTACCAGCTGCCATACTAAAAAGAGTAAGTTGTTTATGTGTTTCCAAAAGGTCTGCACGGTTAGGGACCATGCGCTCCAAGCAATCAATCAATCCAGATCTAACCTCCCCGTCCTGTTGATCTCCTAGCCGAGCTTTAGAATGATACTTTGGGTTCAAAAAATACCCAGCTGCATGTATGGGATGATGGAGTTGATTGTTCCATCTGTTATCAATGATCTCCCATATCCGGCCATATTTAGCTAACCTGTCCCTGTAAATTGCCCGTATCTGCTCCTTTGCCTGATCCATAGCTTCATAAATGTATCCCATTATCATCTTTTCCCCATCCACCATCCTTAGCACCTTAACAAGGGGCTCAGTAATTTTTACCAGCTCTGAAGACCTTTTCCAAAAATAATTGTCAAAGACTTTCTTTTTGGTGTCTTTTCCATCTTGTCTACGAGCCCACCGGGATTCAATCCAATCATCAGAAGAAAATATTTTCTGCAGGTTTTTCTGTTGAGAATTGAGACATTGCAACGTGAGGAAGTGAGTTGCAAATCTCGTAATGGCAGGCCTAACAAGCTCTTTGCCCTCAGTGTTTTTCCTCATTAGGCTCAATACCCATGAGTGGTTGTAAATGTATTTTGTAATGCACTTGCCATGCTCTACAGTGTTTTTTACCCAATCCACTTTGCCTATGTCCTCAAGCATGAGGTCTATGCAATGTGCAACACATGGAGTCCAAAATATGGTATTATACTTGGACTCAAGCATCTTTCCAGCAAGAACATAGTTTGAGGCATTATCTGTGATGACCTGCACAACATTTTGCTCCCCCACTTCCTGAATAATCTCATCCAAAAGCTCAAATAGAAGTGTTGCATCCTTCACCTTATCAGATGCATCAACTGATCTCAAAAACATTGTTCCTCGAGGGCAAGAAACAAGGAAGTTAATGATAGTGCAGTTCTTTCCATCAGTCCATCCATCTGACATTATGGAACAACTTGTTTTGATCCATGACTCTTTATATTCAGCCAAATACTCATCAATATTACAAATTTCTTGTTGCAAAAGAGCTCCCCTCAAGTCATGCACAGTAGGGCCTTTGAAGCCCTTTCCTGTAATTAAAACAGAGTCCCACATAGCTTGGTAATAAGGTGAGCAAGAAGGATTAAATGGGATATCTGAATCGTACCACCAACTAGCAATGTATTGATAAGAAGTTTCTTTGCATTTTTTTTCCAATGTTGATCCAAAGTGGGTTGACGACTTGGCTGGGAGGAAGTGGCTGTGGGATTAGCAGTGGATGAGAAATAACTCTGGAGGTTGGGTCTCTTTGTTGGTTTTGATTTTTGGCCCAGGCCAACAGGAGGAACATAGTGAAAGGGGTCATTGGTGGAAGGGATAGAAGTGGAGTCTTGAATCTCATAATCATCATACCCACTCTGTCTCATGATATGTATTAGTTCCCTCTTCCTTGCAATTTCATATTGGATGGCCTTCTCCCTAGCCTTAGTCTCCTCAAACTTTTCAAACTTGGCAAGGTATTCTGCCCTAACCGGACCTATCAGTTCATTAGGTGCATCACATGGCTTTAGTTGGCCTCTTATCCCAGCCAAGTGTTGTTTCAATCTAAGAATACTCCCACCTCCAATACATTTTTCACAAAATTTGCATATCATCTTTCCATCAACCACATCACAATGGGCCCATGCATTGTCCTTGGTTTTTGGAGCCATCTTGACTTGAAATAATTGAAATTTGGAAATAAATCTGCCATTTAAAAAAAATTGCAGCTAAGATAAATGGACAACTAAGGCTAAATTTACGAAACAAAATGCACATTCAAACTTAAAAAATTTGATAGCATAGGGCTAGAGATTTGAAAGCAATAGCATAGCTAAACACATGAGAAAATAAACACATGAACAACAATGAAATGATGGATTTTTCAAGTGAAAATCCTTATCTGGCAGTGCAAACTAGCTTCCTTAGCGTCCTCTTGAAGATGCCAACTCTATTGACAGCTCCAAACTATCTCTAAGATAGCTCCAACTCCAACTCCAAGCCTCCAAGATCACTGCTTCGGCAAACACTCAACACTCTCCAGGCTTTCAATCAAACTCACAAACATCAAATAAGATGGTGTGAGACAAAGGAGAGGCTGCCCCTGCTTATAAAAGATTGGGGAGGGTGTTTTTGGAGGGAAACAACCCTCCCCTTACCTCCACATCAGCCCTCAAACCCATCTCTGGCTGTGTGTGGTTCCATCTCATAAACCGGCCGGTTAGCACCGGTTAACCACTATTTCAAGGTCAAAGGCAAGGTCTGATCGATTTTGTTGACCGGTTTGGACCGGCAAGCATCCTGACCGGCCGATTTGACCAGTTTTCGGGTCAAACCAGCCGGTTTTTAATACCATGGTTGGTACACACTCTCCTTCGAGAATTCATACACCCAATTAATGCTTTGGACTATGTTGTTTCACTGTAAACAGGCTCAGGTATTTTGAACTTGTTCTTCCTTTAGCACAGAATGATGCCCATTGTTATTGGGTTCTCATGCTCCCATTCTTTGAATTTCCTTGATTATCGTGTTGCTATGGTCCCACTTTTCTTGGAACTTATTTGGTAGCTTGCATTTATTGTTTATGTACTTGTATTTCTTTTTACACATTTCAATAAAGTTTATATTTCACATCATTTTTATTCATTTGTATTCATTTTTAACAATAGCGAGAATGTATCTAGCTTTTGTACACAACAGTTTATTCCAGCACGGGAATGTGTGCTTTTTTCACTTTTGGTTTTTAATTTCTCAATCTTTGTGAAGAGAGTATTACAAGATCCGAGTTGTCTGTAGTGCGAGTTTTTGAAGGGTTTTACGGTGGTTTTTTGCGGTCTAATTTCTTTAAAATCCGGCAGGAATTTATTGAAAACAGAATTTTGATGGGTAACCTTGCACAATGGAAGTGCCCTAGAGGTTTTTTAGGGTGCTGAATCCATATATGAAATCAAAAAACCATTTTAAATAACATAAATCAAAATTTTACCTCAAATTTTTTCACCGGATTCTGGCACTTGAAACTTAAAAAAGTCGCACTAAAAACAACTCCTTACAAGATCTGTTCAACAGAAAAAGTGCACAACAGTTTTAAAAGAGTCTTCAAAGAATACAAGTGATATTTGTAAACAGTGTAAAATTGAAAATGAGCTAAATGGTATCAGGCACTCTAGATGGTATTCTTTTTAAGTTGATTTTCACATTATTATATCCATGTTGTGGAATTGCTGTAGGCATGACATAGACATATAATCTTTGCATTATAACTAGAAATCCTCGTATTTTCTAATAGATGATTGTATTCTTCCCATGTTTATACATTGTGTACTATTTTGCAGTGTTGGAAGTGGGATTGTTATCGTTTTAATTGCATCAGCTGCTCGGTTGTTTGATTGTATGCTTCCTGGACAAGATGCTTGGCGCTTTATTGTTTCTGGGTTGAAACACAGGATGGATGGATCATGGAAGCTATTTTACTTACAAGTAATTATAAGTGCTTTGTAACATTATTATTTTCTTTATTCAGTGTAATCCTATTTTTTGTTATATCTTTCCTTAACCGTTTAAGATTACAGGTATCTTTGGTGATGCTATCATCTGGGATGGTGTGGATATCCACTGCTCACAGAGCTGAAAGACGACAACTTTTGGCATTCCATCAACTTATAAATTGGTCATTGGCTGGTCTCTTTCTTTCTCTATTTAATCCCCCACCTTAATTTTTATGATATCTTGCTGATTTGGCAATTCAAGGTCTCCTATATCCTAAGTTCTTAATAACATTAAGAAAACCTTCACTTCGTTTTTTCTTTCTTTGATATATTGTTCAAGTTGCTTAATAAGCCTGTTTTTCCGAGGATAGTTTTTTATTCGTACTTGTAATTGTTTGACATGGCTAGGCACACATCCACATGTATAGACGGTGCAATTAAAGGGAGTTCTATCCTATTTAGCATTGTTGAAAAAGTCTGTATCAGCAACAAATTTTCAAGGGTCTAGGACTCATTAAAACATATGATAAATTGACAAACATTAAAAATACAAAATTAAATTAATTTTTTCATCTTTTTTTTAATTGTAAACCTAGCATAACATCAAATAAGCACATTGGCACTTAGATATGGAAAAAGCACCAATATATATATGATGTAGTAGATGCCAAATCATTATTGATACATCAAAGTTGATATTTTTTTCTTGATTCTCATAATAGTTCAATCAAGGACTCAAAAATGGGCAACCAATACAAAATGACATAAAAAATATATAAATGTATATCAAGTCTCAACATTATGAGTCATTTACAATGACAAATCTAGCAACTAGCTATCAATTTTCTCTCCCTCGTTTATGACAAAAAGTAATTTCTCATATGCGACTAGAAGGTCCTGCACCATTTGTTTGAAGGCAATTAAATTGGTCAATGTATCTGTTGTAGAAGTTGGTATTGAGGCTGCCACATCACCCTCCTTGGTGTCAAGGTGCTCCTTTCATAATGGCTGTGGGTCAACATTCTGTGCCCCCTATGCTTGTTGTTTCTCCTTCTCTTCCTCTAACCATGGAGGGGCCTCCCCATAATAGACATCTGTTTCTCCACAACCCATTGAGACATTATGCTAATGTTTTGGAATGAAATGGTGTCCACATCATGCATTTTCTCAAGCTGCCCTACACGTAGTTAGAGATTACAATGGACATAAACCAACTTTCAACCAAGATTTTGATGACAAGAGAGACGGGGGTGCGGGGTGATGCTCAAGGGGGATGTGTGGGAGTACCCTCAAATTTTAGGGAAATTTCAGGGGCGCGGGGAACGTCGAGGTATATATATAATTCAAGTTCATTTTAAATAATGAAACCCTAAATAGTCTAATAGTAATACATTGATCCACACATAAAATTAAATTCATAATTGAATTAAATAATGACATACATTGATCCATTATCATCATTTATTTTAATACATACATCATTCATATGACATACTCATCATTCATCCATACCATGAGATTGAATAATAAAATTGAATAATGAAATATTCAAATACATTGATCCATATCATTCATCATTCTATAATTTACATTGATTTAAAAATTAAATTCATCATCCATCATTTTAGAAGAACTCGATGGCGAGTAAGAGAGCAGAGCTCGACGACGGCAAAAGAGCACAACTTGACGGCAGGCAAGAGAGCACAACTCAATGGTGACAAGAGAGCACTCAACAAAGCTCGACGACAGAGAAGAGAATTTGGGAAATGAATAGGTAAGTTAACCTAGGTAAGTTTTAACTTTTTAATTTTTAATTTTGTTTTATTTTTTATTTTTATTTTTAAGTTTTGTTTTATTTATTATTTATTTTTAAGTGTTTTAATACGTGAATTTTCATTTTTTTATATTAAGTGTTACTAGACAAATTCGAGGGGGATGCCTAGAAGCACCCCTTTTGAGGAGTCGCGTCCCCCACGTAGGGGAAACACACCCCCTGCACCTCCCCACGACTTCCTAAAAGGGGTGCATGGGGAAACACACCCCTAGACGTCCCCTCGTCTTGGGTGTGAGGGGTGCATTTACCCGACCCTGGGGGACGTATCCCCGTGGAACACCTATATTATTAATGCAATGAAACTCAAACTTATAAGAGGTTCATAATAAATTTAATGGGATTTGAGGGTCATAGATATGTTAAAGGGTCATAAAATATAATAATTGTAATTTCTTAGATGATATGAACAAAGTTTGTTATCACACACATATTCAGAATACATGGAATATGAGAATATCATAGGATAAGTAATATTTATATATAAATATTTAAATACACAATTTATGATATGCTGATACAAATGAGGGCCTTGTATATATTCCTTTGTGGGATGCCCTTGCATGAACAATTATGTCTTTTGAGACATGTCTTTTTATAAATATTAATTATTGTTATTATTATTTTATACATATTTATGTTCATAACATTGACTTCCCCTTTAGAAATGCTTTGTACTCAAAGAATATGGATGGAAATACGTGTTATCTTTTTCTGTCTTGTAATATATTCACATCTTTTCAAATTCTTGTAGCTATCATCCTCAATGGTTACAAGATGATATGAACTTTTGATTGTGATACATAATTATTTGATTGTGGAATGATCTAAGCATCTCAAATCAATCTTTTGTGGAACTCTGTGCGTATAGGCTTCCAAAGATGAATTGTTGTCATAAGACTTAATTGTGTTGACATCGACATTCTTCGAAACATAAATTTATTGTTTATGTATTGAGTGATATGTACTGAATGGTTGAGATATTTGCTCTTATTATTTGTGTGTTGATGCAAAGTTCTTGTATCTTGTTTTTTTTTTAATGTACATGTAGCATTTTCTTTACTTTTTTTTGGCATGTGATCTTCTTTGTATGTTGTTGTTACTGGTTTGGTTACTTGATCTTCTCTTGGAATCTCGATCATTTGAACTGCAATATCTGAATATGTCTTTACATTAATTAGATTTGAGTTTGACTGAGTTGTGAGGTTAACGAGATCTGTATTTGTTACCTTTTCTTCAACTTGAATTTCCATATCTAAAATTTTTGATACTTCCTTCTTGATAAATTGTTGTACTTTGTTTTCCATCAAGTTCTTGTCCTTCTTAAGCTTCTTAATTTGCGTAAGTAATTTTTCAATGTGGCCCATAAGTTGGTCTACGATAATTTTGTCAACTTCTTTTTGCATATTTTAATTGATTTTTGGTGTTCTTGAAAAATTACTTTTAAGATATCTTTTATGTCTTCTAGTTTTTTTGAATGTAATGTCTTATAGTGTTATTTTTTTTCTTCTTGTAAGAAAATGTGAAAAACCTCTTCTTCATATTGAAGATGAAGGATCCTATTGATTCTATGTGAACCCAAAATAATGTCACTCTGATCGCTCCATGGGGATCTAACAAAGAATTGCGATATAAATATATAATCCCAAATGTTTAATTATAAATTGTTTGTCTTTTGTGTCCTAGTGGCCTAATTTTTCAATTATATTTGACTCGAGAATCACCAATTGGTTTGCGAATCTAGGATTAATAGAAATAATAATTTTGGTCGAGAGTAATAGAAATAATAATTTTTCTTCCTTAAGAGTTTCCTTAATTCTAAATAATATTGAAGCATATATATATATATATATATATGAAGTTTTTGAAAATCATCCTTTCTCCTTGGTTATAAACTCCATTATTTTTTCGTCAATGATGGACTCCATTTTGCTTTATATAAAGTCTCTTTTAGAAAAAATCACATAGTTTTTTAAGTTGATGACTTCGAACCACTTATTGTTGTTTAATAACAAAGACAAAAATGGATAGGAGGATCCATTGAACAAATGAATATAGTAGAAATGCAATGGTTAATTCATAACAGACGGACATAAAAATAAATATTATAATATTAAAAAGAAACATTATAGAAAACACAAACAATTATTCAAATACAAAAAAATATATTAAAATTAACAAGAAAGTAATAGAAACAGATCGAAAATAATATTAAAATTCAAATACAAACGGATCGAAAATAATATTAAATTCAAATTGAACTTTAAAGATTACGTAAAGTCAAGAAAGTGTTAAAAGAGAAAGGAGAATAATTAGAAATGAATGAAAGTAGCAATAAAAAAGAAAATTTTAAATTAGAAATTAAGGAATACAATATTAAAAAGAATAAAAATAATGGCTCAAAAATTGAAACCACCAAATTTATAAATTAAGAATAATAGGAATAGTATCGTTACTTTATGTATCTTTTATTTGGTATGGAAATAAAAATAAAAAAATAATAAAAAAGAAAGAGATTAAATTGAAAAAATATGTTTTTTTCTATCTAAATAAAAAGAAAAAAATAATAAAAAAAGAAAAGATTAAATTTAAAGGTTATTGGTATAATAATAACTAAATTAATAAATATTACAGAGAATGAAAAAATCTAAAGATTGTTGTTGTTAATACTAACTCAACCAATAAATATTACATACAATAGTAAAATAATAATAACTCAATCAATAAATATTATGAATATTACACATAATGAATCTCCAAAAAAAATTCTTATATAGGTATCAAAATAATATGAATAAGAGAATAAAATAATGTAATCAAATGAAAAAGATTATTTAAAAAAAAATATAAGAAAATAATGAATATAATTAATATATAATTTTCAAGAAAATATAATTAAAAAAAGAGAATAAAAAGGAGAATATAAAAAAATATTTAATTAAAAATAAAAGAATAACACATAAAAAAAATTCTTATATAGATATCAAAATAATATGAATAAGAAAATAAAATAATATGTAATCAAATGAAAAAGATTATTTCAAAAAAAATATAAGAAAATAATGAATACAATTAATATATAATTTTCAAGAAAATAAAATCAAAAGAAGAGAATAAAAAGGGGAATATAAAAACATATTTAATTAAAAATAAAATAATAATGAATAAAGGAATCAACGAAGGAATTAATAATTAAAAATAACATCTAAAATAAATATGAATGAAAATAAAAAGTTGCTAGGGTCATAAATTTTTAAGAAACAAAATGAATTTTAATGAAAAGAAAGGCCAAGTTAAATATAATTAAAACATAATAAATAAGGGGAGAGAAAAAAAATAACTACAAACCAAACAGTGTAGGAGACCAATTAAATCTAAAACAACAAAGACAATATAGAGAAGAAAACCAAAGAAGGGAAATAAGAATAAAAAAACAGAAACAACTAAGAGCGAAAGAAAACAAAATATAAAAATAATAAAAATATAAAAGACTACACCTAAGACAAAAGAGTTGAGATCCAATAACTTCTAATCTTTTATCCATCCAATAATTACTAATTTTCCATCCACCATCCATTTTACTTTGTTGATAATTTTGTCGAATAATATCTTGATTTTTAGTATTCTCATGAAAATAACCCACTTCTAACCCACTTCTTCTGAATATAATAGTTTCTTTTTTATTTAATAAAATTTGAGTAAATTTATAGATTCCTTGGTGTATGAGACTCCCTTGTTTGTGGGACAAGGGACCCACCTCCACGCAATTTTAACTGCTATGCTAAGTCTACCTGCTATGTTAAGTCTACCTGCTATGTTAAGTCTACGAAAGCAAACATACTATACCACATATATACTCTACCCTTTTAGGAGGAAACCCATGCTCTTAACCATTAAGCCCACTCAAACGATATAGTTCTTGTTTTAATAATATAGTTCTTGAAATTCGTGTAACTTTTATTTTTCCTATACCTCCACTACTTCAATATGATGTCACTTTATATTATAATAACCTTTTAATACCTTATAAAATACCCTTCTTTTATTATAAATTGTTAATTTTTTAAACCTTTCGACTATTAATATATTTATTAGATTAATTAACACTTATGATTATTTCTTTTATATCTGTATGACGGTCGCCCCTATGGTTAGAACAATTGCAATATTCCAATTGCTCCATTGTTTTAATTTTCTTGCAAATGGTGGTTTAATCGACTTGTAGGGCAACACACTGTTATGGATGGCGACAATTTGAATTGGCGCGAACAAATATAGACGTGTAGAATGGATGCATAGTTACCGATATGGTGTCGTACGGATGAATCGGTGGCGTACGAAAATCAACGGAGAGCAGCAAGGGTAGAGCAGCTAGTTTTCAGTGGACAGTGGGCAGAGCAGCAAGGACAAAGCAACAAGTTTTTAGTGGTTAGACCAACAGATATTGAAGAGTTAAGCATAAAACAAAGGGTCAGTTGTGGGCAAAGATTTTGATTTCCCTTAATATCATCATGATAATGGGACAAGAAACTTTAGAACCCGTGGAAACAAATGATATAGGGCAAGTGAAAATTGCCTCATCAACGAAAACTGGGAAGTGGGTTTGGGTCAATGCCAAACAATATCAGGGCATTTTAAAAAGGAGACTAGCTCGTCTAAAATGGGAGCAGACAAGGAAAAAAAGGTCTCAAAGGGAGAGTATTGTTTGCAAGAAACAACATTCAAACAAGTATTCTTCGCAAACATGTGGCAACAAGTCCAAAGGAAAAGAAAAAGTTAGTGATGATTATGCTTTATATAGTCCCACATCCACACCTCTCACTTGGTCATCTGATCTTTATGTGAAAGAACTCTTAAATGTAAAAGAAAGGTTGGAAGCAGTAGAAGCTAAAGAGCTGGAAAGAGATTGTACAATCCATATAATAACAACTGAAAATCAGGCTTTAGCAGAAAGCAACAAAGTTTTGAAGGAACAAGTGGCATTACTACAGGAAGCTCTCCGAATAGGGAAAACAGAATGGCAACACATGAAAGCGGAGGTGCAAAACATGAAGAAATTTGCGGTGGAGAATACATAGGTGATGAATGCGAAGCCATCCCAGGATAAGGGGAAAGTAGTTGCTCAAATAGACAACAATGAAGAAACATCAAGAGAAGAGAGGAAAGGAGATCCCACAAAACTTTCCAAAACTTGGGCTCAAGTTATTAGCAATTCTGCTAAGAGGGAAGAAGAAACAAACATTCAGGTTAACAACATGCAAGATAGAGAAAGCAAGGAAAGACTGGATAGAGCAACAAACATAATTATTAAAGGGGTGAAGGAGTATGGGAAAAATGAATGTACTCTTGACCTTGCAAGAGACTTCTTGAAAGACAAGCTCCAATGGCAAGGACAAACATGTCAAGCATGGAGAGTAGGTAAGCTTAACGGTGAGAGAGCCAGGCCCATAAAAGTCATCATGCCCAACTTGCGTGATAAAGATATCATTCTAAGCAAGAAGCAACTCTTAAGGGGTTCTCGGTTTTTTCTAGAAGAAGATTTAACTGTAAGACAACAAAAGGAAAGGAGGGATGAAATGACAAAAGTTAGGGCAGCAAGAGATGAGGGAAAAAGAGCATGGATTTATAAAGGTAAAGCCATGATTGCGCAATTTGGACCTCCTTCCAAAGCAAGGCAGCAAAATGATAACAAAGAAGAGGCAACACACTCTTTAGCAAGAAATGAGGAAGCAAGGTCATTATGGGCAAGCAAGGATAAAGACTCAACTGTGAGTCTTGCATGTCAAAACAAATAGAAATCAAGTCTTACCCAGGTTTCCTTAAGATTAGTTTGTTGGAATTGCAGGGGTTACCCATGGAGACGAGGACTTGGTTTAGGGCCTATTGCGGAAGGTAGAGACATAATTTGCCTCATAGAAACACATGAGCATGAAGGGTGTAAGACACCTTTGTTTGAAGGGTACTGGAAGATAGCAGTGTGGAACAAGGCAGCAGGGAATGGCAAAGGGCATGGGGGTATCATGGTATTAGTAAGAGAAAAAGAAGGTTGTTTCATTCAGCTAGAAAAAAAGACCCAAATAAGCAATTTGTTTGGCTTAAAATATCAGAAAATGGAAATCACATTAGAATTGCAGCTTGCTATTTTGCGCCGCAAGTTTCAAAAATCTACAAAAGTAGAGGGCTTGACCACAAAGATCCCTTTGCAGCCCTAAAAACATATATTGCAATATATTCTCAGCTAGGTGAAGTCCTTATAGTGGGGGATTTCAATGCTAGAACTGCAAGTGAACAAGCTAGCATTCTTTGTTGTAAAGAAGACTGTGACCCTATCTGGCTTACAGAAGAGAGTAATCATCAGTGGGAACGAATTTCAGAGGATAAAGGCTGCAATCTCTTTGGAGAACAACTGCTTATGCTATGTGGGGCCTTCGATTTAGTCATTTGTAATGGTTTGAGTCTTGACTAGATGGGAAAAGTCCGGTAATTTCACTTGCAATACTTACAATGGAGCAAGTGTAGTAGATTATGTAATTTGCTCGCATAGTTTGTGTGAGAAAATGGAGGAAGTGTTGATTGGAGATCAAATTTGGGACTTAAAATCAGATCACAAGCCAATCTATTTAAGTTTCTCTTGGACCGAAAAGAAGTAATTAGGGTCAAAAAATCAGTGTGTTCAACAAAATCCCCCAAAGGGCAGAATTATTTTGAATCTAGAGAATTGTAACACCTTCAATATAATGCTAGAGAGGCTCTTCAAGAAGGAGGAAATCCCATCTCATGGCCTTCATAGTCACAGATTAACACATTTAATTCAAAGCGCACTTGCGGAGTGAAAAAGAGCAAAAATTAAGAAGTCTGAAACAAATTGTTTTCCGGTTAATGCTTGGTTTGACGAGGAATGCAAAAAGGCAAGGAGAAGGTGGAAGGAATCAGACACGGATAACATAAAGCTCAAAGCTTACAAGCAGATAGTAAAAAAGAAAAAAGCTGATTTCATGGTTTCAAGGAGAGAAGAACTAATCTTCCTCGAGAAAAATAACCCCAAATTATTTTGGAAGGAGCTCCAATCGAAAAAGGTGCAAACTGAAAACAACATTACAACTTCTAAATGGTTTGACTATGCAAGACAACTTTATGAGCAGGATCCCAAGGTTGACCCTCCTCCTTTGGTCAACACAGACACAAAACTCTTCACGGTGCAAGAGGTAGAGATGGGTATCAAGAGGTTGGGCGTTGGAAAAGCAAAAGACTTAGATGAACTCCAAGCAGAGTATCTAAAGTGGGGCTTAAAAATTCTTTCACCTCACATCACAAAAATTTTCAACAACATCTTACAGCAGGGGTTCCCCACAGATTGGACAACTAGTATGGCAATACCTCTTTTCAAGAGTGGTGACGTCAATAATCCCTCCAACTATAGAACCATAATGATAAACCCCCTTTTTGCAAAGTTATTTGGAATTATGTTAGAAAAGAAAATCAGCAAGTGGGCAGAAGAAAGAAATAAACGTGCTAAAGGGCAAGCGGGTTTTAGACCTAAACATTCCACAGTTGATCATTGTATAACTTTAAGGCCCATCATTGAAAAAGTTTGGGAAAAAAAGGAAGAAGTTTTCTGTTGCTTTGTTGATTTCCGAAAAGCCTTTGACACGGTTCCTAGGGATAAGCTTTGGGGCAGAATGGAGGAACTTGAGGTTCCCAAGCATTTGAGAGCAGCTGTGCATAGGTTGTATGAAGAGGTGAAAGTCAAAATCAGAACTTCAGCTGGCATTTCTGAAATTTTTAGAAGCGATATCGGGGTCAAGCAAGGTTGCCCATTGTCTCCTACCCTTTTTAGGTTATATATTGACAAGCTTGAAGAGTGGCTAAATTCGCAAGGCGGTGACGGTATCCATTTGGGCAAATTCGTTATCAGGCTTCTTTTGTACGCAGATGACTTTATATTGATTGCTAAATCGGCTCTTGGTTTGCAAGAGCATTTATGGTCCCTTGAGCATTTTTGTAGAAGGGTTGGGATGCAAGTCAAGATTAGCAAAACGAAAGTAGTGGTTTTCTCTAACAAAAGAAAGCATAACCAACATAAGTTCTATTTTGAAGGAAGCATTCTGGAAGAAGTCGCTGAATACAAATACCTCGGAATTGACTTCAACAGAAATTTAAGTTGGGATGGTTGTAGAAAGAAAAGAACTTTAGGGGGTTGGAAAGCATTTTATGCTCTTCAAAACAGGTGTAGAGAGGCAGAGCTGTGGGACTAGAAAACCACTCTAACTCTTTTTGGGCTTCTAGTGATTCCGGTGATTCTCTACGGTTGTGAACTGTGGGCCAGCAGCACAACCAAGATGCAGTGGAAACAAATTGAGAAAATTTAGAAACGTTTGATTACAAACAGATTCAAAATTAAAAGTGCAGTTCCTTATGCTATCCTGTTAAGTGAAACAGGGGCTGCTCCTATTGAAGCAATTGCTATGGTGCGAGTCATAAGGTATCTGAAAAAAATTGAACAAATGGAAGAGGATAGATGGCCTAAGGTTGTGTTTAGTGACAGATTGTGTAAAAGACAGAAGACTTGGATGCGGCAAAATAACAAATGGTTTAGTAAATGGGGTATTTGCTTGAACATGTGTCCTACAAACAGTAAAGAGATAAAAACTTTTGTTATGGATAAATTCCACAAACATACTTGGAAGAAAGAGCTAGAGAGAAAGAAGACGTACTACATGGAAGAGTTTAACCCCACGCATAACCATCAACAAAAGGCGTACATAGGGGCTAATATTTCTTGGAGATCTAAAATTCTTATTGCTCAATTAAAGACTAATTCTCATCAACTCTGTTGTGAAACAGGGCGCTGGAAAAGGCCAAAAGAAATGTGGGAAGAAAGAGTATGTATTTTTTGCTCCTCCGGAAAAGTGGAAACAGAAAAACATTTCATTCTAGAATGTGAGGCCTTCAAAGACACCAGGGAAAACTATGCAGGTATTCTGGCAGCTAATTCTTGGGATAAGCTATTTAGCGAAGAGTTTGTCGATAAGTTGGGAGTGGTCATTGTAAAACTTCACAGGAAAAGGGCCGAATACAAGATTCAGATAGAGAAGCAATCTGTCCCATAGGCTATTTTTAGCCTCGTGGACATTAAAAATTCTTTCTTTCTTTCTTTCATATGAGTAGGTGGCATAGGACCGAAATCGAAAGTCGATTTTTTTAGATAGATATCTCTGCTCTTGACGACTCTGTTAACATAAATTGTCTTCCAGGATGCGGCATCAACAAGGTGGGATTTTCGTTAGCGTTACCACTATTCCTTGCCATGTCCAAGTATTTCGCATTGTAGAAATTCCTACCAAAGAAAAAGCTAAATTTTCCAGCCCATAGGATAACCAGAGTAGTAGCCAGACCAGCACGGTGGAATCTTGGTATTGTCCTAAAAATGTCTTCGTAGCTCAATCCGCACCCCCTTCTGATGGCTCATAGACGAATTCGCGTCAACAATTTTGACTACCCTATTTTTGACTATTTTTTTTTTAGTTATTGCCTGGGCGGATTTTCAACAATTTTTACTACCCTCTTTTTGAATTTTTTTTTAGTTATTCCCTTTCAAATTTTCTTTTCTTTTCACGTAAGGGCGGTTTTTTTTTTAACAATTTTCACTACCCTCTTTTCGACTTTTTTTAGTTATTCCCTTTCAAATTTTCTTTTCTTTTCATGTAAAGGCGGTGTTTATTATTATTATTATTATTATTATTATTAATCCTGAGTTAGATCTCTGAGACTTTCGTGGCCAAAAACATGAAGGTGGTCAAAGAACCCAATTAGAGAACCTTGGAATTTTTTTATATTTTGTTATTATCATTTTTTTTAGGGGTTAACCGTTCTTATGAAAAATGACCAAGATTATGGCCAAGATTAGAAACTTGGTTCTGAATCCTGATAAGAGTGTGGTCAAAGGTCGGATCAAAATAACTCGGATTTGATACCAAATGATATGAACAGAGTTCCTTATCACACAAATATTCAGAATATCGAAATATAAGAATATTCATCATACGATAAATAATATTTATATATAAATTTTTGAATGTAAAATTAATGTATGTTAATAGCAATGAGGGCCCATATATATATATGTATATCTGTAAGTGGAATCTCTTTCATGAATAATCATATCTTTTAAAACAACCTTTCATAACTATTATTATTATGTTCATAATATTAGATTTAACATGTGCTTTTTTTTTATATGAATAATCATATCTTTTAAAACAACCTTTCATAACTATTATTATTATGTTCATAATATTAGATTTAACATGTTGTGCTTTTTTATGTGTAAATTTTCAAATACACTCTGGTGGTGCTTGCAAGCTATAGTGCTACAGGGTTGGATCAACAATTGAATGACAAATGTTTGTAAAACATTTGTTTTTTCACCATAATTTCTCCATCTACAACCAATAAGAAAAAAAATTGAAATTACACTTCATTTCATTAAATTAGCAAATAAGAAATACGAAGACTATAATTAAAGTTTCAATTAAAATTGTAAATTCTAATGGTTTAGTTGGAACTAAAATATTATTTTCTTGGATAGTAGTGTCAAAGACGAACAATCCACGTGCATTCTTGTACATCCTCATATCACGATTAATGGTTCATCGAGCTTCTTGATCTTGAACCATACATGTAAGGAACCCTTCCATAACCTCACCATCGAAATCAAAATTCAAAATTCAATGAGCAAGCATAGGCAGGGTTGAGGGAAAACATTCTTGCATGAATGGGATGACGGAGCATCCCAATCCATTGGTTGTATTTCAGATTTTTGTGTATTTTTTGTTAGAAAAATGTAACTAGGATTGGTCTTCATAATTATATTTGTACTTGTAATTGTATTAATGTAAATTTATGAAAAAAAAAGTTCAATCTACAAGCAAGAAAATAAAAAAAAGTGCAGAGCTCAAGAAGAAGAAGTGCAAGGGAAATCAAAAAGATCTTTCTATTTTTGTCATCTCTTGTTCACGCGTGTGAAGTTGTGGGGGCATCTTTCCAAGTTGCAAGGCCAGAATTTTCTAAAATTGCAGGGCTGAGGTTCTGCTGAAGTGAAGATGGGCCAAAATTCTGAAGTTGGGTTGGTTTTGAAGCTATTGACCTTGTGCACTTTGACTTGTTTCAGGAAATATTCTTTAGAGGGCTGACTTGGTGCTTGAGGAGGTCTTGATATTTGTCTTTGGGTCTTGAATGTCTCACTTTAAACTGATTCTATAGAAGAGAATAATTTTTCTAGGTTTTCCCCTGTCCTGGATGTTAGTTTCTGCAACATCGGAGGTGTTCTAGTCTCGAAACTATGTGGAGACGCTACAACACATGAGATCTCCATAACCCATAAATCGTTTCTAGAAATTCCACCTAGAAGTGCCTCAATTAGATTATTAGCCCATTTTTATTTATTTCCCAAGTCTAAACTTAGGGAAAGGGTTTAACTAATCATAATTAATTGAGATAACGTGAAAATTCTTTACAAACTCACATGGATTGACTCCAATATGATCTTGGCCCTTCAGTAAGTTTTAATCTTGGCTGTTGGTGCTCCAATAAAGAATTATAAGAAGAAGTCGATGGGTAGATGGAGAAAACACTTAAGGAGTTCGATTTCCTTGGAGAGTTCGATTTTTCCAGAGGCAGTAGCCAAAAGAGTTCGAGCTTTAGAAGGAAGTAGAAACAATGGGGGGTAGGGACAGTGAAGCCGCAAGAATATTTTCCAGATTCGGTGAGTGAACTTGCAGAGGGGCAAAAAGAGCCACAACGAGGCTGACGCAGGGGTTGCACAAAAGTCTCTATAGGGCATTTCGATTTAGCTAGAGGAAGGGTCGTTTAAGGTGCTAGTGGCCAGAAAAATTTCCAGAGAGCCAAGCCAGAGGACTCCAAACTGGCGAAATTCAGTCAAAAGCATATCAGAGGCAGTTCCTAGCCAGCATATTTCAGGGCCCACGTAGAGGCAATTCCTAGCTAGCATATTTCAGGGCCCACGCAGAGGCAGTTCCTAGCCAACATATTTCGGGGCCCACGCAGAGGCAGTTGGGAAGCCAGTTCAGTTGGCTTGATTGAGCCAGGATTGCCTGTGGGGGTGAGGAAAAATCCTCAATATTTTTTTACTGTATTTTCTCTACAGGATTGCTAGTTTTCAGCACCCAGATTGTACTCAAAATTTCAATGCTGCTTAATAATATAAAACCCAAGGTTACTTCAGAGCGAGAGCGGGGAGCAACATTTTCAAAAGCTCCCAGTTTGGGAGTGAATCAGAATCGAATTTTTATATAATATATATTTTGATGCATATATGTCAACAAAAGCATGTAGAATGTTGAATTAGATATAAAAAACATAAAAACATGGAATGAACCATATAACATCAATCATCTAGAAGTTATAATCCTCATAAACCACGTCCACGAGTTAGTAACATACAACATATCGAGTCTCATGATTCATCAATCTAAAGGTTTCAAGCTTTCAAAATTTGATATATAACATTTATCATCATTGATCACTAAAGTTATAACTTGTACTTGTAACCATTACCATTACCAAGTAACCAAACGATAACAAAGAATATCTAACATGAAATGAAATGTTTCAACTTTCACGAAACATCATATTCATAATTCATTACCAATGAGTTATAATTGTCAATTCAAACTTCAAACTTATTTTTTCATATATTGTTTACAAAAATTATCATAATAAATATGGAAGAGTCAACAGTTATAAAAACTGCTAGAAACTAGAAAAGTCAAGTAAATATATTATCTGTTGCTAATACTTGGGCCTCTTGCCGCCACAAGAAATGTCTAATTTCTTAGAAATCATGTAGAATGATGAATTACTTATAAGAAACATAAAAACATGGATTAAACCATATAACATCAATCATCTAGTAGTTACAATATGTGAAAGTTTTAACTTGAAATCCTACTGCAATATCTGATATTATCTCTCTTACTTATTATTCAGAAATAAGTTATTTACAGAAATCTCTTAAGTAAATATTGAAATAAATTCAAATGCAAACTTCACCTTACAATTACTGAGCAAAATATAAGGAAATACTAGCACAAGAATGACACAGAGATTTTTAGACCACTGTCCCCGGAAAAACCCAATGTGGGAAAACCGGTGCAGCAGATGAGGGTTTCTGTTATTCTTCAACAAAAATCTTCTTGTACAATTTACAATGAGTAGTAATGAAGAGAAATTCTCTATGATAACATCGGAGAAATTTCTCACAAAATTTTCTGATGAGAAATGACCTCAGAAGGACCCTCCTGGGCCTCCTGTGTCACCCCTCTGCGTTGTTCCATTCCTGCCTCTGTGCTGTCTCTTCCTTTCACTGTGTCACCTGCTCCCGCACCTCGGATTGATGCTGAACCCTCTCTGCCTCTCCTCCACTTGCAACTCTCCCTCTGGATCAATTTTCTCTTGCCGAACTTCAACCACTGAGAAATCGATTTACTTGGGCAACTGAGTATCTGCACTGGTGTGTTTTCCAAATGACCCTCAAGCCTTCCTTTATAGACTTCTTGTTGAGACATCAACGACCATGATTAGTTCTCTAATCAAGGGCTAATATTATAACTTGACTTGATCCATGTTCTCTAGAAGATTTACACTTTGTTTGATTAATACCCTTTAATTATTTAATTTCCCTAAGTTTAGACTTAGGGTCTCCATTAAAATAATTAACTATTTTAATAAAACATATTCCGAGTGCAATTTTCACAAACGATTTCTGGGTTCTTTGGAATACATGTGCCTAAGCCTCTCCACAGAGACTTAGAGGACTTCTGATGCTACCAAAAACCAACACTCCCTCTTAGCGAGGAAAGTGCTTTAACAAAATCACTGCTGCATACTGCTCTGACCCTGAAGCATCCTCTGCGCTGCTGATGTCTGAAGAGATGTCCAACAACCACTGTGCTATTGTTGCAACTGTACTACTGCCCATGACACTGCCACTGCCACTGCCACTGCCACTGTTGCATCTGCACTACAACTCCCTCTCAAGTGCTACCTCATCCATTTCTGCTATTGAAACAAATTTTCAACCATCGCCATATTTTCCCTGAAGTGAACAATCTTTGTTCTCCTGAGGGCCTTGGTGAGAATGTCTGCTACCTGATCTCTTATGGGAATGTACTGCAACTGTACTGCCACCTGCTGAACATAGTCTATGATATAATGACACCTGTGTCGATGTGCTTCAACCGATCATGAAAAATAGGATTCTGATAGAGCTTAATGCAACTCTGATTATCACATAGAATGATGGTTGCCTCTATCTTCCTTCTGAATAAATTCACGAGCAGTTTCCTAAGCCATATGGCCTCACACAAAGTTGTGCTAACTACCATATATTCGGCTTCAACTAAGCTCAGTGCTACGGACTTTTGCTTCCTACTGCACCAGGAGGTCATTCCTGATCCAATACTGAAATAGTGCCCTGTGGTACTTTTCTGATCTACTGAACTTTCTGCCCAATTTGCATCTGTGAATCCATGCAATCTGATATGATCGCCTTAGGTGTATTTTAATCCATATTCGACTGTTCCTTGCACATATTGGAGAATGTGCTTAGCAGCTGCCTAGTGCGCCCTCTTTGGCTTTACCATGAACTGGTTGAGGAAATTAACAACGTAGCAAATGTCTGGCCTGGTGTTGATCAGATACATGAGAGACCCTATGAGCTGCCTGTACAAGGTGGGGTCCACTTCTTTATCTTCAGATGCATCTATTTTATTCCGATTGGTAATCATTGGAGTAGCCATGGGTCTGCAGTCGTGCATTCTAATTCTCTTTAGAATTTCTATAGCATATCTTCCTTGCCCAAGGAAGATTTCTCCCTTTTGCTGCTAAATTTCCAATCCCAAAAAATAGTGCATTAGCCCCAAATCCTTCATGTCGAATTCTTTTGCCAGATTCTTCTTGCAGTCTTTGATGAGCCTAGATGATCCTATAAAAAACAAATCATCTACATGCAAAACCAAAATCAGCGGCAAATTCTCTACTATGAGATAGTAGAGATTGGGATCAACGTCACCCTTGACAAATCCCATCTGCTGCAAGTAACCATCTATTCGACCATACCATGCTCTAGGTGCTTGTTTAGGCCCATACAAGGCTTTCTTCAGCCTACATACATGAGTTTTCTTCTCATGTGTTTAGAAGCCTTCTGGCTGTTCGATGTAAACCTCTTCTTCTATCACCTTGTTCAATAATGCAGTCTTGACATCCATCTGGTGAATCTCCCATCCCATCTGCATTGCAAGGGATATAATAGATTTGATAGAGGCATATCTGGCTACAGGGGCGAAGGTTTCTTCGTAGTCTATCCCTTTCTTCTGAGCATATTCCTTAGCCACGAACCTGACCTTGTACTTCTCTTCACTACCATCTACAACATAATTGATCTTGTAGATCCACCTGGAACCTGCAACTGATCTATCTTGTGGTCTAGGTACAACTTCCTAGACATCATTATTACAAGTTTGGGTGGATGCTATGGTACTCCTCTACCATAGCATCCACCCAAACTTGATGTTGCACAGCCTCCTGAAAGCTAGAGGGTTCTTCAACCTGTGCTACCAATGCTTGGTATCTGTTAGGTTGTCTACACTGCCTTTTCTTGGTTCTAGGAGCTCTAACAAACTCTTCTACGTCCCTAAGTGTCTGTCGTACTTCTTTGTTTATTCTGCCACTGGTGGTGGGTGGCTCAATCATTTCTTCTTCCTGCTAGCCCATCTTCTGCGAGCTACCTGGATCTTCTTCTCCTGAAGAAATACTACTACCGGTCATAGTGCTAGACCTTGATGGCTATCCTTCTGCTGTATCTTCTCGCTGCTGCTGCTGGACTACAGGTTCATCATCAGATTGCTCTTCGGTAGGCATTTCTCAGGATTTTCTGAAGGCTCGATCCTCCATGAATTTCACATCCCTTCTTACAAAAACTTTCCTATTACCTGGAATATAGATTTTGTATGCCTTTGATGTCTCGCTATATCCTACAAGACACCCTTTCTCAGCAGTCTGATCTAGTTTGCTTCGTTTCTCATCTAGAAGGTGACAATATGCCACACTCCCAAAAATCATGAAGTGACTTACCTCTAGTTTCACCCCTATGAGGACACTCTCGGGCATTGTCTTGCCCAATTCACTATGAGGGGTCCTATTCTGGATATATACAACTGTGTTGCATGCTTCTGCCCACAAAAATCTAGGCAGATTCTGATCATACAACATTGCCTTTGCTGCCCCAACAATAGTCCTATTTTTCCGTTCGGCAACTCCATTCTGCTTTGGATTATAAGGAGTAGTCCATTCTCTTCTGGTGCCCTCCCTTGCGCAAAAATCTGTGAATTCCTTCTCAGTATATTCCCCACCGTTATCTGAACGCAATAATTTGATTTTCTTCTCGATCAGGTTTTCTACTAGAGCTTTAAATTCTCTGAAGCGATCAAAGACCTCATCCTTGGTCTTTAAAAAGTAAATCCAAGTCTTCCTGGAATGGTCATCAATGAAGGTGACAAAGTATTCATCTCCACCAAGAGCTCTAGTGGACATTGGTCTGTAGATATCTGAGTGTATTAACTCACCGCCCTTTGATGGATCAGTGCCTAATTCCTCTTGGGAATATGGAGTCTAAGAGAATTGGGAAGACGGACTTTGTTTCTTGTTCAAGGAGGCTCTCAAATTCAACTTCGTCCAATTTTAAGGGCAAGAGAAGAAAAATGACCTTATAAGCATTTATACTTCATTGCAAATGGAAGAGGCTTATTGAGATAACTCAATCTCTAGGACAATTCATTTATCAAATGTGGCCCATACATAGAGACAAGCTAAATAGAAACATAATTCCACATTGATGTCGTAAATGCATGCAACAGTTAGCCCTAAAATAGCAAAAATCTCATAACCAATGTATACAACGAAATGAAAGAAAATAGCGTTAAAATTCCACTTACATGTAAGAGAATATATCCAACCAGCATCACATTTGCAATATAAGAAGCTCCAAGAATAGAAGAACCCAATCCATACATCAAAATAAATCCATTATCCAAAAATATCCACCATGGAAAAAGTGTGAAGTTCTCTAATGAGGGAATGATCCAAATCCAAGTGATGATACAAATGAATCCATCCAACTCCTATTTATACACTAATTAGGAGTTCGAATTATTTAATGGGCCTACATTAACCCCTAAACATAAAATAATGTGCAAATTGATTGACTTTTGGTGACAAGCCCACCAAACTAGCTCACAAATGAAATAATAAGCCTCTGAAGAGGTCAAATAATAATTGATGCATGTCATAGGGTCCTCCTGTGAAAATTTCAAGCTGAAAACTAAACAGTTGCAGTGATAGATTTATTTCTCCTACTTATTATTTCAATAAGTTATTATTTAGAAATCTTTCGGCAAATATCGAAATAAATACTACTACAACATTCACAAATATATATGCAAAGAATAAACAGTAGGGAACATAAGCACAAGAATCAATCACATGTACTCAATTATTTTTGGACAATTGTCCCCGGAAAAACCCAATGCGGGAAAACCAGTGCAGCAGATGAGGGTTTTATTAATTCTTCAGCAAATGATATATTACAGGGAAATATAACCACAGATAAATTATGAAACACCTGAGACTGAATTTCCGGCTTACTCGGACAATTGTCTGATACCCTGAACAACCCCTGCATGCTCCTGTGTCTGTCTGCGTGATTCATTGTGCAGTCCCAGTGCTGGATTGCATGAGTCTGCGTGGGTTCTCTGCACTGTAGCCTCAAGTTGCCTCTAGTGACCCACTGCTGCCTTCTGTCCCTGATCTCGATCACTACTGACTCCCTTCTCCATTTGCAAACTTCTCGCCTTGCAACTCTCCCACTGAAATCGAATTCTACATCAGAATGGATCTCCTTCGGGTACTGAGTGTATGCCCAACTTATTTTTAAGTGACCCTCATGCCTTCTTTTATAATCTTCTTGTTGGAGAACGAACGACCCAGATTAAAAGATTAATCAATGGCTAAGATTAAAACTTGACTTGATCCATGTTTTCTAGAAGATTCACACTCTGACTTATTAATACCCTTTAATTATTTCATTTCCCTAAGTTTAGACTTAGGGTCTTCATTAAAATAATTAATTATTTCAATAAGTCATGAACTGAGTGGAATTTCCACAAACTGTTTCTGGGTTCTTTGGAGTGCTGTTGTCCAAGCCTCCCTGCAAAGTTTGAGACTTGGAACACTTCCAGATGCCACAAAAATCAACACTACCTCTTAGCAAGGAAGGTGTTCCAACAATATACCTGCTGCATTCTGCTTTGTTTTGAAGCACTCTCTACGCTGTTGATCTTTGGATGCTGCCCCCCATCTGCTGCGCTGCTGCCTCCTGTACTACTGCTTTTGACACTACCACTGTCACTGCTGCCTCTATACCATAGGTCCCTCTGAACACTGAGTCTATCCATTCCTACTACTAGAAGGAATTCTTCATCATCCCCATCTTCTCTTTGAAGTTGACAAACTTTGTCTTCCCTAGACCCTTTGTGAGGATGTCTGCCACCTATTCCCCTGTTGGAGTGTACTGCAACTGAACAACTCCACGTTGTACACAGTCCCTAATGAAGTGACACCTGATGACAATATGTTTCGACCTATCATGAAACACAGGATTCTTAGAGAGCTTTATGCAAATCTGATTATCGCATAAGATGTTGGTCACTTCCATTTTATCCTTGAGTAAATTCACTAGCAGTTTTCGAAGCCATATGGCTTCGCACGAAGCTGTGTCGGTTGCCATATACTCTGCTTCTACTGAACTCAGTGCTACGAACTTTTGTTTCCTGCTGCACCAGGAAGTCATTCTTGATCCTAGACTGAAACAATATCCACTGGTACTCTTCCGATCAACTGAACTTCTAGCCCAATCTGCGTCGGTGAAGCCAATCAACCTGACATCATTGCTATGGGTGTACTTTAATCCAAGTCCTTGAAGGTACCTGAGAACATGCTTGGCTGCTGTCCAATGTGCCCTCTTCAGTTCCACCATGAACTGGCTGAGGGTATTTACCGCATAACAAATGTCTGGCCTTGTATTTACCAGATACATCAATGACCCTATGAGCTGCATGTATAGTGTAGGATCAACCTCGTCATCTTTGGACATGTCGATTTTCTTCTAGTTGGTGATCATTGGAGTTGTCATGGGTCTACATTACTCCATCTGAAATCTCTTTAGAATCTCTGAAGTGTATCTTCCTTGACCAAGGAAGATCCCCTCGTTCTGCTACCAAACCTCCAACCCTAGAAAATAGCGCATCCGTCCTAGATCCTTCATGTCAAATTCTTCAACTAAGTTCTTCTTGCAATCTGTGATAAGCCTTGATGACCCCGTCAAGAACAGATCGTCTACATAAAAAACCAGTATCAAAGTCTCACTCCCTACTCTCAGATAGTAGAGGTTGGGATCCGCGTCACTCTTGACGAATCCCATCTTCTGCAGGTAGCTGTCAATTCGACCATACTAGGCTCTGGGAGCTTGCTTTAATCCATATAATGCTTTCTTCAATCTGCACACATGAATTTTCTAATCATGTGTCTCATGTTGAGATTTTGTGTATTTGGAGTAGCATCATTTGCGCTCTAGTTCCCAAATTTTGTGGAGGGACTAGAGTACACTTGCTCTACAAGACCCAGAAATTGATTTGGGAAATTTCATCTGATTTAGGAGATATTGAATTAATTAACTATTTTAATGTATTTCCTAAGTTAAAACTTAGAGAACTTAAATAATTAAAGTGAATTTAATTAAACATGTGAGGAAATTGTCTTAAGTCACACAGATCAAGCTTTCTTTTAATCTTAGCCATTGGGTCAAGATCTGATCATGGCCGCTGGTTTTCCAATGAGAAAAGTATAAAGGAAAGGCTTGGGGTCATTTGTAAAGACACATAGAGGCAGAACACTAAAGCTAAGCTGAGATTCTAGGGCAGGGTTTGCTAAGAATACTCAGAAGTGTTTCAGCTGCAAAGAGGGGAATTTAGGCCGAGGGGATGATCTGATTCCGGGGTCTAGAATACACAAGAGGCAGAGATCAGCTCAGAGGACAGCGCAGAGGAGAAGGGAAGCTGCAGCAGCAAGGACAACGTAGTCCCTCCAAGGATAGTGTGATTTTTCAGCAGGAAGCCCTCAAGGGTTACGCAAAGACCCTAAGGGGCAGCATAGGGCTTGCTTTACCCAGTCTAGGATAACGTAGACCTTTCCGGAGCAGCGCTGAGGGTCAGAGGGGCTTCAGAGGTTGACGCAGAGGCTTTCAGGGGCAACGCTGGGTTTCTAGGCCCTAATTTTGGCTGAGTTATGTAAATCTCGTTTGAGGGTGTGGATTAGTCATTATTTTGGTCTTAGATCAGCCAGTGAGCTGTAGATCTATTATTTCTTTGTCGGGTTTTCCAGATCTGGAACCCAGGCTTGTTGTATTCATAAAATTCTTAATAATAAAACCCTCCAACAGCCAGAAGACCGGTTTTCCTGTATTGGGTTTTTCCGGGGACTATTTGTCCAGAAATAACCATGTCACTTTGTCTATGTGTGCATGAAGTTGTTCTAGATCTGGATTGGTGGAGATATGTTATGTGTTTTATTTCGATTTTAACTTGAATTTATTCAGTTAATAACTTGTCTAAGTAGGAGGAGCATAACCAGATTAACAATAAATACTTTTTGCATAAAGTGTAAGGATTTAGAAATTTCCACATGGTATCACAACAATTGCAGATCTAGGAGGGTCCCTAGCAAGAATCTGAAGGTTCTATTTGCAGGAAGCAGCTGGAAAAGTAGCAGAAACGTAGATCTGAAGGGACAGCACAATTTTCAGAGGCAGATTCACGCAGAGGGAATGGTGACGCTGTCTAACGCTATCTCCTAGCAAGCCCACACAATTACTGTGGAGAGGCAGCTCAGAAACAACGTTGGATTGGTCTGAAGCCAACCAGTGTGATTCAGATCTGAATCTGTCAGATCCAGAAAATACTGCAAAAAGCTGCAGAAATTCAGAAGGTGCTAGTGGGGTTAAATTTCTGAAGTTTTCAGATTTTTAGCCTTAGCAAAAGTGACAAAGAGTGGGAGGAGATCAACTTCTCAAATAGTTTCTAGCTAAAGGAAATTTGCTGTTTGATTAGAGGATCAAAGAAGAGTTGAATCATAGTTTGGTTTGGTAGATTTCCAAGGAGGGAAATTAGTTGTCAGAGGGAGCAGAAGGTGCCTGTTTCACCAAGGGCCTTAGATCCATTTCTCTAGCAAAGAGAAGAGGAAGTTCCGACACATTTTGAGCAAATGGCTCCTCATGGACTGCGTGATCAAGATACATTGGATGACCTCTCAAACGTTTCAGTTTGGAAGGCAAGGATCCTGATAGTCCTTGAGGCATACAATCTGAGAGACCATGCAGAGCAAACTCTGGCCACACCGACAGATCTGGATCTCCTTCGGAAGCATAAGGAGGCTGCTGGGAATGCCAAGCAGCAATTATCGATGTGTAATATCCCGAAAGGGAAATAACCAGTAATACAAAGCATACAACAACATACCAAATGCTATAAACTGAACATGAAGCTGAAACACATAAAATAGAGAGAATACTGAGCCATTTTATTATACTGAGAAATAGAAATGAGTACAAGAGGTGATCAGAGGGATGGCACCTTGACTTGCACCAGGCAAGTGTAGGAATACTCTCAGAATAACAAAGGAATGGATGCTCTATGCTCTGTGTCCAAGCTGCTAGAAAACTGCCGTGCTGCTGCTACTGTTGGAACCAAATGAGTATTTGGGGTTGCTCCCCTACTCGGAATGAGCCGAAACTCTGGAATCAGCCTCTACTCACAATACCCAGAAAGGCCCAGAGAGCGTTTCTGGAATGGATGACCCCCGAAAATACCTCCCTTGAGGATCTACGCTACCCTCCCAAGGGCCACGCTGAAGCTGGATGAAATCCTGCAAAAGATGGCCTCCCGTTCAGCCAAATGTCTCTAATTGGCAAGGGCTGGCACCTTGCTCAATCTCCTGACCAAAATCCAACGAAAGAATGCCACTCCAGAGCTCCCTCAATATGGACTACATCCTCCCTCTCAAGATTGCACAGTCTATAGATGCAATGCTCCTCCACAAATGCCACAACTCGATCCTCCTGCAAAATACTGATGGGAATGCCTCACCCGAGCAAGCACTCGAAATCTCCCGAGGCTGAGGGTGAGATCTCTGAACGGAGACACTCAATGCACTAAACAATGCTGCAGACAAGCTAAACAGCTAGCGTGCTCAAAGTTGAAGTGACCAGCTCAATATGCGTAAACTCGAATGAGGAAATGAGGAGGCTCTCCTCCTTTTTATAACGATGGGCCTCTCTCAACCCTAGGCCCCACCATCTCCTACGTAGCCTCCATTTGGCCCACGTTGCCAACTCAACTGCGCTTACTATGCCGACGAGGTCTAAGTGGGTCCCCCTCTACGAGGGCCCACTTAAGTTACAACGTTGAGTCTACTAGGGAGCGTACTTTATTTTTAAGTGAGTTATATCCCCCTCTTACTCACTTTTATTTATATTTTAATTATAGAAGGCAAAATTGATCAAAATTAATATTTCCAATTAGCTATCGCTAATTGGGAATTTTACAGTCTCCCCCTGCAAAATGTTGCTTGACCCCAAGCAACTGTAGTGATGGATGCTGCAAGATCTTCTCACTCTCCCAAGTGGCATCCTCATCCGGCAAATTCTTCCACCTCACCAAGAATTCTCGGACTGTCCTGCTCCGTAGCTGTCTCTCTCTGACATCAATGATGGCCTCCGGCTGTAGCACCAAATGCCCCTCATCATCTGTAGGCGGAAGCTCCTCCGTCACTGTCACCTGCTGTCCCAAAGCCTTCTTCAGGCATGATACATGAAAAATGTTATGAATCTTGCTGCCTTGGGGCAGCTCCAACTCATAGGCAACCTGTCCAACCCTGCGTATCACCCTATATGGTCTATAAAAGTGGGGCTTGAGCTTTTCAACCCTCTTCTGCTTCAGAGTCGACTGTCGGTATGGCTGCAAGCGTAGGTAGACCAAGTCCCCTACCTCAAACTGTCTCTCCACCCAACCCTTGTCGACATACAACTTCTGCTGATTCTGGGCAGTAGCCATGTTATCCTTGAGAGCTCGGAGGATGTCCTGACTCTCTTGGATCCAATCCTTGGTTCTCGGAGCATTGCTGGCACCAAACATCACATCAACGAAAGATAAAGCATGATAACCATATAATGCATAAAACGGAGACATACTGATAGACATGTGGTGTGTGTTGTTGTAGCAGTACTCTCCTAGGTGCAGCCACTTCAGCCATGCTCTTTGCTGCCCACTGTCATAGTTACACAAGTAGCCCTCCAGCCACTTGTTAACTATCTCCATTTGCCCATATGTCTGTGGGTGATAGCTAGTGTTCGGTGTCAACTCTGTCCCCACCAACCGGAAAAGCTCCTGCCAAAATCCGCCCATGAAGCGGTTGTCCCTGTCACTGACAATGGTCTTGGGAAGACCATGTAACCTGAAGATATCCCAGAAGAAACAACTTTGCCACCTGTGCTGCCGTATAGTTCGCGGATATGGTGAAAATTTGTGCATATTTTGTCAGTCGATCAACGACGACAAATATACTGTTCTTGCCCTGCACTGTGGGCAGCCCCGTGATGAAGTCCATCGAAATCCTCTCCCATTTCCCTTCTGGAATGGGAAGAGGCTGCAACAACCCTGTTGGATGGTTCATTTCCCCCTTGTTGCGCTGACAAACTTCGCACTCCCTGACATGCTGGAGTACGTCCTCCTTGAGGCCCTTCCATGAGAACCTCTCTCTGATGGCCCTGTAGGTTTTGGTAAACCACTGGTGACCAGCCAATGGTGAATCATGAGAAGCCTGTAATATCTTCTTCTTGAGCTGAGAGCCGTTAGTCAAGAAGATCCTGTCCCTGTAGTAGATGATCTCATCCATCACCTTGTATCTATCATTCGTCACCTGTCCATCCAGAACCTCGCAAGCAAACCTTTCCTTGGAGTACTCCACCAAAAGTTGAGCCCTCCAATCTGCGTCCAGACTCATCAAAGACAACGCGGCTGGTCTGCGTGAAAGTGCATCAGCCACCACGTTGTTCTTTCCTCTGACATACTCTATGTCAAAGTCGTAGGCCTAGATCTTGCTGATCCACTTCTGCTGCCTCTCCTGTAGCTGCTTCTGCTCTAAAAAGAATTTGAGGCTGTTGTGGTCAGTCCTCACCCTGAACCTGTTACCTACCAGGTACTGCCGGAATTTGGCCAAGGCATGCATGATGGCCAACATCTCCTTGTCATATATGGCATATAACCGCTCATGTGGAAGGAGCTTTCGACTCTCAAAAGCTATCGGGTGACCTCCCTGCATCAATACTGCACCGATCCCCTCTCCCGATGCATCACACTCCAGGACAAACGGCTGCATGAAATCCGACAAAGCAAGTACTGGGCAGCTGCTCATCACCTCCTTGAGCCTGTCAAAGGCCCGCTGCGCTATATTTGACCAACTGAATGCCCCTTTCTTCGTCAAATCTGTCAGGGGTGCAACAAGCTGAGAGAAACTCTTGACGAACTTCCTGTAGTAGGTGTAGATGCCTACAAACCCACGAAGTTCTGTCACGTTTGTCGGCTTTGGCCAATCTCTGATGGCCCTGATCTTCTCTTCGTGGACCCTCACTCTGTCCACCCCTATAATGTGTCCCAGATATAACATCTCTGTCAGTCCAAACTTGCACTTGGAGAGTTTAGCATAAAACTACTGCTCCTCCAAAATATGCAACACTGCCTCTATGTGCTGGAGATGCTCCTCCCATGTCTTGCTGTATATGAATATATCATCAAAGAAAACCAGCACAAACTTCCTCAGGTGACTGCAGAAGATGTGGTTCATGCACGACTGGAATGTGGCTGGTGCGTTGGTTAGCCCGAAAGGCATCACCAAGAACTCGAAATGGCCATAATGGTATCTGAAAGTGGTCTTGGGAATGTCCTGTTCCCTCACGCAAATCTGGTGGTACCCGGATCTCAAATCAATCTTTGAGAAGAACTGTGTTCCTCTCAACCCATTCATCAGCTCATCATTCCGCGTTATGGGGTACCTGTTTTTCATGGTTTTCTTGTTCAAAGCCCTATAATCAATGCACATCCACAATGTGCCGTCCTTCTTCTTCACCAACACTACTGAAGAAGCGAAAGGACTGGTGCTGGGCCGTATGTGTCCAAGAGCCAACAGCTCACGGATAGCCCGCTCAATCTCGTCCCAATAGGCTTTGGGGTGCCTATAGGGGTTGGTAATAACGGCCTAAATGCCCTGCTCTAGCTCAATAATATGCTCAAATACTCGATCTGGTGGTTGTCCTAGCGGTATCTCCCTAAACACCATGACATACCTGTCAAGGATGGTCTGTATCTCAGGATGAACTGTCTGCTCGGTAGTCCCTGCCTCTGATGCCCGCAGCTCTACTGCCCACTCTATGTCACCCTTCCGGAAATCTGCCTCCATCCGGTGAGCTGAAACAGTCTGGGGTGGGTAAGTGTGCATCCCCCGTATCTTCTCATGCTTCTCGATCTTCTTATCATCCCACTCTATCTCCAAGGCCTCCCAATCTGTGGTGACCTTCCCTAGAGTAATCAGCCACTGTACACCCAATACCACATTGGTATCCAGTATGTTGACCACGAAAAAGTGGTCAGTGACTGTGTAGGTACCCATCGTCACAGCCAGCTCTGGAACATATCTGACACACTGCATCGTCTAATCTCCTGGGACCAACATTGAAAATCCATCGAAGCTCTCTGTCGATATGCCTCTTCGCTCAACCATCTATGCATCGATGAAGTTGTGGGTTGCTGCACTGTCAACCAGTACTGAAACTCGCTGCCTATGTACTGTCCCTCGGACACGCAGCGTCAAATACTTGGGTACTCCCCGCAATGCTGCAAGGGTCCCCCTTGTGGGTGCAAAGGCTGCACCTCTTGCTCCTGGTGGTGGAGGTGGCAAATGGTCCTGCGCTGCATGACTGCCTCCTGCCTCCCCGTCATCATACTCATCCTCTTCTTCGCTACTCTCGGAGAAGACCTCAATAAAGTGTGCTTTGCCCACAGTACATCTGTGTCCTAGTGCCCGCGGCTCCAGACATGTAAAACACAGCCTCTTCTTCTTCAACTCCCTCTTGGCATCATCATCCAACTATCCTCTACCCGGATTTCCCTTTGGAGGTGGAATCCTCACGTCCTTCCCCTTAGGCTGGAAAGCCTGTCTCTGTGGGTAAGACGTCCTGGTCCTGGGCAAGGCATCCTATAAATCCCGGGTCCTGCCAACTGCGTCATGGAGTGTGGTTGGTCTAGTGGATCTGACCAAACCCCAAAGTGGCTCTCCTAACCCCTCAATGAACATGTAGATCATCCGTGCTGCGGATAGATCTGGCACCATCACTGAAAGTCTCAGGAAATCTGAGATGTAAGTATCCGGGCTCTTGGTTTGCTTGAGCCTCGTCAGCTCAACGAAATGCTCTTCCGGATCTCGTCTATCAAACCTCTCTATCAATCTCCGGGTGAACTCGACATATGTAGTCACTGTCGAATGTCCGAGTGTAACCATCCCATGGAACCACCAATCCTGGGCCTATCCATCCAGATGCAATGCTGCCACCTTGATGGCCTCTGTCTCTGCCATCTGGTTGAGCTGGAAGTATATGTCCAACTTCTCCATCCAAGCCTTTGCTGAACTGTTTGATGAACCATCAAACATGGGAAAAATGGAACTTGCTCACTGTACGCTGGGTGTCTCCCTCATGATAATGCCGGTGCTCTCTATGATGGTCGTAGGGTCGGCTGTCTCGCTGGAGTTGAACAAAATCTCTGAATGAAAGGGCATCTCTGAACTCCTACCCATATGCCTGATACTCAGCAAAATAATCCCCCATGTGGCCATGCTCTGGCTCTTGCTGTGCTCCTGCCCCAGTGTCTGCACCCAGAAAAGTGGGCATAGTGGAACGTGTGGGGGCATGTGATGCCATGTGCTGAGTGGCATCGTGCTCCTGCAAATGGTGGGATGTGCCCGAGCCCTCACCAATCTAGAAACCCCTTGGGGTTTCACGCTGTCTAGCCTCCACAGCAGTGAATCTCTGTCCCATCACCTCAATCTGCCTCAACAGATCCTGTACTGACTTGAGGAGTGCTTCCCCAAACTTCTTTGCATCACTATCATATGCCATCGGTACTTCCTGCTTTGTGTCCACTACTGGAACCTATTCTGCATCCACTACTGGATCTTGTTCTGCGTCCACTACTGGAACGTAGTCACCCTCTCCGTAGGTGATTTGCAACCTACGTTTTCTGTCACGGTAGTTTCTACCCTTGTAGCAAATGTACGGCTTCTCTCTCGGTGTCACAGACAACTTGCTCCACAAGCTGAGCTAGGTCTATGAGCTCTGATACAACTGTAATATCCCTAAAGGGAAATAACCAGTAATACAAAGCATACAAGAAGATACCAAATGCTATAAACTGAACATGAAGCTGAAACACATAAAATAGAGAGAATATTGAGCCATTTTATTATACTGAGAAATAGAAATGAGTACAAGAGGTGATTAGAGGGATGGCACCTCGACTTGCACCAGGGAAGTGTAGGAATACTCTCAAAATAACAAAGGAATGGATGCTCTATGCTCTGCGTCCAAGCTGCTGGAAAACTGTCGTGCTGCTGCTACTGCTGGAACCAAATGAGTATTTGGGGCTGCTCCCCTACTCAGAATGAAATGAAACTCTAGAATCAGCCTCTACTCACAATTCCTAGAAAAGCCCAGAGAGCGTTTCTGGAATGGATGACCCCCGAAAATACCTCCCTTGAGGATCTACGCTATCCTCCCAAGGCCCACGCTGAAGCTGGATGAAATCCTCCAAAAGATGGCCTCCCACTCAGCCAAAAGTCTCCAATAGGCAAGGGCTGGCCCCTTGCTCAATCTCCTGACCAAAATCCTCCGAAAGAATGCCACTCCGGAGCTCCCTCAATATGGACTGCGTCCTCCCTCTCAAGATTGCGCAGTCTATAGATGCAATGCTCCTCCACAAATGCCACAACTCGATCCTCCTGCAAAATACTGATGGGAATGCCTCACCCGAGCAAGCACTCGAAGTCTCCCGGGGCTGAGGGTGAGATCTCCGAACGAAGACACTCAATGCACTAAACAGTGCTGCAGACAAGCTAAACAGCTAGCGTGCTCAAAGTCGAAGTGACCAGCTCAATATGCGTAAACTCGAATGAGGAAATGAAGAGGCTCTCCTCCTTTTTATAACGATGGGCCTCTCTCAACCCTAGGCCCCACCATCTCCTACGTAGCCTCCATTTGGCCCATGTTGCCAACTCAACTGCGCTGTCTATGCCCACGTGGTCTAAGTGGGTCCCCCTCTACGAGGGCCCACTTAAGTTACAACGTTGAGTCTACTAGGGAGTGTACTTTATTTTTAAGTGAGTTATATCCCCCTCTTATTCACTTTTATTTATATTTTAATTATAGAAGGCAAAATTGATCAAAATTAATATTTCCAATTAGCTATCGCTAATTGGGAATATTACAGGATGGAATCAAGGACCATATTGTACCACACTTAGCCGAGAAGAAGACAACTAATGAGATGTGGAAGGCCTTGATCTCCCTTTATGAGGGAAAATCTGTCCAAAGAAAGATGCCGTTGGAGACTCAGATGAGGTCATTCGTGATGACCAAGGGAGAAGACATGGAGCATTTTCTCTTCAGATTGCAGTCAATCAGAGATCAACCGACTGCAACGGGTGCTAAGGTGGAAGACGATGTGATAGTAAGGATTGCCCTCAATGCAGTCACGGATGAGTGGGAAACCTTTGTCCAAAGTATATTGGGCAGAGCAGACCTCCCAGATTGGGACAGCTTGTGGTCAATTCTATGTCAAGAATAACTCCACAGATTCACCAAGAAGCAGCACAGCTTTGGATTGAGCAAAGTAAAGAAGAAAGATGAAGAAGATGAAACCTTGGCATCGAAGAAGCAGCCAAAGAAGAAGAAGGATCTCTGAAAGATCAAGTGCTTCCAATGTGGTGAAATGGGACATTTTGCTAGCAATTGTCCTCAGAAGAAAAAGGACAAGGAAGCATCTTCTTCCAAAGCAGCTGTGGCAGATGATGGGTTAGAAGATGATGCAGCCGTGAGTGCTCATGAACCACGGAGGTGGGGTGACATGGATATGTAGAGGAGCGACATAGAAGTGAGGTGGGATCCTTGAGAAACCCATCTCTTGGATCACATGCGAGCTACGACAGCGTTAAGACAGTAGCAAGGCAAGTAAAGCAGTGGGTGCATAGATCTCAAATGAAGCAGGCAGAGGCAGATTTGAGGACTGGAAGGAGTAGCGCAAAGCAAAAGCAGCAACAACGTAGAAGCAACAGCAACGTAGAGGCTAATGTGACTTCAGCAGCGCAATGCAGAGCTGTAGTAGCGCAGAAGGCTTTAGAGGGAGAACGCAATGCAACAACAACGTAAGAGATTTCAGCACAAGGGGCTGATGTGACTTAAACAGTGCAGAGGGAGTCTACTTACGCAGTGCAGAGCTGTAGCTGTGCATCATCCTTCAGATGCCAGCACAAATCTGTAGCCTATGGAGCTTCAGTGATAAGGATGCAACCCATCTGACTTGTCTATCAAAGATTGGGCAGGAGATTCAGTTGTTTCTCTCAACAACTGACGTTGCAGTGCAACAGACCAATAGTGGCAGTGCTATGAGCAACACAGATGCAGCATATTTAGAGGGAGTTGCAGTACATAGGTTGCAGTGGCAATGGCAGAGTTTTGGGCAGTAGTACGGAATGGCAGCAGCAGTGCAAAGTTGAGTGGCAGCAGGCCAAGCATCAACAACACAGAACCAGTGCCCAAACTCATGTAATGCATAAGTGTGATGTATTGCTAGAGCACACCCTTGATGCTAAGAGGGAGTATTGAGATTTTGTGTATTTGGGGTAGCATCAGTTGTGCTCTGGCTCCCAAATTTTGTGGAGGGACTAAAGTACACTTGATCTACAAGACCCAAAAATTGATTTGGGAAATTTCATCTGGTTTAGGAGATATTAAATTAATTAATTATTTTAATGTATTTCCTAAGTTAAAACTTAGGGAACTTAAATAATTAAAGTGAATTTAATTAAACATGTGATGGAATTGTCTTAAGTCACATGGATCAAGCTTTCTTTTAATCTTAGCCATTGATTCAAGATCTGATCATGGCCATTGGTTTCCCAACGAGAAAAGTATAAAGGAAAGGCTTGGGGTCATTTGTAAAGACACACAAAGGTAGAGCACTGAAGTTAAGTTGAGATTCTAGGGAAGGGTTTGCTAAGAATACTTAGAAGTGTTTTAGCTGCAGAGAGGGGAATTTACAAGGGGCTCAAATTGATAAGGTTGGAGCCTTGGAAAGACCAAGTCGTTGCTTGGCACAATACAGGTTGCACCCTGGAAGATTGGAGTCTTCATCTATGGGTTGGAGCTCTATATCATTATTGTACTTTACTTATTATAAAGAAGAAATAAATAAAAGTATCTATTCCATCCTTGTTCATTTTTTATTCTAAATATAAGTGATTTAACTGGTAAAATTAACAATTGAAAAGAAATATTGATTCACCCACCTCTCAGTATTTTCAACAATTGATATCAGAGCCAGTACCTTCACTCAAAGCCTAACAGCTTGAAGGTTGATCACTAGAAAACAAATGGCAAAGCCAAGGACGAAAGTCTCCAATCCTCCTAAAGATGTATTTTCCTCAACCATTGAAATTGAAGTCAATCAATTTGCGAAGGCTCCATTGTTCAATGGAAATTTTGATATATGGGAGGCAAGAATGAGGAATTTCTTGAAGACCCAAGGAATTGAAGTTTGGAAACCAATGATTACTAATGACATGATGGACGAAGAATCCAAGAAGTACAATACAAAAGCAATGAAGACAATTTTGAATGTGTTACCAAATTCTGTGAAGGCCAATTTTGAAAAAGGTTCGTCAGCAAAAGTCATATGGGACAAACTTCATGATCTTCACTCAAAAGGAGCATTGACAATGATCTCTAGTCAAGAAGATGATGGAAAACAAGAAAGAAGTCCAGAATCCATCAAGGAAGCTGAAGATAAGAGAGATGAAAAAAAGGCTAAAGAAGACCTAGAAGATGAAGAGAATATAGAAAACTTTGTAGAAGATCTCCTGAATAAACTTATGGCTTCCATGGAAGAGATTAACGGTTTGAAAAAGGAAAATGAGGAACTTAAGAAGAAAGCGCAAGATGGTAACCAAGACAAGACAAGGAAGGAAGTTGACTTTGTCAAGCTTCAAGTACATGAAAGAGATGCGGAGCTCGCCAAAATTAAAGAGGAATTTCATCAAAACAAAAGAAAGCATCATGAAGAAGTCATATCGATGTTAAATCAGTTGGATAAGGCAAAGAAAAGGGAAGAAACTTTGTCAAGCCACCTTGAACAAAGACTTAAGAGCTTGAACAATCTTGAAACAGAGATTGGTCAATACAAGGAAGAGGTCTCCTCTCTTAGATCTCAACTAGAAGAAGTAAGGAAACAAGCGCAAGGAGCCGAGAAGGTGATGGAAACTTTGGCATTCATAGAAGGACAAGTTAATGAAGCAGAAAAGGAGAGAAACACCATGATATGCCAACTAGAAGAAAAGGATGAAGAAATCTTAAAACTAACATCAGACATCAATCTTCTCAAGGTCGAAACACATGAAGCAAAAAGCATGATGGAAGAAATGAAGAAGCAACTAGTTATGAAAGATGAAGATTGTGAAAAGTTGAAAGGAGAAATTGTCTTTCTTAAAAAGGAAGTTGACTTGCTGAATAAGAACTTGAAAAGCTCTCATACCCTAGATGACATCTTAAGTCATCAAAGGTCTCCCGTTGATAAATCAGGTCTTGGCTATGCAGGTGAATCCTCAAGCAAGAATGATAATGATTCAAACAACAAAGATGTGAGGAACCTAGAAAGAAATGCTGATGTTCCCAGTTCCAGCAAAGACAAGGAGAAGAATCAAGACAACAACGGAAGAAATTCTACTCCAAGGAGACTTGCAGATGGTGTCAAGAATACAAAAGGCAATTAATATCATCAAAGAATCCCAAGGCAAAAAGACTTCAGAAGTGCATCAAGGAAAACTCCATCTCCGAGGTACCAAAGTATATTTCTTGGTTATTGCTATTCTTGTACAAACTTTGGGCACATGGCAAAAGACTGCAGGGCATATCACAAAGACAAATATAATGGTCCCCTTCAATCTCCTAGAAGCAATTTTGCAAGAAGAAGTCATGATTTCTTATTCATGAACAAGATAGAGTGTTTCAATTGCCATAACATTGGACATATGGCATGTGATTGTAGCTTGACATGGGTTCCTAAACAAGCTAAAACCATGACAACCAAGCCAAAGAAGAAAGTTACACAAGTATGGAGAAGGAAGAAACTTCAATTCGGAAGTCCCTTGAACACTCCAACCAACAACACATGTTGATTTGATGAAGACATCCTTGGCAAATGTGATATTTCAAGTATTTGATGATGACTCTCTGCCAGAAAAGACACCATGCATACAGTTAAGGGGAGTTTTGTGATTCTTGAGCATTCTTGCATAAGCTATCCGTGAATGGGCCCTCTAAAATCCTTGATGAGCTACACATGGATAATCTTGATAGATCATTTCTCGGAAGTAACTCCATTGAAGAAAAACATGATATTATGATGATGCCTTCTACTTGATCACAAAAGGTGAGCAATCCTTCATGAGCTAAAGGAATTTGTGCAGATAGGGGGAGATGGTTCATCACATGAAGAAATATAAACATGTCTATCATGAACCACATTTCCAAGAAGAGCACCATGACAGGGGGAGCAACATGAAGCAGGATGATAGGGGGAGTTCTTGGGTACCCCATTTGCCATTGATGTCAAAGGGGGAGAAAAAGTTGGAAGGGCAAGAATATTGCCATCAATGACAAAGGGGGAGATTGTTGGTCTAAAGTTGTCATTGATGTCAATATGGAATTGGCCGAGATGTCAATATTTTTGTGATGCCTAGTTCCAGATGATGATACCATGACTCTTGGTTGATACCATCAATGAAGATGTCACGAAGAAGCCTGGAACCAACATGATGTCAAGATGACAAATATTCTTAAGGTGCCAAGTGTCAATCATAGGCCTTGTTTGATGATCTAGATCTTAATTACCATTGAAGTATCTGATAGCCCTTGATGACATATGGAGGACTACACTTGATGACATCATCCGTTGATGACATATGGAGGACTACACTTGATGATGTCATACACTTGAAAAATGACCACACATGATGATGGCACTTGATGAGGTCTTGATAACATGGTTGGAGATCATTTGATGATTGGAAAACTGCTTTGGAGCTGTTGACAAATTAATAAAGGCTGCACTAGGACATATCGTTGCACTAATATATGATGACATTGTTGATACGTGATGCTACATGAATGCTGCACTCCTACATAATGACTCTATGATCCTATGTGACATTGATAACAATGAAGAAGCCATGCTGTCCCAAACATTCCTCATGCTGTCCCAAACTTTTTATGCATAAAATTTAAGGACAGTCACAAAGAAAAATATTTTTTCCAACCTTAGAGGCAACCTGTCAACATGTGACCAAGTCCATCTTAAAGAGGAATTTTCCTCTTTCCAATGAGCCCTTACACGCCCCAAAACTCCAAATAGTTTGGGAGATATGAATTTTACAAGTTAAAGGTATATATCTGGCCCTTGAGCCAACCTATGCACAGTCATATTAAGTCGGCCTCACTTCAAATGGACGTGTCTCTTCAATTATGACGAAATCACTATAAATACAAGTCTGAAACTTCATTTTTCCTCATCAATTTCGGTGTAAATCAAAGAGATAGTACAACAAATTGACTTCACATCTCAGGAGGCCAAGAAGGAAGAGTTTAAGGGAAAATCTAATGTTTGGGTTAAAAATCTGAATTGATACCTGTGTGTAAAAGGACCAGATCTTGCAAATACGGAATAGAACTTCAGATCTCTAATTTGGCTCGGAATGGAGCACATATCTCAGATATGTGTTTTGGACGGCACCTCACAACATAAAGCTCGGTCCTGTTCTTTGATTTCAGCACCACAGACCTGTAACAGTTCTGCAATTTCAGGTCTGTAATAGTTCTGCCACTACAGGAGTCTTAACTTATTGCAGCCTCAAGAGAGACAGCTACAGGATTTCAGACCTTTTATTATTTCTGCAAGAGAGATAGCTTCAGGAGATGTGACAAGGAACTGACATATATTTTGGACGTGTAATATATTATTTCAGACCTGTGTTCTCTTGTCTTGACCGATGATAAGAAGTGTGGTCAGATTTCAATTCGAACTGTGGAGTGTGCTAAATATCTGAAGCTCAGATTGTTGGTGATCTTCCTTAAAGAAAACAGTTGAGGTATAATAAAAAGGCTCGGTGAAGGTTTGCATTAGTGTGGAAGAGCCTTGGTCATATTTCTATAGAGGATCAAAGAAATATTGCCTGAAGCCTTAAGGGCAAACCTATGATCATTTTTGAAACCGTGAAGGATAGTAGCAAAACTATGAAGAATTGAACAGTCAAGCTTTTGGAGCATTGGACAGTCACAGATTTGGAACTTTGAACAGTCACAGATTTGGAACTTTGAACAGTCAAGCTTTTGGAGCCTTGGACAGTCACAAATTTGGAACTTTGAACAGTCAAGCATTTACAAAGAAGTGGTTGGAGGTCTTGGACTAGAGAAGTATTGAACAGTAAAGACTTGGGTTGACTAGAAGAAGCCTGCAACCTTTGAGCATATTTGGAGCACACCAAGCATTGTTGAAGATCCCTTGAAGTCTTGGAGCACCTTGTGAATACACTCTTGAAGCACCTTGTTAACATCACTCTTGGAGCAACTTGTGAAGACACTCTTGAAGCACCTTGTTAACATCACTCTTGGAGCTAAAACTTGAAGGTTTCTTTGGAGCACACCTTGAATATTAATTTGACCTTCAATTGAGCAACCTATTGTAGACACCTTGTTGAGAAGCCTTAGCTGAACTTGGAGTTAATCTTGAAGACCACGATGCATTATTGAAAGTCATAATGAGGTGATTTGGAGATCTTTGCTTGGGTATGATGAAGAGCAATGGTGACACCTAAGAGATCAAGGTTGTCATTGATGACATGACGTGGAGACTAAGTGAAGGCATTGCTGAAGATTGTCAGGGCTTGTTGAAGAAGACATTGGGAGCCGTGAAGAATAACCAAACATATTTTGACGAAGTGAAGTTGAGGGTTGGAGCCCAAGAGGTTGGAGCCTCATAGAGACAAGGTTGGTGCCTTGGAAGATAGGGTTGGAGCCTTAGAGGATAGGAGTCCTCAAGAAACTAGGTTGGAGCCTATACTAGAGATAGGGTTGGAGCCCTAGAGGTTGGTGGCTCAAATTGACAAGGTTGGAGCCTTGGAAAGACCAAGTCAGTGCTTGGCACAATACAGGTTGGAGCCTGGAAGATTGGAGTCTTCATCTACGGGTTGGAGCCCTATATCATTATTGCACTTTACTTATTATAAAGAAGAAATAAATAAAGGTATCTATTCCATCATTGTTCATTTTTGGTTCTAAATATAAGTGATCTAACTGGTAAAATTAACAATTGAAAAGAAATACTGATTCACCCCCCTCTCAGTATTTCCAACAGACTTCACTAGGGTTTGCGCAAAGGAAGGCATCGAGCGAGCATGGACAACTCCATACAATCCAGAGAAGAATGGAGTTGCAGAAAGGAAGAACCGGACCATTGTAGAGGCTGCAAGGGCAATGCTGTATGACCAAAATATGCCCAAGTTTTTGTGGGCAAAAACCTGCAATACAATAGTGTATGTGCAGAACAGAGTATCCCATAGAGCATCGGGGAAGGTAACTCCTGAGAGTGTGTTCACAAGCAACAAGTCAGAGGTGAGCCATATTCAGATATTTGGCAGCATGGTGTATTGCCATGTTCCAGATGAGAAAAGGAAGAAGTTGGATCAAACTGCATAAAAGGGTTATCTTGTGGGCTATAGTGAAAATGCGAAAGCATATCACATCTATATTCCAGAAGGCAGGAAGATCGTAGTAAGGCGGGATATGAAATTCATGGAGGAGAGAGCCTTTAGGAAATCTCGGGAAATGCTTACAGATACGGAGATTGAGGAGGATCCACCAGTACAGCCTCAACGACCTACAGAGGATGGGTCAAGTGCCTCTCCATTGCACAAGGATTCTGAGGAGAGTTGAGAGACAGGAAGATGGTACGAAGGCAACCTGACAGATACTAGGCCCTGGTAGCTCAAGTTGGAGAATCGTCTAGTTTTTGGGTGGCAGCTCAGCATCAGGTGTGGGTGGATTCCGTGGTGGATGAGTATAGCTCCATCATGACAAGCAATGTCTGGGAAGTAGTCCCTAGACCACAGAACAGATCAGTTGTAGGATCTAGGTGGATCTACAAGATCAAGTATGCTGCAGATGGAAGCATAGAGAAGTTCAAGGCCAGATTTGTAGCTAAGGGGTACCCACAAAAGGAAGGGATCGATTATGAGGAAACCTTCGCCCCTGTAGCTTGCTGCACTTCTATCGGATTTGTTATCTCTCTAGCAGTGCAGATGGGATGGGAGATTCACCAGATGGATGTCAAGACAAAGTTCTTGAACGGAGTGATAGAGGAGGAAGTGTACACAGAACAACCAGAGGACTTCTAGATACATGAGCAGAAGACTCATGTTTGCAGGCTTAAGAAAGCCTTGTATGGTTTACAACAAGATCCCAGGGCATGCTATGGGCGAATTGATAACTATATGTAGAAGATGGGGTTCGTCAAGAGTGATGCAAATCCCAATCTCTACTAGTTGAGAGTAGGGGATGAGCCATTAATTCTGGTATTACATGTAGATGATCTGTTTCTTACTGGATCATCTAAGTTCATCAAGGACTGCAAGGAGAATTTGGCTACGGAATTCGACATGAAGGATTTGGGGCAGATGCACTATTTTCTTGGTTTAGAAGTCTGGCAGCAGAAGGGAGAAATCTTCATGGGGCAAGGAAGATACATTACATAAATCCTAAAGAGATTTCAGATGGAAGACTGTAGACCCATGTCCACGCCAATGATTACTAACTGGAAGAAGATAGATACAACGGAGGATGATGAGGTTGATCGCACCTTGTATAGGTAGCTCATCGGATCATTGATGTATCTAGTCAATACTAGACCAGACATCTCTTATGAAGTGAATACCCTTAATCAGTTCATGGTGGAACCAAGGAGGGCTCACTGGGCACCAACCAAACATGTTCTCAGGTTTTTGAAGGGGACGGTCGTGTATGGATTGAAGTACACCAAGGGCAATGAGGTCCAATTGAGTAGGTTTACAGATGTAGATTGGGTTGGAAGCACAGTTGATCGAAAGAGTACCAGTGGGTATTGTTTTAGTCTCTAATCAGGAATGACCTCCTAGTGCAGCAAGAAACAAAAGACAGTCACACTAAGTTCAGTCGAGCCAGAGTATATGGTAGCAAGCATAGCTTCGTGCGAGGTCATATGGCTTCGTAAATTACTCTTGAACCTACTCAAGAAGATGGAACTGACCAGGATTATGTGTGAGAATCAGAGTTGCATTAAGCTTTCTGAAAATCCTGTGTTTCATGACCGATCAAAACACATTGACATTTAGTGCCACTTCATCAGGGACTATGTCCAACGAGGAGCAGTACAGTTGAGGTACACTCCTATAGGGGAACAGGTGGTAGATATCCTCACCAAGGCTCTGAGTAAGATTAAGTTCACTTACTTCAGACAGAAGATGGGGATGGTCTAGAATCCCTTCCATTAGAGGAACGGGTGGTCTACAAAGACAGAGGGAGCTGCAGTACGGATGAGGTGGTGGCAGAGACAATGTCACAGGTAACAGTGCAGAGGGCAGCAGCACAGAGATGAGGGGCAACAACCAAGACATCATCAACGCAATCGATGTTCTATAGTTAGAGCAGTACAGTGGTATCTTGCTTAAACACTTTCCTAGCTAAGAGGGAGTGTTGATTTTATAGCATCAGGAAGTGTTCCAAGTCTCGAAATTGGTGGAGAGGCTTGGACAACAATTATCCAGAGAACCCATAAATCGTTTGTGGAAATTCCACTCGGATTTTGCTTTATTAAAATAATTAATTATTTTAATGCAGACCCTAAGTCTAAGCTTAGGGAAATTAAATAATTAAATGGTATTAATAAAGCAGAGTGTGAATCTTCTAGAAAACGAAGATCAAGTCATCTTTTAATTTGAGCCACTGATTAAAGATATAATATTGGCCGTTGATTCATCAGCGAGAAGATTATAAGAAGAGGCTTGAGCGTCATTTGGAAATCAAGCCAGGGACATTCTCAGTAACCGAAGGAAATTGATTCTGAAGTAAGAGAATTCGATTTCAGTGTGTGAGTTTGTAGAGGCGGGTTTGCTGAGGCAGAAGGAGGAGGGAGAAGTCAACTAATGGAGAAGGAGAAGGCAGAAGGGTGAAGGGAAGGGAGTGCTGAGCAACAACACCAACCCCTCCATGCAGAGTTACGCAGTCCAGGGAGGGACTGCGCAGAGAAGGTACGCAGGATGACGCAGAGGGTGTAGAAGGTCACCTCGAGAGTTGGGAACTCTTCCGAAGTGTTCGGAAAATTCATGCCAGGTGTATGCTAATTTAATTTTCTCTCCAAAACTTCTGCAAAAGATCTTTTCATTGTTGAAGATAAATATAAACCCTCATCTGCTGCACCGATTTTCCCACATTGGGTTTTTCCAAGGACAATTGTCCAAAAATAACTGTGTTCATATGGTTGTTTCTATTGTGCTACATGTGTTATTTCTGTTCTTGATTAGAGTGAAGTATTGCAGTTGTGTTTATTTCAAAATTTACTGAAGCATCTGTAAATAACTTATCTAATAAGTAGGCGAAAGAAATCAATCACTGCAGTAATAATTTTCAGACTTGAAAATTTCATAGCATTGAGATGATAGATTTGGATAACTAGGAGGTTGGCCATTGTCACCTCGCTAACCCTCCTCTGTTCTTCAGGGTGGCTCTCCTTCGGCTCAAGGGAGACTTCCCTAATAAGGGTTATTGGAATCTAAAGCCATGGAGTGCAAGGTGATGTGAAGGTTAATTTGTAGCAAAGGAGGTTTCAAATTTGAAAGGAAAATAAAATGATAGTGATTTAGACATTAGCATCTATTCTATTGGGTGAATGGAGTCACAGCAAAGGTACAAATGGGAGGGTGTTCTAAAGATGAGAAAGAGGCAATACGACTGAGAAGTACAAGCCAATGTTACCCTTTCCTTGCTTCCCTATATTGCATAAATAAACTTGGGGTTGTTGCACTTGTAGGTAACATCCCACACTCAAGAGATTGCATTGACCAAGAGTTACGTTAATGTATATTTAGTCCACAAGCAAAAACAATAACACTATTATTAACAAGACTCCTATGATAGCCCAATAGAAAATGGAAAAGATATACCAAATTTCATCTCCCAAAAGAACATGTCTAGATTATTATCAACAAAATAGAAATAGCATTTATGATTTGAGACACAACCTTATCCACGAGAGACTTGCAGAGCTGATGAACACATCCAATAGGTTTTCATTAAACCCTATGTTCTGTTGCTACACAAACTAGCAGGCCTTGTAAAGAGGCAAGACCTAGAGGGAACAACAACATTTGTGATTTGAGACACAACCTTATCCACGAGAGACTTGCAGAGCTGATGAACACATCCAATAGGTTTTCATTAAACCCTATGTTCTGTTGCTACACAAACTAGCAGGCCTTGTAAAGAGGCAAGACCTAGAGGGAACAACAACATTTGTGACAGAAGCCCACTGCCACCATAGCCTAAGTCCCCTTTTCTTCTCGGGTTTTCACCCACGGGAGGTGTCCCAGTATTACTCACTTGTGATATATGTCTCTATGATAGGCTTGAAGTGAGGCAAGGTGGCTCATTCAATGGAAAGGTTCTACTAAAGCACAAGCTTTGGGAGAAGTTATTAAGACTTTCCACGAAAAACTCCTTGAAAAAAGAACCTACACGAGATATCCTAAGTCCCCTTTTCTTCTCGGGTTTTCACCCACGAGAGGTGTCCCAGTATTACTCACTTGTGATATATGTCTCTATGATAGGCTTGAAGTGAGGCAAGGTGGCTCATTCAATGGAAAGGTTCTACTAAAGCACAAGCTTTGGGAGAAGTTATTAAGACTTTCCATGAAAAACTCCTTGAAAAAAGAACCTACACAAGACCGAGGGTTGAATTCTGACACGATATATATGTGCATCCAAGGTTAAGGTAGGAGAGAGAGATGACAATGATTGATTTACTTTACCAAGTACTAAAGAGATTGCCTTCAAAGAATCTTGAAGTTGAAGGATTAGCCATTAGGGTTTGCTCTTTATGTGACAACTAGGGCATCAAAATTTAGGGAGAATCCACTGTGGGAATTCCACAAAAACTTAAGCACCTCTAGAGGAGACACAAAGGAAGATTTTTGTCCAAGCCAAACTCAAAAATTCCTCCAAGGGATTTCATGCCAAGCCCTAGATGACCTCCTTATCGTTAAATGGATGAGTTTTTAGAAGAGAAAAGGAAGGAAAATTTATGTGTGACCACCAAGAGACTTTGACTAGTTCCTAGACCATTGGGAGTATAGATTCATGGGTGTTTATAATTGGCTAAAGTGACCTTTAAGGAGGCTAAAAGAGGAAGCCCTAGTTACCCCTTTCAACAATTACCCTCTTTAGCATTAATTAATGAAATTTCATGGATTAAATGCAATCATTATCCACTAGGAGCATTCTTTCCACATCATCAATGAGTAACACATGCAAAACTTCTCACGATTAAAATTTTGAAATTTTTTCAATAAAACAAAGTGCGAATTCTTATCATGAGAACAAATTCCATGCATTACACATCATTTGCAAGATAATTTCACCATAAAGAAACACTTACACGACAATGTAGAGTATATCCATCCATCAAAAATACATTGGAGGCTCCAAAAAGATAGCAATAATGATCCAAATGTGAAAGTTCATCCCACGATCATCCAAAAATCTCTCCAAATTGCAGGTCTAAATTCTCTTATGAGGCATGCGAAAATCCCAAGTGTGATGGTTTGATATGAGAGTAGCTCTCATCTATTTATACAAATGTTAAGAGTTCAAATTACAAAAGACAAAGCCCCTCCAAATGTCTGACATGCTAAGTAACCCACCCATGGTTACAAGCCAACTGTGATAGCTGCAAAATTAAATTAAATTATCCTCCTAAGCCTACAAAACTCTGATGTTATCCATGTGTGGAGGCCTAGAGGGGTAGCGTTGAGGCCTCTTGTGCTAAAAATGTGGGAGAGAGCCTAAAAAATGATGATGACGAGGGTGACACCCTCCTTGTGCTGCAAAACATCTCCAAACCCCTATTTGGGCTTTGTGGGCTCCAAATGGGTCTCATGGGTCTCCAGGTAGCTGAAAATCAAGTCGATGCTCCATGAATGAGGGTTAGAAGATGACACATGCCCTCCGATATCTCCTTAGGGAAGACATAACCTCCTTTGGGCCTTAGATCAACTGCCAAGCATTGGGTGCAATGTACAACCGACCTGGGCAACGTGGTCCTGTGCATCATCATCTCTGAATAACTGGGGAACGAACAAGCAAATGGTGGTGCTGAAGAAGCCCTTAGTGTGGCAATCAATGCTCTGCATGAGTGGAGGCCCATGGCTCTCAATGCTCACCCTACAAATGCCATTGTGATCCTCTGGAGGGCTTGGATCCCGTATAGGGAGGCCAAGTCCAGGACGAAAACCCACTTGCAATCTTGTATACGATCTAATGCGTCTCCTCACCTTCCAATACAATGATTCATTAGTGCAATTGAGTAAATAAGCTTGTTAATCAAGGGCAGAAGTGAGAACTTCATAGCGTGTTTCCCTTCCAAATTTGGGGCTTTTAACATGTAATAATGTTACATTCCTGGGTAGGAATGATTAATGAAGGACCCTATTAGGTGGTTTCAACCTTTAAGGGAATGACAGGTCCAAGGTACACCCTTCAAATGGTGGAATAGAGAAGGGGCAAATTCAAAGGGAAGGCTCCAAGCCACATGCCATGGTACAAGGGTAGTATGATGAGGGAGGCCCACACCTTGGGTGTATGAATGTAGGCGGGAGCAATCATGGTACATGAGTTACCCGACCTTTGTTTTTCCACCCTTCTTCATATGCCTTTTGGATTTTATTGATTTTCCTTTATTTTACTGCTTGGGGATCAAGGGGATGATGAGCGCATAATGTGTAAGATATAGCAATGATTACTCCCTTAAGGTTGGGAAGTTCATCGCCCACCAGGGGCTGGGACATTCATAGGTTCCTTAATGATGCAAGTGGCACTCATAGGAGCCCTAGGAACTAGGGTGATGGCCATAATGATAGAGAGTAGAGATCATTTTTGGCTTTTTCCCACGTGCTAAATGTTATTGTTTCGACCATATTTTTCATTTTGTGGTACATTTCCTGTTGTATGTGGCCATATTATGTGCTTTTATCTCTTTTTTTTAGCTACATCAATCTCTGGGGCATCGTTCCAGGCCTAACCCAAGGTGTGAGCAAGGGGAAGGGGATTATAATACCTTGTGGAGACAATGAACAAATGTGGACCTAGATAGGGAAAATGTGAAAAGGCCTTGTAATGAGTAGAGGGGAGTGAGATATATGGTATCGAGAAGTGGGACTATTAACCTTGCCGCCTACACATTCCTATAGTTAGTGATAAAAGCCTTTAACCCCACAAGGTGTGGTTGGTGGCAAGGAACCTAGAGAAGGGGTTGTCACCTATTCCCAACTCTCTGTTTAAGCTATCTCCGAAGTTAGCTATGAGGGGTGGACCCTAAAAGGAAAACTAATTTAAAGATGTGAGGTTTCTAGGAGAATGTTAAAGTGAGATGGATTACCCTTTTTAATATTATAAGAAAATGTGATATGAGCAATAACCATTAACAACCATCAATACATAAGATAAGCATAAGCATATGAACAACCGGTGCCTTCAATTTTTTTTCTCTAAAATGAAAAGATATTTGCTTAAAGTAAATCGAATGATTTCAAATGGAAAGAAAAAGTAATCCTGAAAGTGAAACAAGAAAACTGTTAGCACAATGAAATAATCAATACAAGATATAAGGATTCCTTTAAGATGTATGAACAATTGATAAATCAAAGCATGCAAAATATCTTGCCAAAATGAAAACAATTAATGATCTACTTGCAAAAAAATGTAAATGAGATAATCCTTGTCGATGTCTATAAAAAATAACTTGCTTTCAAGCATTAAACAAGCATATAATCAAACTTGAAATAGACATTGAAAATGTAGATTAGTGCCTTCATGTAAATAATAGCTTGCTTAAGAAGAAATTAAACTACAAATGATAGAGAGTTAGAAATTAGACCAAGATAACAACATGAACATCAATTGCAACATAAAATAAGTAGCACTTGAAAATGAATGCCCAAATAACAAGATACATCAATCATTCATGAGCATAATGATCATCAACATAATAACATGAAATGAAGTTGCATTAATGAACAATATTCCAAGTACAAGAAAATTAAATTTGTTGCAAAAAATTAAATGGAATCACAATGCTTGCATCAAAAGTGCTTATTGAAATGAGAAATGAAATTTGAAAGTGAAACCTTAAACCATCAAGATAGCAAAAAATGGGAAATTACAAGTAAAGTGAAAAGTGATGTAAATATCCTCTTGGTTTATTTTATTAGTTAAACTATAAAAGCAAGATTTCAATTAAACCCTAATCCTCATACCTCACCCCTGCCCAAAAATTTGGATCTCACAGTGAGGAGTCAATAGAGGTAGAGGGTTTCTAAAGTCTATAGAACCAACTTAAGTTGGAGGTAAGTTTTAGTGATGCTTGGGGCATGTAAGATCTCTAAAAGTAGCTTTGTAAAAGAAAGAAAGAAACTTCAACTTGATATATTTTCTTGACATAAAGTAACTGGTGCTTTGTAAAGTAGAATTGCCCAAAATACTTGATGCATCAAAACTTAAGATTTAAGATGTGCTCAACTATGAAGCATAAGTAAACTTTGAACAATATTGAAGGTCAATAAAATCAAGTTAAATATGCTTGCATACAAAATTGAATTTTCTATGAAAGTAAATGAATTTAAGACTTGTAGCAAATCAAAGTAAATAGCAAGAAAAATGAGTGAGATGCATGGTTGTGTTAATTAGCCAATTAAATGAGATGCATGTAAGTGAAAAAAGATCAACAAATCAAACCACAAGTTCTCTCCCAAAGGTGGAGAGACAAGGATGCCAATGGGTAAAACCCACACTCCCAAAATCATAAATGTTATTAATTTACAAGAGGCAAGTGACCATGAAGCAGCCTCCAAACCCAAGTCTTTTACAATGAAGCCTTAGACCATACACTTTTCCTTGCTGAAATATTTCTGCAATTGAGGCCAAGAAAGGCTCAAGAAACTTCAAATTTTTACAAGAAGAGAAGAGAGTCTAAGCCTCATCAATGCCCACGACCAAGGGAGAGAAAACGTGACCCAAGAAGAACTTGGCCTTGCCCAAGAAGGCCTCCTAATGCCCATGGCCAAGAGAGGGAATGGTCTTGAAATAAGAGCCGAAGGTCTTGCAAGCAAACTTGTTAGTAGTTTCCAATACAAATCCCGCAAGTTGCTACAAAAAACAAGTTAGAAAAAGGTTGCAAAACAAAACAAGTGTTAGATAAATAAAATTACAAAATATGTGTACAATATAATCTACAAAAGGATAAGCCAAAGAGTATGAGCAAATCTCCTCTTTTCCTAGCCATGATTTAACTCTTTAAAATAGCAAGATATTAGCAAATGAAGCACAATACTTGAAAAATAAATATTGAATTGTTTGAATGCAAGAAATAAGAGCCTAAAACTTAAAATAAATCCCTGCAAATGATTAGACTTTGGAAATTGACACATGTGGGTTCTCCTTGAATATGTCAAGAGTGGGTTGGTTCCTTCGAGAATTTCCCCTCACGCTTGAAGCTTGATTAAAGAAATACTTTCTATACAAATTCAGCAAAACCAATTAGATCCATATGGAATTAATCAAATGCAATGGAGAGAAAATTCTAGAGATATATTTGACATGAACTAAAACATTTCTCTACTTAAAGCAAGTAAATAATCCTTATGCTAATATGAGATAACTACACATCAACATAACTCGAAAAGCATAATGGAAATAATAGCATAATGAAGCAAATAGAAATATAAACTCAAGAACATCAAGATGTTACCATACACAATGAGAAGAACACCTCACAAGTAACCCCAAAGTCTTTTCTATTATATTGCAAATGAGTGTACAATCTAGCAGTGTATCCTTAAGTCCAATATCTCATATTCTTGATACAATATGAAAGCCAAAGGCTCTATTAGATAGAGTGTTGGGAGCAAATCCCAATGTAGAGTCCACATGACACTTGGCCATGGAGCAAATCCTAAGGAAGAGAAAGTCGAGTTCCAAGTAGAGATGAGAGAGACACCAAGGAAAATCGAATTCCGTATGTGGCACCATGAGTTCCTCGAGGAAAATTGAATTCTCTATGGGGCACAATAAGCAAATCCAAGTGAAAACAAGTAGACAACTCTAGTCAAACTCCAAACTCAAACCATGTGATGCCACCTCAAATGATGATCCCAATAAATCCCAGCATAGATCCTCAAGGGACTGCGTGGTCCCTCCAAGAGCAACTCGAATATCTCAACTGGAGTGCTAAGTGTAGAAGAAGTGGAGCTAATGTGAGACAAGCTCCCATGAAATCCTCCACCAAATATCCATCGAATATTCCTTTAACTCCTCCAATAAGTTTGATTTTCCACATAAGCAACTGCTGCATTAACTCCAGGAAATTTGATTTTCATGAGTGAGTGGTGCATTTATGATGTAAGGTGCTCAGTCATCCTCCACATGTCCCTTGACTCAACTCTTTGACTTAGGCTAATTTTCAAGTCATTTCCATGTCATTTTGTCACATGGAATAATTTATTTCTAGCCTAATTTTTTCTCACTTTTTCCAGTAAACTTAGGAAAATTGGGTTTTGGGGGTCCTAAACACATTTTTAACCCTTCAAAGTGTGTCATAGTAAAAAGTTGAGGGTGAGAGGTGTAAATTTTATTACTCATACCCCATACAACTTCTCTAGACATCACTTATTACATTACAAATACAATTTTTATTGCAATTTCCACCCTGCAGGAAATTTAAAAAATTAAAAAATGACTTGCTAGGCCTAACCAAATTCCACGAATTTTTTTTTGTGATCTAGTATGGTAATACACATTGACCCTGGACATTAGGACTCACCCAAGGCCTCACCATCAAGCCGTACTCCGGATTTGGGGTATGTTTAGAGGAAAAAACTCAATTAATTATTAAGTCTTGGTAGGGAGATGATAATTAACCAAGTGAAAAAAAACTTCCTAGAGTATAAGACTCGACAAAATAGAATTAAAAAATATATATATATGATCTCCAAAAAAAAGAAATACGAATTTTGAGTGGGTCCACGGGTCTTATGTGGGTGCTATGTGGGTCATGTGCGGTTCTTCACGGGTTCAATACCAGAATGGTTCTATGTGGGTTCAGATGAGTACGGGTAGAGACCGCGGGTCCTATGTGAGTGATGCGTCTCGCTATAGAACCTGTCAAGACCCGCGAATACTCATGGGTCTTATAAGAGTCATGCAACACTGCGTCAAACATACGATCATGATTGACGAGAAAGGGTACACAATGGTTGGCTCAGGTGGCGGAGAAAAGTAGCACATCAAAGCTATCAGGTGGTTGGCAAGGTGCTGTCAGTGGTCAGCTAAAGACAAATCTAGGAGAAAAGTTCTCCTATGAGGTCACCTACTCGTGGTGGTTAACAGGTTTAAGTGCTGTTACATGCCTTTTTAACCATGGAAAATTGCTGCAATTTATTTTCATATTTGCTCATAAATTTAGCTCTCATTTTACATTTTTTTTAATCAGAGTTTCCGTTGTGAAAATTGCTGCTGTCAGAAACTAATATATTGCTGCAATTCCTGATTTTCAAGCTAGGTTATGATACCCAAGTGTAATTTCTTGATTGTGTGTTTGGAAATCTATCTTAAGCATCTATTGGTTGACCTAAGCCTTTAGATTGTTGTCATAGGGACTTTTGAACTAAAATCTGGAAATTACTTTCTAATCCAACCTAAACCCTATTTTCCTATCTTCATCCTATGGTGGAAATCATTGTAGAACCCTTAGGGGGAACTTAGCTTGAGTTAATTAGTTTTTTTTTATTCCTAGGATCTACTAGGGAAGCCTCCTTTTTGTTGGTTGTGTCCATTACTAAAACGAGGGAAGTTGTTACCAAGGTGACAATTATGACATTCTCATTGTTGCACTTGATTTAGGTTGCCTAGTGAGGCTTTGCACTAGGGTGCTAGATTTTGCTGTACCAGGCCCATAACCATAGTCTATTGTTCCTGGTTTCTGCTTCCATTCAAAGACAGAATCTATGTTGACAAATTGTGAATTCAACTAGGGTTATCCAAATGATAGTGGAATGCCTGTCGATTTCTTCTATATGCATATAGAAAAATGCAATGGTAGTAGTCTCAGTTGCTCTCTTACATTGACGTCTTTGTAAATAAGGCAACGGACAATCTCATAATCTAGCGAGCTTTACTATTATTTAGCTCACTGCCTAACTAGCCATGACAACATATTACTAACATTTAGTTTTATAATTGCCGCAAAAGGTACGGCCTTCCATAGTGAGGCTCATCCAATTATTATTATGTTTCAATTCAATAAAATCTAAATTGTTTGTTAATAATTCGAAAGATTTATTTCTGATGGTCCCAGTTGGGTAATATCTGTTCTATGAATTGGCCTTTTCTGTTTGGAAGATCTTTTCATATTTTCTGCAAGTTTTATATCGTCTTGCTTACATTTTCAGGAAACTAGCTTGCCTGGGAAGCTATCAATTGTACATTAATGCTAATAGAATCTTCAATCTCATTTAATTCTTGAATCCGATATGACAACTCCCGTCAAAATCTAGTTATATGGTACATCACCAAGGCAGTAGATGGTACACATCTGTTATGGAGTACATACGTTATTAAAAAAAATGCTTACTTGTAACCTCTAGTGGTGTTTAGAGGTTTCCTTTTGTTCCTTTCCAGTGTCTCCTTTGGAAACTCTTCGTTGCGTCTCCTTCATTGTTATGTAATGAAAGAATATGGCTGAAAAAACTGAAACACATATTCTATAGCATTGGTTATAAGTATTATTCTTTTTGCATTTGGCATGTACACAAGATCAAGCAACAAGCTTTTCTGATATAAATTTTAAATGCATTCATTGGACAGGGTTTTCGATGGTCTTACCTCTTTTTTCACCTCATGGATTGCTGGCCCGCCTTACTTCAATTTTTCTTGGTTTCGCTCCTCCTTTTCTACTTCTTTCCATAGGGTAATTAATCATTGTAACTTGGACATCCTTGTACAGTTTTGTGTTTTGAATCCTAACTAATCTTGATTTGTACCTGATTTTTATAATGTATTTATAATTCCTTTTATTTTATTTTGTTACAGATATGAATCCCTTTTCTACAGTGCCCTTGCAGTGGTACTCATATCTTGGATCTTGATCGAATGCGCAATTTTATATTTACCATTATCAGGAATGCGTTCTAGTCAAATCAATGCCATGAAGGGTGTAAACTTGCATAATGAGTCTTCTTTACTTGAAGAGGATGCTAGGCTCCAAGGCCATAGATTTCTGAGACTGGCAGACGTGAGAATAGCATTATGTTTTGTACGTTATGCTCCCCTCTGAGCAAGTTTTAATTCATTTTTTTCTTCAAGTATTTAATGTGATAGCATTCTGAAAATAATCTTTTCCATTATGTGCATTTAATGTTTTATAGCTTTTGAGAAACAGGAGTTTCAAAATGTAGCACAAACGGTAGATGGAGTTCAGTAGTTTTTGTTTGTGGCACTTTTACTAGGTAGCCATGTTCTTGTATGGTTTGAAAATGCCTTTCTTCTATATTTGTTGGGTCGACACAGGAAAATCAATATGGAGTTTTACTGGAAGATGAAAACTACTGTTTGGGAACACATGATCAAAAAATTATATCCCTACCATTTCCACCGATTATTGCAACTTTCATTTGTGTTGACCTTGGTTCCTCCAGATATTGCATTCATGGCAATGTCAGATTAAAAGACACAATTACAACCCATCTTTTATGATGATCTATTATCTCTACTTTGATATACATAATTGAAATGGTTCCTTCAATTGAAATTCCCTTTTGAATTTCACTTTGAGATGAAACACATAAAAGGAAAAGAAAAACAAAGATTTTCTTTAGAAACTAAAACATGTACATGATGATGATACAAATTCAATCATACATTATACATACAATCATCAATGATACAACTAACACTTACTGCTACACCAGCAATGGTAAATTGACAAACACAAGAAATTAACCATAAACTACAGTTTTCTTATTAAGTCTGTTGCAATTGTAACTAGAGTCGGTCTTCATAATATATAATTATCAATGATGTATTTATAATTTTATTATATTTATTTATATTTGTTAAAGCATGTTCTTCATGCTTAGAGTCAAAAGAGTCAAAAAAAAATTATTATGAGTCAAAAGAATATTTATTTGAGGCATGTCCCATTTGGACATTTGAAAGAAAAATAAATTTTATTTTATTTTTGAGTCATAAGCCCACAAGTTGATCAGGTCAGCCCTCCTTGGACAAGTCAGCGTAGTGGCACCTATTCGACCCTTTTGGACAGTTATATATAAGAGACAAGTTTGACCTCTTGGAGACATCATTTTCATCATCACATCATCTATCATTTGTTGAAAAGTGTAACTAGGTTCGTTCTTCATAATGACTTGAAATTATGAATTTATGTAATGAAGAAGACAGATAATAAAATGTATTTTGTAAATGCTTGCCTCATGGGTTTCATGAGCAAGAGTTTTTTATTATAGGTCAAAGACTTCTTCTTGACGTCTTTAGGAGTTTGTTGTCTTGTCATAAATATAATTTAGAGTCTTGTATATGAAGTGATGTTACACTTGTAAAGGGACAAATTATTGATGTATTTGTATGATCCAAGACCTTGTCAATATGCTCCACAAATTCGGCTTAAGATGTGATGAATATGTTGTGAAAATTCCAAGTCCTAGATCTAGAATCCTAGTGTAGCAAACTGAATTAAGTTCTCCTACTTGTTATTAGAAATAAACAAATTATTTGCAGATTTCTTCTGCAAACATTAAAGTAATTACTGAAGCAGCCTTCACTTAATTAAATTTAGATCCGGAAACAGGAAACTGAGCAAAAGAGGAACATCACACAAGACATCGTTATTTTTGGACAAATGTCCCCGAAAAAACCCAATGCGGGAAAACCGGTGCAGTAGATCTGAGGCTTTTATTATTAAGCAACAGTGAATTCTGAATAAATCTCTGAATGTCACTCCGAACAATTCAGTTATAGAGAATATGACTGACAGAAAGATTAGTGAGGTTACCTCACACTATCATTGGAAATCCCAGTTGATCAAGCCATTGAATGATGTGCCTATGACAGGCTCTGCGCTGCCTCTACATAGTCACTGCGCAGTCCCAACGTCAACCCTCCTGGGCACTGCATCACTCAGTTTCTGGATCGATCTTCTCTCCAGAAAATTTGATCTTTGCCTCTCAATCTGACACCCCGGCTCTTGGCTTTTGAAATCAAATCTTCAGCAAACCCTTTGGATTTCCTCTGGCCCTCTGCGCATCCTCTGCGTAGCTCTTCATGGCTCTGCGCTAGAGCTGCTGGATCTCTCTCTGCCCTTCTCTGCTGATGATTCTCCGACTGAGAAAGACAAGCAGCTATATAGAACAAAATGCCGGAACCAGAATATGGAACAAATACACATAAAATGTCAGAACACTAAGCCATTTTATTAATCTGAGAATATATGTATATGGGTACAAAAATAATTAGAAGGAGTGCACCTATCCTTGCTCTAGGCAAGTGGAGACCCTCTCAGAATAAGAAATGGCTGCAACAGAGACTGCGTCCTAGCTGACTGGAGACACTGCCGTAGAACAACTACTGCTACAAGGTACTGGAACTAGGGGCTGATCCCCTCACCGGAATGAGCTGAAAACTGGAAGACTAGCTGAACTCAATCCCCCGGACAAAACCCAGAAATCGTGAAGCAAATACTCCACCTCCGAAAAACCACCAAATAAACCCCCTCCAGAGAAAACGCTGTCTCTCCCAGGAACAGCGCTGAAACCCAAGAAAACGCTGGGAAAAGGGGCTGAATCCACCTGCAAATCCTCCGGATGGAATAACAATCTCCTCGAGGCTGGAAAACGCTGAAATCACTGCCAAATCCCCACACAACAACTCTGCTCAACAAAACTGCGTCCTCCCTAGCTGGGACTGCGTCCTCTCTCCTAGACTGCGCAGTCACAAAAAGGGGCAACTCCTCTGCAAACCGTCCACTAGAAATCCACTGCAAATCACCAACTGAAACTGAAGGAAAAACCTTGCTCGAGCAGGCACTCGAAGTCCCCCGGAGCCAAGGGTGAGATCTTCGACCGGAGACACTCAGTTTGCACTAAACAGTGCTGCAGACCGACTAAACAACCGGCGTGCTGAAGTAGACAGAAGTCTAGCTCTCAATATCAATATCATATCAACAATACCAAATGGAGTGAAAACCCCACCTTATATAATGCTAGCTCCCTCCAAAACCCTAACTGCGTCCTTCACCCTCCTTGACCTGCGCAGTCACCCTTGGGTCAGCGTGAGGCCTCCTCATGTGCGTGTGGACCCCCAAGGCCACCCCTTTAAGTTACAACGTCCATCAACTAGGAAAGCACTTTATTTTCTAAAGTGAGATGACCCCCCCTTATTTCTCACTTTATTTATTATTTTTAGCTAAAGCGGAAAAATTAAACAAAAATGAAATATTCCAATTAGCAATGCTAATTAGGAATATTACAGTCTCCCCCGGCAGAACGTTGCTTGTCCTCAAGCAACTGAAGTGATGGATGCTGCAAGATCCTCTCATCCTCCCAAGTGGCATCCTCATCCGGCAAGTTCTTCCATCTCACCAAGAACTCCCTGATCTTCCTGCTCCGCAGCTGCTTCTCCCTAGTGTCAATAATGGCCTCCGGCTGTAACACCAGATGCCCCTCATCATCTGTAGGTGGTAGCTCCTCGGTGACTGTCACATGCTGGCCCAGTGCCTTTTTCAGGCATGATACATGAAAGATGTTATGAATCTTGCTGCCTTGGGGCAGCTCCAACTCATACGCAACCTGCTCGATCCTGCGTATCACCCTGTATGGCCCATAAAAACGGGGCTTCAGCTTCTCCGCCCCCTTCTGCTTGAGCGAAGACTGTCGGTATGGCTGTAGCCGTAGGTAGACCAAGTCTCCTACCTCAAAGTGTCTCTCCACTCGACCCTTATCAGCATACAACTTCTGCTGATTCTGTGCTGTGGCTATGTTGTCCTTGAGAGCTCGGAGGATATCTTGGCTCTCTTGGATCCACAACTTGGCTCTCGGAGCCCTGCTAACACCAAACATCATGTCCACAAAAGATAAGGAATGATATCCATATAAAGCATAGAAAGGTGACATACCAATAGACATATGATGCGTTGTGTTGTAGCAGTACTCGCCCAAATGCAGCCACTTCAGCCATGCCCTCTGTTGTCCACTGACGTAGTTACGCAAGTAGCCCTCCAGCCACTTGTTAACTATCTCTGTCTGCCCGTCCGTCTGGGGGTGATAACTAGTGCTCGGTGTCAACTCGGTCCCCACTAATTGGAAGAGCTCCTGCCAGAATTCGCCCATGAAGCGGCTGTCCCTGTCACTAACGATGGTCTTGGGTAGACCATGTAATCTGAAAATCTCCCTAAAGAACAGCTCAGCCACCTGCGCTGCTGTGTGATGTGCGGATATGGCGAAAAAATTGGCATACTTCGTCAGCCGGTCAACGACTACAAAGATGCAATCCTTGCCCTGCACCGTGGGCAACCCCGTGATGAAGTCCATCGATATGCTCTCCCATTTCCCCTCCGGAATGGGAAGAGGCTGCAACAACCCTGCAGGATGGCTCATCTCTCCCTTGTTTCGCTGGCAAACATCGCACTCCTTGACATGCTGGAGTACGTCCTCCTTGAGGCCCTTCCATGAGAACCTCTCCCGAATAGCCCTGTACGTCTTGGTGAACCCCTGATGGCCCGCCAATGGTGAATCATGTGAAGCCTGGAGTATCTTCTTCTTGAGCTGACACCCCTCAGTCAAGAAGATCCTGTCCCTGTAATAGATGATCTCATCGACCACCCTGTACCTGTCATCTGCTACCTGCCCATCCAGAACCTCGCATGCAAACCTATCCTTGGAGTACTCAACCAACAGTCGAGCCCTCCAATCAGCGTCCAAACTCATGAGTGATAATGTGGCCGGTCTACGAGAAAGGGCATCAGCTACCACGTTATTCTTCCCTTTGACATACTCTATGTCAAAGTCATAGGCCTGGATCTTGCTGATCCACTTCTGCTGCCTCTCCTGCAACTACTTCTGCTCCAGAAAGTACCTCAGGCTGTTATGATCTGTCCTCACCCTGAATCTGCCACCCACCAGGTACTGCCGGAATTTGGCCAATGCATGCATGATGGCCAGCATCTCCTTGTCGTATATGGGATACAACCTCTCGTGTGGAAGGAGCTTCCGACTCTCAAAAGCAATCGGATGGCCGTCCTGCATCAAAACTGCACCAATCCCCTCTCCGGATGCATCACACTCTAGGACAAAGGGCTGCGTAAAATCTGGCAACGCTAATACAGGACAACTGCTCATCACCTCCTTGAGCTTGTCAAAAGCTCGCTGTGCCGTGTCCGACCAACTGAATGCCCCCTTCCTCGTCAAATCTGTGAGAGGTGTAGCAAGCTGAGAGAAGCCTTTGACGAACTTCCTGTAGTATGTGCAAATACCAATGAATCCTCGAAGCTCTGTCACATTCCGCGGCTCTGGCCAATCTCTGATGGCCCTGATCTTCTCCTCGTGGACTCTCACCCCGTCCACTCCTATAATGTGTCCCAGATACAGCATCTCTGTCAACCCGAACTCACACTTGGAGAGCTTGGCATAGAACTGCTGCTCCTCCAAGATGTGCAAGACTGTCTCAATAAGCTGGAGGTGCTCCTCCCAAGTCCTGCTGTATATAAGTATGTCATCAAAGAAAACCAGCACAAACTTCCTCAGATGACCCCTGAAAATGTGGTTCATGCAAGACTGGAAGGTAGCAGGTGCATTGGTCAGCCCAAATGGCATGACCAGAAACTCAAAGTGCCCATAGTGACACCTGAAAGCGGTCTTGGGAATGTCCTGTTCCCTCACGCGTATCTGATGGTACCCGGATCTCAAGTCAATCTTCGAGAAGAACCGTGCCCCTCTCAACTCATCCATCAGCTCATCGATCCTGGGGATGGGGTACCTGTTCTTCAGGGTCTTCTTATTCAGAGCCCTGTAGTCAATGCACATGCGCAATGTGCCGTCCTTCTTCTTCACCAACACTACAGAAGAAGCGAAAGGACTCGTGCTGGGCCGAATGTGGCCAAGGGCCAGCAACTCCTGGATAGCCCGCTCTATCTCGTCCCGATAGGCCTTGGGATGCCTATACGGGGTGGTAATCACGGCCTGTATCCCCTGCTCAAGCTCTATCGTGTGCTCAAACCCCCGATCCGGTGGCTGCCCTGGTGGAATATCCCCGAAAACCACTGCATACCTGTCGAGAATAGACTGGAGATCAGGATGCACTGTCTGCCCTGTATCCACTGCCTCTGAAGCCCGCAACTCTACCGCCCACTCTATATCTCCCTTGCGGAAAGTCGCCTCCATGCTGTGTGCTGACACCGTCTGAGGTGGGTACGTGTGCTGCCCCCGTATCTTCTCATGCCTCCCCGTCTTGGGATCATCCCACTCCATCTCTAGGGCCTTCCAATCTGTCGTGACCTTCCCTAGAGTAATAAGCCACTGAACACCCAATATCAGGTTGGTGTCCGGAATGTCCACCACAAAGAAGTGATATGTCAATGTATAAGTGCCCATCGTCACTGATAACTCCGGAACATATCGAGCACATGCCATGGTCTGATCTCCTGGGACCAAGACAGAAAACCCATCAAAGCCCTCTGTCTGTATGCCTCTCCGCTCAACCATCTAGGCATCAATAAAATTGTGGGTGGCCCCACTATCAACTAAGACTGAAACCCGCTGTCCGCGCACTGTCCCCCGTACGCGCAGTGTCAAGTACTTGGGGACTCCCCGCAATGTGGCTAGAGCTCCCCTAGTGGGTGCAAACGATGCCCCACCTGTCGCGGGTGGTGGAGGTGGTAAGGTACTCTGTGCTGCATAACAATCTCCTGCCTCCACATCATCCCCATCATCCTCTTCTCCACTGCTCTCGGAGAAGACCTCTATGAAATGTGCCTTCCCTGCCGCACACCTGTGTCCCGGTGCCCAGGGCTCCTGGCAAGTGAAGCACAACCGCTTCCTCCTCAGCTCTCTCCTGGCCTCATCATCAAACTGCCCTCGTCCAGGATTCGCCTTGGGAGGCGGAGCCCTCGTGTCCTTACCCTTAGGCTGGAAAGCCTGTCTCTGGGGATAAGGTGGCCGAGTCCTGGGTAAGACATCCTGTAAGTCCCGAGTCCTGCTGATGGCATCCTGAAGGGTAGCCGGTTTGTTCGACCGGACTAGGCCACGAAGTGGCTCTGACAGCCCCTCCACAAACATGTAGACCATTCGAGCTGCAGATAAATCAGGTACCATCACTGAAACCCTCAAGAAGTCCGAAATGTATGTCTCTCGCACTCCCGCCTCTGTGTCTCCTAGTGCCTCATCGATAGTAGATATATCTCCTGATACCTCACCCATCTGTCGTGTGCTGCTACCACCCGAAGACTCGGACATGGCTCCAGTCATCACCTCAGTGGATGGCTCTATCGGGGTAGGCTCTACCCCCTCCACTACGATGTCAACCGGCACGGTCAAGGTAGTCTCTAATGATGGTGAGTCCTGTGTCTCACTAGGTGTAACCTCAGACTCTCTGCAACCCTGTGTTCCCTCATCCTCTTCTCCACTGCTCTCGGAGAAGACCTCAATGAAGTGTGCCTTCCCTGCCGTACACCTGTGTCCTCGTGCCCATGGCTCCCGGCAAGTGAAGCACACCCGCTTCCTCCTCAGCTCTCTCCCGGTCTCATCATCAAACTGCCCTTGTCCAGGATTCGCCTTGGGAGGCGGAGTCCTCGTGTCCTTACCCTTAGGCTGAAAGGCCTGTCTCTGGGGATAAGGTGTCCGAGTCCTGGGTAAGACATCCTGTAAGTCCCGAATCCTGCTGATGGCATCCTGAAGGGTAGCCGGTCTGTTTGACAGGACTAGGCTACAAAGTGGCTCTGACAGCCCTTCCACAAACAAGCCAACCATCCGAGCTGCAGATAAATCAGGTACCATCACCGAAATCCTCAAGAAGTCTGAAATGTATGTCTCTGCACTCCCAGTCTGTTTGAGCTTGATCAGCTCACCAAAATACTGATCCGGATCCCTCCCGTCAAAGTGCTCTACCACCCTGGACTTTGCCGAACTGTTTGATGAGCCATCAAACCTGGGCAAATGAAATCCACTAGCTGCACGGTGGTCATCATGGTGGTATCCGCGCCCCTTGTGCTGGTGCCGCTCAGGGGGTTTGATACCGCATCGAAACTGGAAGTAGAGCTCCTAGGGGAAAGCATCCATGAATGCCTGACCCATGCTCTGCCAATCTGCAAAAACGGCTGCATATCGAGCTGGACTCACATCTCCTGCCATACTGCTGCTTAACTTCGACCTTCGATTTACCCCTTGAAAACTACTCGGAAAATTCTAGGAATTTGGGAAAGTGATCCTCGCCCAAAACCCAGAAAAACCCAGAAAACGTTTTTCCTAATTCCAAACTTCAAAATTTGACCCTTTTTACTTTGGCCCTATTTCCAACTGCGTTTCTGGTATTGCAACTGCCATTGCTCTGTATGATCTTTTTTTCTGATGTTATAGACCACAGGCTGAGCCAGAATTATCCTCTGATACCACTGTAATATCCCCAAAGGGAAATAACCAGTAATAAACAGAAATATGCCAGACAGATATAGAAAACACAATGCTGAACCAGATCATGGAACCAATACACATAGAATGCCGTAAACCGAGCCATTTTATTAACTGGCAAGAGAGAGGAGTACAAGAAAATCGTAGTGAGTGCACCCATCTCGGCTCAAGGCAAGCATGTAATCCCTCTCGTAAAAAATAGAAATGGTCGCGTAAACCGCATCCCACCGCCGGAAGAACCGAAGCTAGGGTCGATCCCCTTGCCTAATGAGCTAAAATCTATGTATCACCTATACTACCGCTCCGACAAAACCCGTAAACCATTTACCAAACGGACCACTCCAAAATCGCCCCTTAAACCCTCCTCCTACAAAAACGCTGGCCTCCAGAAAGGCACGAAGCTCAAGAAATATGCCGAGAAAAGGCTGAATCCTCCCGGCAAATCTCCGTATAAGATAACCAAACTCCTCAAAACAAACACCGAAAACGCTGTCAAGCCCTGCTCACATGACCCTGCTCATCAGATCAGCGTCCTCCCAAATGGGTCAGCGTCCTATATGCTCAGATCTGCTGGATCTGAAGCCTACAATCCAGATCTGCGTCTTGTCCCTCCAGATCTACGTCCTCCTATATCAGATCTACTGCTCTCCCCTCAGATCTATGCTAGATCTGACAATATCTCTTCAGATCTGCAACCTGCAAGGCTGGATCTGATGTTATCTCTTCAGATCTAGGCCGGATCTGCCAATATCTCCTCAGATCTGTAATCTCCCAAGCTGGATCTAATGCTATCTCCCCAGATCTGCCACCTACAGAACCAGATCTGCAAATATCTGCTCAGATCTACAATCTCCAAGGCTGGATCTATCACCGTAACCCCGTATCTCTGCGTCCTCCTCTTCGAACCGGGATGTCCGTCCTCACTTTCAAGGCTAATCGTCGCTCCTGAAACAACGTCCTTCCTCCTCTGAACTGCGCAGCCACAAGAGGGCTTCTTCTCCTCCGGATCTGCACCAGAAACTGCTGCTACTTTGCTACTGAAACTGAAAAGTGTACTCCGAACAGAACCTTACTAGGGCGGGCACTCGAAGTCCCCCGAAGCTAAGGGTGAAACCAGTAATAACCTTACCAGGGCAGGCACTCGAAGTCCCTCGAGGCTAAGGGTGAGATCTCCGACCGGAGACACTCGTGCACTAAACAGTGCTGCAGACCGACTAAACAACCGGCGTGCTGAAGCAGACAAAGTCTAGCTATCAATAAGAATATCAAATCATGAATGTCCAAATGAGGTGAGAACCCCTCCTTTTATAATGCTAAACTCCCTCCAAAACCTTAACTGCGTCCTTCACCTTGCAGTTACCCTTGGGTCAGCGTGAGGCCTCCCATCATATACGTGTGGACCCCCAAGGCCCCTCTTTAAGTTATAACGTTAATCAACTAGGAAAACACTTTATTTTATAAAGTGAGGTGACTAAAGTGAGGTGACCCCTCTTATTTCTCACTTTATTTATTATTTTTAACTAAAGCGGCAAAATTAAACAAAAATGAAATATTCCAATCAGAAATTTGATTTGGGAGGATGATAGCCCTCATCGGAGGAGTACCAGGATGAGGAGGAGGAGGCATCCACAAGTGATTGAGTGGATGGGGATGATGAGCAAGGAGCTAGGAGGCTACTTGCAGATCTATGCTACCAGACAGCAGGAGGCTTGGCTGCGCTGGTTACTCTTGAAAGAGTTTGGCCATCTCTTGGCAAACACTCTTCCTAAGAGTCGGAGGGTGGAGGAAAGATGGCTGGATACTTGCATCATTGAGCAACATGGAGTATGTATGCATGGTGTTGCTATGATACTCATTATGTCTTCATCACATGAGTTGTATGATGGAAGTATGGGGAGGCAGCAAATTGTTTGGTTGCTTGGTTTGTTTCTGGGAGAGCAAGGGCAGATTTGCTCTCACACCTTGCATGATGTTGCAGGAAGAGGGGATGGCACTATCTCCTTGATCTTTGATGATGACAGGGAAGCACTTCCATCTTGGGGAGTACTCCACACTTGTTGCAGCAGTATGAGAGGAGTCTCTGACAGGGAGCATGTCAGAGAACAGAGTCTTGTATTGACAGGAGCTTATTTGCATGAGCCCCCAGCGTTGTCACCTTGGAGTAGAACATTATGGATGGAGTGTGCGCAGCAGAGATATGGTGGATCTATAACCCATAGGTCCCAGGATCACGTCATATTGGTTGCACAAAGAGGAGGGAATGATGATAGAGACATCTATGGCATGTTCTTCTTGACTTGGGTTTCCAAGCATGAGGAGGATTACCTTCTTGCACCACATGAGACCTTCAGCATTTCCTTCATTTTGCTCTTGATCATGTCTTCATTTGCTGATATATATCAGATTCGCATGGGAGGCTTGATTATGAGGGAGACACATGAGCTGGATGTGTCCGTGAGTGGGAAAAATTCTCACAATTTCTGCACTACATGTTCTAATGGGAGCATGGGAGGAGGCATGGCCACCACTACTTTATATGCATTCTCTTTTGATGTAGGCCATGAGATCGATATTCATCCATTATACAGCCATGGGCAAGTGTTTGGACCTATGTTGCTGTCATATTCCGCCATTTGCTATCCATTAGTAGATGTGTTGGATCTTATACATTGCTTGCCATGTGATTTTCTGAGGTTGCAGTGGATGAGACTGCACTATGGTTTGTTTTGGGCCAGCTTGTTCTTCATTGATGGAGGAACCTTCTATGGAGGATTGTTTTTCACTTTGCCATTGGAGGGCAATGATTTTGCCGCCCAAGATCAGACTTTCAGCCCGCCTTCATTACCGGAGCTTGAGGTGGAAGGAGATTTTCAGGAGTTGCCTTGTCGGGAGGTGGCTCATTTGGTTTGGATGATTGCTTGGGGATGGAGGATCCACATGAGAGAGATGTTCTCCACTTCATGCCTTGAGTGGAGAGAGATGATGAGCTGGTACACAGTCGATGGGACAACTTACACATTCATAGATGCAGAGCAGCAGCAGTCATGGTCTTTAGTCATAGCCAGAGGCAGTGAGCAGTCCGAGTCATGGGACTTGGGCGATTCTTGGCCACAGTGGCGATGGGATCCGGGAGGACTATTGATTGGCTGGTACCATGAGAGGCCAGTTTGGGATCCTGGCATTGAGATATCCCTTCATATCATGGTGATGCAAGAGACAGAGAGGTTTCAGTGGGACCCAGGCACATTTTGCAGTATTGGCGGGGAGCATCAGCCAGAGAGTAGGCTTGTTCAAGCATTGCTTGAGAACAAGCAATTTTTGCCGGATGAGGATGCCACTTGGGAGAGCGAGCAGACTTTACAGCATCCATCATTTCAGTTGCTTGAGGACAAGCAACGTTTTGTCGGGGGAGACTGTAATATTCCCAATTAGCTTTGCTAATTGGAATATTTCATTTTTGCTTTATTTTGCCGCTTTAGCTAGAAATAATAAATAAAGTGAGAAATAAGAGGGGTCACCTCACTTTAGTCACCTCACTTTATTAAATAAAGTGTTTTCCTAGTTGATTAACGTTATAACTTAAAGAGGGGGCCTTGGGGGTCCACATGTATATGAGGGGAGGCCTCACGCTGACCCAAGGGTAACTGCAAGGTGAAGGACGCAGTTAAGGTTTTGGAGGGAGTTTAGCATTATAAAAGGAGGGGTTCTCACCTCATTTGGGGAGGCATATTTTGATATTGATATTGAGAGCTAGACTTTTGTCTGCTTCAGCACGCCGGTTGTTTAGTCGGTCTGCAGCACTGTTTAGTGCACGAGTGTCTCCGGTCTGAGATCTCACCCTTAGCCTCGGGGGACTTCGAGTGCCTGCCCTGGTAAGGTTATTTCTGGTTTCACCCTTAGCTTCGGGGGACTTCGAGTGCCCGCCCTAGTAAGGTTTTGTTCTGAGTTCACCTTTCAGTTTCAGTAGCAGAGTAGCAGCAGTTTCTGGTGCAGTTTTGGAGAAGGAGGAGCCCTCTTGTGGCTGCGCAGTTCAGAGGAGGAAGGACGCTGTTTCAGGAGCAGAGAAAACGCCGATTAGCCTTGAAAGTGAGGACGCTGTCCAGTTCTGAAGAGGAGGACGCAGATCTGAGGGTTACAGTGATAGATCCAGCCTTGGTGATGATAGATCTGAGCAGATAATTGCAGATCTAGTTTGGTATGGTGCAGATCTGGAAGTATAGCATTAGATCCAGCTTGGGAGATTGCAAATCTGAGGAGATATTGGCAGATCCAGCCTAGATCTGAAGAGATAACATCAGATCCAGCCTTTGAGGTTGCAGATCTGAGGAGATATTGGCAGATCTAGCATAGATCTGAGGAGATAGCAGTAGATCTGATATAGGAGGACGCAGATCTGGAGGGATAGGATGCCGATCTGGATTGGAGGCTTCAGATCCAGCAGATCTGAGCATATAGGACGCTGATTCATCTAGGAGGACGCTGATCTGATGAGCAGGAGCATGTGTGTGGGCTTTGGCAGCGTTTTTCAGTGTTTTCAGCCCTGAGGAGTTTGGTTATCTTATCTGGAGGATTTGCAGGAGGATTCAGCCCCTTTTCTCAGCATATTTCTTGAGCTTCTGTGCCTTTCCTGGTCCTGGAGGCCAAGCGTTTTGTAGAGGAGGAGTTTACGGCGTTTCCGGAGGTAGTCGTTTAGTAAATGGTTTTTGCAGGTTTTGTCGGACGGTGAGTATAGGTGATACGCTAGATTTTTAGCTCATTCAGGCAAGGGATCGGCCCTAAGCCCGATTTCTTCCGGCGAGTTGGGATGCGGTTTTACGTAGCGACCATTTCCTATTTTTACGAGAGGATGCAATGCTTGTGACAAGGATAGGAGCACTCACTACGATTTTTCTTGTACTCCTCTCTATGTACTTTTGATTAATAAAATGGCTTGGGATTTTACGGCATTCTGTCGCCTTATTGAGTTCCTTGATACGGACTGACCTATTGTATTTTCTGTCTGTCTACTTGTTGTTTATTGGTTATTCTTTTGAGATGTGCATTCAACAAATCTTTATGGGATCCCTCATAAAGCATCTGCACCTCTGGGTAAACTCGGCATATGTCGTCACTGTAGAATGCCCGAGTGTCGCCATCCCATGGAACCACCAATCCTGGGCCTCACCATCCAGATGCAATGTTGCCACCTTAATGGCCTCTGACTGCGACATCTGGTTAAGCTGGAAATAGATGTCCAGCTTCTCCACCCAGGGCTTTGCCGAACTGTTTGATGAGCCATCAAACGTGGGCAAATGGAATCTGCTAGCTGCGCGGTGGTCATCACGGTGATGCCTGTGCCCCTGGTGATGATCACGGGATCTAATGCCATACTGGACCTTGAGATACTCGCTGAAGGTGAGAGAATCCATGAATGCTTGTCCGAAAGCCTGATACTCTGCAAAAACACCTGCCATCCGAGCCGGATCCATCTCTCGCTGCGCTGCTGACCTTGCGTCCTCTGCCAGGAAGGTAGGCATGGTGGGTCGCGTGGGTGCTGGAATATCCCTCCGTGCACCTCCCTGTACTCCTGCCCCTGTGTCCTCTGGCAAGAATGTGGGCATAGTGGATCGCGTGGGTGCCTGAGTCGTCACAATGGGGATAGCATCATGCACTGGTACGTGGTGAGACATACCCGATCCCTCACCGACCTGGAAAACCCTAGGGGGTTCTCTCTGTCCTACCTCTACGGCCGTGAGCCTCTGTGATATCTCCTGCACGTGATGGAGGAGTGCATCCAGTTTCCTCTCTGCGTCTGCCATCAGGTCCCGCTGCTCTGTGTCCCTCACAGGCTGCTCCCCCTCTGAATCTGTCTCAGGTGGCTCCTGATCAGAATCCCTCCCCCCGAAGGGAAACTTCCACCTACCCTCAACGTCTCTGTGTCTCCTCCGATCAAAGTAGGGATTATCCTCGGGCGTCATAGACTGCTAGCACCACAGGCTGAGCCAGAACTATGCTCTGATACCACTGTAATATCCCCAATGGGAAATAAACAGTAATACACAGAAAAACCACAAGTAGCTATATAGAACAAAATGCCGGAACTAGAATATGGAACAAATACACATAAAATGCCAGAACACTAAGCCATTTTATTAATCTGAGAATATATGTATATGGGTACAAAGATAATCAGAAGGAGTGCACCTATCCTTGCTCTAGGCAAGTGGAGACCCTCTCAGAATAAGAAATGGCTGCAACAGAGACTGCGTCCTAGCTGACTAGAGAAACTGCCGTAGAACAACTGCTGCTACAAGGTACTGGAACTAGGGGCTGATCCCCTCACCTGAATGAGCTAAAAACGGGAAGACTAGCTGAACTCAATCCCCCGGACAAAACCCAGAAATCGTGAAGCAAATACTCCACCTCCGAAAAACCACCAAATAAACCCCCTCCAGAGAAAACGCTGTCTCTCCCAGGAACAGCGCAGAAACCCAAGAAAACGCTGGGAAAAGGGGCTGAATCCACCTGCAAATCCTCCGGATGGAATAGCAATCTCCTCAAGGCTGGAAAACTCTGAAATCACTGCCAAATCCCCACACAACAACTCTGCTCAACAAAACTGCGTCCTCCCTAGCTGGGACTGCGTCCTCTCTCCTAGACTGCGCAGTCACAAAAAGGGGCAACTCCTCTACAAACCGTCCACTAGAAATCCACTGCAAATCACCCACTGAAACTGAAGGAAAAACCTTGCTCGAGCAGGCACTCGAAGTCCCCCGGAGCCAAGGGTGAGATCTCCGACCGGAGACACTCAGTTTGCACTAAACAGTGCTGCAGACGGACTAAACAACCGGTGTGCTGAAGTAGACAGAAGTCTAGCTCTCAATATCAATATCATATCAACAATACCAAATAGAGTGAAAACCCCACCTTATATAGTGCTAGCTCCCTCCAAAAACCCTAACTGCGTCCTTCACCCTCCTTGACCTGCACAGTCACCCTTGGGTCAGCGTGAGGCCTCCTCATGTGCGTGTGGTCCCCCAAGGCCACCCCTTTAAGTTACAACGTCCATCAACTAGGTAAGCACTTTATTTTATTAAAGTGAGATGCCCCCTTATTTCTCACTTTATTTATTATTTTTAGCTAAAGCGGCAAAATTATACAAAATTGAAATATTCCAATTAGCAATGCTAATTAGGAATATTACAGAAAGATTTCTCTATGGATACTGTCTCTGCCTCTCTCTGTGAAAGATCTCTAGATCGAAAATTCTCCCTGAGCACTGCTCACTAAAGAATTCGATCACTTGATCCTTTCGGTGTATTTTCCAAATGACCCTCAAGCCTTTCTTTATAGTCTTCTCATTGAGACTTCAACGACTGAGATTACATTTTGACTTGATCTGCTTTTTCTAGAAATTACACCCACTGTTTAAATTAATACCCATTAATTATTTTAATTTCCTAAGTTTAGACTTAGGGTCCCATTAAAAATAATTAATCCATCAAATAAAACTGTCTCCGAGTGGAATTTCCCAAAACAATATTTGGGTTATCTGGAATACATGTGTCTAAGCCTCTCCATAGAGTTTGAGACTTAGAGCACATTCAATGCTACCATAAATCAACATATCTTCCTTGGGTGAAGTCGGTCTACTCTTTAGTTCATGTTGGCCTAGAAGCCCAAGGAAAGTCAGTATATAAAGGTGACTGTGGCCTCATTATAACTACAATAATTCAGACAAGTCTGCAATAGATGTGCGAAGATAAAAGGGTCTGGAATTGGTGCGAAGAGAGATGGTTCATCAGTGAAGGAGAAAGGGACATATTTGATTCTATTTTGGGTCTACTACACCTCACATATCCAAGAAGGCCGAGATCTATTACAACGAAGATAAGTCTGCTCTCAAGTGTGTGATACAATGCTGGAAGAGAAGGAGATATTGCAAATTAGTGGACTGTTGTCAGAATAGTAAGAGAAGTCTTCCTTCTCGGTTTTGGATAGCATCTATATCTCAAAAGAGGCCGGAGTTGACTGCAGTAAAAAGGAGATTCAACACAGTGTGAAAGATATCTCGGACTTAGGTGTCAAGGGGTGCAGAAAGAAGGATGAGGAGGGATCTCCAGGAGATCAAGGCTAGATCAAAGGAAGGAAGTAGAGAAGCACATTGTTTAGGGTTGCGAGACTAGGGACCGAGCTTCCCTAGTCCAGGTGCAATGCAGTGCAGCAAAAGAAGATCAACATAAGGAGCCTAGAAGAATAGTGACAAGGTCTTGGAGGCATACTGGTGTCAAGGGTTTGTGTTATGGTACTTGTCAATTGAAGATCTACAAGAAGAATTACTTTCGGGTTTTCCTCTCCTAGAGGGAGTGGTTTTGGCCCTGGCTTGAAGAGCCTAAACTTTGTGTCTCTTATGTTTTGATAATTGACTTGATGAAGACATAATAAGTTAACGAAGATAAGATCTAAGTAAAAGAGGTATAACAAGTTCACAAGTAATTATCAAAAATAGAAATTGAATTAAACACCCTAATTTCTCAACATGGTATCAGAGCCAAGGTGCTGAAGACAAGAAAGGGCTATTTGGCAAGAAGACTCAAGGTTCAGTTTTCAAGAAGATATCAAGGATCAGTTTTCAAGAAGTCATCAAGGCTGAAAGAAAGATCTACTTGCTCTCTAGATCTAAGAAGAAGTTCAAAAGACCTTAAGAAAAGCAAGATCAATGCCATCTCAAGAAGTTCAAAAGACCTTAAGAAAAGCAAGATCAATGCCATCTCAAGAAGTTCAAAAGACCTTAAGAAAAGCAAGATCAATGAGGTGATCTTTATCTTCAAGGAATCTAAAACTATCTCGTGATTGAAGGCAAGTCAACATTATTGGAGACATCATTAACTCATCATTTTGTTGAAGTCATCAGCAAGCCATCCTTGATCATCATCATCAAGGATCCAAAGTGATCTACCGCTTTACACCACACTTGAAGAAGTCTATCTAAGAGGGAGCTTCTACTACTATCTACATCATCATCATCAAGGAAGCTGGTAGAAGAAGAAAAACATTTACTCAAGTAAGTATATTTGTGACTTCATCTGAATCTGTCAAAATGTCCTTTTGCAAAGAAAGCAACAAATTAGTTGGGGTCTCAAATTTTCTTGAATGGAAGAAAATGACAGATCTAAATCTTATTGAGAATGAAGTCATGGACTATATCGAAGGGTCGACAACTAGACCTTCAAAAGAAGATACTCAAGCACATTCCAAATACATGAAGGGAGACATAAGAGCCCAGAGGATTCTTATAGAAGCCATAAAGGACTCTCTAATCCCCTATGTATCAAAACTAGAATCTTCAAAAGAAATATATGACAAATTGGTGGAGCTGTTCTTGGTGAGTACTGCAGGTGAAGTAATATCTCTGAGACAAGAACTATACAAGTTGAAGTTGTCAAGAGAGGAAGGAATCACTTCATATTTTATGAAGATTTCTGAAATGTGAGATCAACTGCAGGAATTGGGAGAAGTGATGTCTAATAGAGAAATGAATATAGTGGTGTTGAATGCTCTACTGGAGGGATGGGGAAACTTCGCTTCAAGTATCTATGGGAAGAAAGAAGCAACACCATTCCAGGAGCTGTGGTCTCTATGTAAGATAGAAGAGAATAGATTAAAAGCTAAAATTGATACGGGATCAAATGAAGATAATCAAGCCTATGTTGCCATGCCAAGAAGGAAGGGAAAATTTGGTAAGTTTGGTCCTAAAAGGAAAAGGACGAACATGGATAAGATATGATGCTATGGATGTAATGAAATTGGGCACTATAAAAAAGGATTGTCCCAAATCTAATAAGGACAAGAGGGAAAAGGAAGAAGCCCATATCATCGAAGAAATGGAAGAACCAGATTCAAAGAAACCTAAGAAAGAAGAAGTGAAAGATCTCTACTATGATTGAGATCATCTTCCTCTTGAAGAGGTATTTGTTGATTGTAAAATAGTATGTTAGGGAGCATTGTATATTAGATAGATACATGACTTTAGAACTGGCATCATGATGGAAGCATCGAAGGAGGAGCACTAGTCATAGGAGGATGTCTGTAGCACATTGATGTGATAACCATACTATGGAAATATTGGCTCTTGGGAACCTCACTGAAAACAACATTTATAGAAGACAGTCATCAAGATCAAGAGTCATCATTCAATAATCAATATGGAAATAGTTGTTGACATTTTCTAATGGAATCCTCTTTGGATTCACTAGTTAGAAAGAAAGCAAAAGGTTTCATGGAGAATTCTTGGATTAGGATGTGATGACATATTGATGAAGCAGGTCAAGAGAATGAAACTTTTCATTCTAAGGAAAACTACTGCAGGATGACTAGAGATGAGGTACGTGTAAATTTATGCTTACACTGGATGCTATGTAGTCATGTCATATGGTTGCAGATAGTATACTTCTATCTTCAGAAATATGAACAAAAGAAAAATAGAATCTCCTCTGATGCACAGGTTGCCAAAAGGCATGATCCACACCAGATGAAATCAACATTATATGCCCTCATATATCGAATATGTGGTGGTTGTACACAATCAAGGAATTGCATACTGAAGCTCCTGAGAATGAAATAAAATTGTGTGGAGAAAGAAAGGAAGAGATTGTGAAAAGTGCAACCATGATCAAAAGCAGTCAACATCCAAGAAAGCCAAGAAGTCTTGTCTAGGAGATCTCCTAGGAAGATATGTCGACTCTGATAGAAGTCTGGAAAAGATAGAGACCCTTGACAATACATATCTTTAGGAGATGTGTCAATCTGTAACAAAGGATGTCGATGCCTACAAGAAGATGCCATGGTGAAAGATCATCGCTAAGGTAACTTTTGATTTAAAGGTTCATATTTATAATTAAATAATATCTGATGAGCTTATGCATGGTTGCCAAAGGGAACCATATACCTTCCACAAGTTGATAACCATATCGTAGGATGAAAGATCCTTGGAAGAATTATGGTTCGAAAGAAAACAACATGGCATGAAGCTAGACCAAATGAGAAAATTGATAGATCACTTTCTGATAGAAGACATGACTCTTGGATGAAAGTGATGGATGATCTGTGCCCTATGAAGAGATCCCAAAGATGAAGACTCCTCAACAACAAAGAAAATTTTATGGCATTGAAGGAAGGAGTTCTTCATGAGCAACTGGGTGTTTTTCATCATTGTTGATGTAGGTCCCTGATTAAGAGGGAGCCTAATAATAAGTTTCTTACTTGGAAGAAACTTGGTAATTCCTAAGTTGAGAGGGAGCTTAGGTACATTCCTTGTATAGGAATGAGTACATTCCTTTGTGGAATATGTGCTCCCTAGTTGAGAGGGAGAGATAGACACGTCATGTTGGTCTTCACATGAGAAGACAAAATGGAGGATTTAACCAAATACTTAAATCTAATCTAATCATTAATCTTGCTAAATTTAACCAAGTAGCTAGGCCACTCATCCATGTCTCCTAAACAAGTTGGTTCTCAACTTGTTTTCCTTCACCTCATTCCATAGGCACTACCCCCCCATAACCTATTGCTGGGAGACAACTAGAATGGAGAGGGCGGGGATTAGAGTGACAATCCCCACATTGAGCAGTTGTCGCGATGCCTATACAATCCGGGCGATAACACTCCCTAGTTAAGAGGGAGTGTTGAAATATGTAACTAGGTTCGGTCTTCATAATGACACATGTAATCATGATTTTATGTAAAGAAAAAAATAAAATTATTATTGTTCTTGAGGCATGGGTTTCATGCTCAAGACTATTTGATTTATAGGTCAAGCACCCATTGAGTGCTTCTAGGCCTTGTCATTGAGTCTACAAATCAATTGAGTAATTGTCATGTATGGAAGACCCTTTTGGGCATGTTACATGTAAAGAAAAATGTATTTGAGTCAAAGTTAGATTCAAAGACCCTCTAAGACCTTGTCAATCATGCAAGCATCAAATCAACCTTCAAGTAGATGTCGACCTACTAGAAGAGGACAAGTCGGCTCATTGGGGCTCTAGAAAAAGCCTATATATAAGTAACCTCAACCTCACTTGGAGAAAACACAACTAAATTGTTCAAACGTGCAAAAGGAATAGGGCGTCATCTACTGTAGTAGTAACATAAATTGCAGTCATCATCAAGGGCCGATTTGGGTTGAGAAAGGTCTCCTTTGCAATCCAAAATAACAAGAGAAGACAAGTCAAGTGAAGGAGAAAGGAGACAAATTTGTCCATCTTCTAGCCACACATGTGAACTATGGTTACTGCAGAAAAGGCTGAAATTGCAGTGCTGCTACAACAAGTCGAAATTCTGAAGAAGGGTCGAAATTTGAGGTTGTGAAGCAAGTTTGACTAGCATTGGATTGAAGGAAGGGAAGCACATCAAGGATTGGTTTTGACTTGGTCTTGGAGGGGTCTTGGTCAAGGGTCATAGGTCTTGGAATTCATCATTTGAAGATTCTATAAGAAGAGAAGAATTCTTGTGGGTTTTCCTCTCAAAAGGAGAGGCTTTGGCCCTAGTTGATCGCCTACTTGTGTCCTCTACAATTTGGTAGTTGTTTGATGATAAGAACACTATATATAATCAAGAGAAAGAAGAAGCTAATTAAGTTAAGTAAAATACATCACAAATAATTGTCAAAGTAAGAGAAATCACCTAATCTAGTTGCCCTAGATTTCTCAACAGTGGGATCAATGCATTTTGGAAGAAACTAGGATCAAGGCAAAAGATGACATCAAATCAAATGAATAGTCTCAAGCCTTTATTGCAAGGACTAAGAAGTTGAAGAAGGCATAGTTTGGAAAGTCCAAGAAGAACCTAGATATGTCCAAGGTTCAATGTTTTGGATGCAATGAACATGGACACTTTAAGGGGGACTGTCCAAACAAGCAAAACAACAAAAGAAAGGAAAGAAGCGAAGCTCACACAACTATAGAAATGGGAGAACTTGAGAAGAAGCCGAAGAAAGAAGATATCAAAGATCTTTACTATTGAAGAAGGCATCCTCTCTGTCGGGTTCTTTGTGAAGTTGGTCTTTCTTTTAGAATAACATGCATTGTTGTTTACTCTAGAAGAGTCTTGATTTTGTATGGCATCATATATAGAATCATGTGATAGTAGCATATTTAAAGTCTACTTGATTTAGTTGCTTTGAATCATCTAGTTTTTAAAATTGGACTTTGCATATTATTGTTCATCCAAGCATTCTCTAATATTATGTTAGAGGTAATCATTTTGCTAAGGTGGATCATCATGTTCCTGTAAGAACCATCATTTTGGAAGGTTCTTGGAAGAAGCATTATGACAAGGTTAGTATACATTCGCTATAGTATGGAAACAATACTCTTAAAGGATGAAATTTTGCAATTGGTCAAGTTGCGGGCTCATTTTAGGGCATATAGATAGATGATTGAATGAAAGCATATAAATGCATATTCGAAGTGACTCTTGGGTAGGATTCACGTGTACAAAATCCTGTAAAAGAAGTTGGTCATAAAATATGCTTAGTGTGTAATATTTCCAATTAGCCTTGCTAATTGGAATATTTCAATTTTGTTTAATTTTGCCGCTTTAGGTAGAAATAATAAATAAAGTGAGAAATAAGAGGGGTCACCTCACTTTAGTCACCTCACTTTATAAAATAAAGTGTTTTCCTAGTTGATTAACGTTATAACTTAAAGAGGGGGCCTTGGGGGTCCACATGAGTATGATGGGGGAGGCATCAGGCTGACCCAAAGTAAACTGCGCAGGTCAAGGGAGAGTTAAGTTTTGGAGGGAGTTTGGCATTATAAAAGGAGAGGTTCTCACCTCATTTGGATCATTCATGATTTGATATTCTTATTGATAGCTGGACTTTGTCTGCTTCAGCACGCCGGTTGTTTAGTCGGTCTGCAGCACTGTTTAGTGCACGAGTGTCTCCGGTCGGAGATCTCACCCATAGCCTCGGGGGACTTCGAGTGCACCGCCGCGTGAGATTTTTAGTTCACCCGCAGCAGAGACCCGGTGCCGCCCTAGTAAGGTTTGTCCTGGTATACTTTTAGTTCCCGAGTAGCGACGACGGTTGCAAGCATATCGAGGAGGAAAGCCTTCTTGTAGGCTGTGCAGTTGGAAGAAAGAGGACGACGTGTCTCATCGGGAAGGAAGGAGAACGGCGACCGACCCTAGAGAAGGGACGGCGTACATTTGAAGGAAAGGGTTGCGAGATACGAGAAGGCCATTGATGAATCCCGACTAACCCAGAGGGTGAGTACGGCCGGATACTTGCGAGATCTGGTCTTGTATGTTGCGGTACGAGTTCTTGCGGTCAGGCTTGGGGTTGCGGTGCGGTATTGTCGAGATCCCGGCCATGGTACGAAGAGCTAGCAGCAGATCTAGCCTTGTAGCACGCAGATCTGGAGAGATAGTAGCAGATCCAGCCTTGTATGACTCAGATCCAGCAGATCTGGGCAGAGAGAACGCAGATCCAGTCAGGGAGGACGCAGATCTGATGAATAGGGTCTTTATGTGGGGTTCTGACAGCATTTTTTAGTGTTTTCAGCCTTGAGGAGTGGGTCATCTCATCAGGAGGATTTGTGGGTAGATCCAGCCCTTTGCCAGCATATTTTCTTGAGCTTTTGAAATTTTGTTCACCGAAACCTGACGTTTTGTAGAAGGAGGTTTAAAGGGCGATTTTCGGAGGTGGTCCATTGCTGTCGGGATTGTGGTTTTTTGTCCCGGGAAGCAGCCAGTATAGGTGATCGGTAGATTTTCGACTCATTCGACGGGGATCGGCCCCCTAGCTTCGGTTCTCGGCGGTAGGATGCGGTTTACGTAGCGACCATTTCTTATTTTTAAGAGGGTCTCCACTTGCAGCAGATCTAGCCTTGTAGCACGCAGATCTGGAGAGATAGTAGCAGATCCAGCCTTGTATGACTCAGATCCAGCAGATCTGGGCAGAGAGGACGCAGATCCAGTCAGGGAGGACGCAGATCTGATGAGTAGGGTCTTTATGTGGGGTTCTGGCAGCATTTTTCAGTGTTTTCAGCCTTGAGGAGTTGGTCATCTCATCGGGAGGATTTGTGGGTAGATCCAGCCCTTTTGCCAGCATATTTCTTGAGCTTCTGAGCTGTTCCTGAAGGCACAGCGTTTTTGTAGGAGGAGGGTTTCTGGGGGCGATTTTTGGAGGTGGTCCATTTGCTTCACGGTTTCTGGGTTTTGTCCGGAGCAGCGAGTATAGGTGATCTGTAGATTTTTAGCTCATTCCGGCAAGGGGATCAGCCCCTAGCTTCAGTTTCTTCCAGCAGCTGGGATGCAGTTTCTGTAGCAGCCATTCCCTATTTTTCTGAGAGGATTCTGTACTTGCCTTGAGCAAGGATAGGTGCACTCATTCTGATTATCTTGTACTCCTCTCTATGTACTTTCAGATTAATAAAATGGCTCAGTTTTCTGGTATTCTATGTGTCATGATTCAGTGATCTGGTTCAGCATTGTATTTTCTATATCCGTCTGGCATATTTCTGTTTATTACTGGTTATTTCCTTTTGGGGATATTACAGTGGTATCAGAGCATAATTCTGGCTCAGCCTGTGGTCTATGACATCAGAAAGGAGATCATACAAAGCAATAGCAGTTGCAATTCCAGAAACGCAGTTGGAAAAGGGCCAAAATGAAAAGGGTCAAATTTTGAATTTTGGAATTAGGAAAAACGTTTTCTGGGTTTTTCTGGGTTTTGGGCGAGGATCACTTTCCCAAATTCCTGGAATTTTCTGAATAGTTTTCAGTGGATAAATCGGAGGTCGAAGTTAAGCCACAGTATGGTTTTGCAGCAGCCGTGCAGTTTCTGAGGAGCCTGTAGACATATAGCAGAAAGAGCTGATGGTAGGTGATGTGGATAAGAGGAGATTTAGGGAGACAGGTCAGCGGGATCCAATGGAGGCCGTGTTTGCGAAGTTGACTGAGAAGTTGACTGAGAAGATGGAAGCAAAGATGAATGCATTCATGCAGGAGTTAACCAAGAAGGTTGCAGAGGGGACGCAGAAGGTCGATTCCATGGACACACGACCTACCATGCCTACTTTTCCGGTAGAGGAAGAGGAGCGAACGGAACCAGGAGAGGTGAATCTAGCTCAACATGCGACTCTGTTTGCGGATTGGCGAAGCATGGGACAGGAATTCATGGATGCTCTCCCTTTCGATCAATATATCCAGTTCAGATGTGGCGGCAAGACTTATGAGCAGGAGCGACACAAGGGACGTGGCTCCCACCGTGATAGTCACCGTGCAGCGAGCAGATTCCATTTACCGACATTTGACAGGTCATCCAGGCGCTCAGGAAGAGCTTGGGTGGACAAGTTGGATACCTCTTTCCAGCTTGACCGAGTATCGGAGAAGAAAACCATTAAAATGGTTACCTCGCACTTGGAGGATGAGGACACACAGGATTGCAGGGAGTTCGAGGATACACCTAGTGTGACACAGGACTCCCCATCATTAGAGCCCTCCTTGACCGTGCCGGTTGATATCGTAGTGGAGGAGATAGAGCCTACCCCGGTAGAGCCATCCAGTGAGGTGATGATTGGAGCCGTGTCCGAGTCTTCGGGTGGTAGCAGCACACAACAGATGGGTGAGGTGTCAGGAGATGTATCCACCCTCGATGAGGTAATGGCAGGTACAGAGATATTGGATGATGGTCGCAGACAGCAGTATCATCGGCTTCGGACAGACTTTCGAGTCTTGAGGGAGAAGGCCGCATCGGTACGGGAGACCATTTTGTTACAGGACCAGGAGCTGGAGGGTATGAGAGCGACTTGTGCCAAGTCGGCGGCCAAGTTGGTCCACATTGGGGAACAGCTGGATTCCCTGATGGTACAACCAGAGGGCACGGTGAAGCGTCAGATCATTCCCCTTCAGGTATGCATGGATGGGACTGGCAGTGCTGTTGAGTCATCTCTTCCCGTTGGAGAGAAAGAGGCAGAGCCACCTAGTCAGATCTCATGTGTTGATTTGGATAACGGTATGAGACGATCAGAGTTGTATAGGGTACAGCATCCATATGTGGAGATTGGATGGAGAGAGATTTTGAGTTGGTACTCGGTGGAGCGGGCTATGGAACACAATGATTTGGTTCCCTTCTCACGAGAGCAGATAGAAGATGGGGGACATCTTCGGATGGATAACGTCTCTCATGCTTGTGTTGGACATCCCTTGAGCCATACACACCATGATGGGAGGTTTTTGCCCACCACCTATTTGAGTCTTGATAGGGTCTCATTGATCCTTGAGGAGTTTATATTCCAAGATCCCATGCAGTGCAAAATCAGAAATTTGATTTGGGAGGATGGTAACCCTCATGGGAGGAGTACCAGGTTGAGGAGAAGGAGGCATCCACAATGTATTGAGTGGATGTGGTTGATGAGCAAGGAGCTAGGAGGCTATTTGCAGATCTATGACACCAGGCAGCAGGAGGCTTGGCTGCACTGGTTACTCTTGAAAGAGTTTGGCCATCACTTGGCAAACTCTCTTCCTAAGAGTAGGAGGATGGGGGAAAGATGGATGGATACTTGCATCATTGAGCAGCATAGAGTATGGATGCATGGTGTTGATGTGTTACTCATATCATTCATTGTGTCTTCATCATATGAGTTGGTTGATGGAGGTATGGAGAGGCAACACAATGTCTTGTTGCTTGGTTTGTTTCTAGGAGAGCAAGGGCAGATTTGCTCTCACACTTTGTATGATGTTGCAGGAGGAGGAGATGGCACTATCTCCCTGGTCTTTGATGATGAGTGGGAAGCACTTCCATCTTGGAAGGTATTCCATATTTATTGCAGCATTATTAGAGGAGTCTTTGACAAGGAGCATGTCAAAGAACAGAGTCTTGTACTGACAGGAACTCATTTGCATGAGCTCACAGCGTTGTCACCTTGGAGCAGAACATTATGGAGGAAGTATGCGCAGCAGGGATATGGTGGATCTATAACCCATAGGTCCCAGGATCACTTCATATTTGTTGCACAAAGAGGAGGTAATGATGATAGAGACATCTATGGCATATTCTTTTTGACTTGGGTTTCCAAGCATGAGGAGGATTATCTTCTTGCAGCACATGGTTCATTCTTCTTCATAACATGCCAAAACACTATGGAGGACTCATTTATGGATCCATGTGCCATCTTACTTCCAGCATATGGTCAGATTTGTATGGGAGGCTTGATTATGAGAGAGACACATGAGTTGAATGTGCCTTTGAGAATTTTCTGCACTACATGTTCTAATGGGAGCATGGGAGGAGGCATGGCCACCACTACTATGTATGCGTTCTCTTTTGATGTGGGCCATGAGATAGATATTCATCCATTGTACAGCCATGGGCAAGTGTTTGGACCTATGTTGTTGACATATTCAACCATTTACTATCCATTAGTAGATGTGATGGATCTTGTACATTGCTTGCCATGTGATTTTCTGAGGTTGCAGTGGATGAGACTGCGTTGTATCCTTGTGAGATATTGTTTGCACTATGTATCCTCATGTAGAACCTTCAACAAACATCTCATTAGGGTGATCCATGATGACCATGTCATATTCTTCAGGGATGGTTTATTTTGGGCCAGTTTGTTCTTCATTGATGGAGGAACCTTCTATGGTGGATTGTTTTTCACTTTGCCATTGGAGGGCAATGATTTGGCAGCCCGGGATCAGCATAGACTCTACACTTTCCATGAGTGGAGAGAAGGACAGCATGAGGTAAGCTATGATGCTTGCCAAGTTCATATTTTCAGCCCACCTTCATTACCAGAGCTTGAGGTGGAAGGAGATTTTTGGGAGTTGCCTTGTTGGGAGGTGGCTCATTTGGTCTGGATGATTGCTTGGAGATGGAGGATCCACAGGAGGGAGATATTCCTCATTATATTTTCGACTCCATGCCTTGATGGGAGAGAGATGATGAGTTGGTGCACAGTCGATGGGACAACTTACACAGCCATAGATGCAGAGCAGCAGCGGTCATGGTCTTCAGTCATAGCTAGAGGCAGTGAGCAGTCCGAGCCATGGGGCTTGTGCGATTATTGGCCACAGTGGCGATGGGATCCGGGAGGACTATTGATTGGCTGGTACCATGAGAGGCCAGTTTGGGATCCTGGCATTGAGATATCCCTTCATGTCGGGGTGATGCAGGAGACAGAGAGGTTTCAGTGGGACCCAGGCACATTTTGCAGTATCGGCAGGGAGCATCAGCTAGAGAGTAGGCTTGTTCAAGCATTGCTTGAGAACAAGCAATTTTTGCCGGATGAGGATGCCACTTGGGAGAGCGGGCAGACTTTACAGCATCCATCACTTCAGTTGCTTGAGGACAAGCAACGTTTTGCCGGGGGAGACTGTAATATTCCCAATTAGCCTTGCTAATTGGAATATTGCATTTTTGCTTTATTTTGCCGCTTTGGCTAGAAATAATAAATAAAGTGAGAAATAAGAGGGGTCACCTCACTTTAGTCACCTCACTTTATAATAAAGTGTTCTTTTTCCTAGTAGATTGACGTTGTAACTTAGAGAGGGGGCCTTGGGGTCCAGGTGGATATGATGAGGGGAGGCATCAGGCTAACCCAAGATGGCTAACGCGAGGTCAAAGGAGAGTTAAGTTTTGGAGGAGTTTGGCATTATAAAAGGAGAGGTTCTCACCTCATTTGATCATTCATGATTTGATATTCTCGGAGATCTCACCCTTAGCCTCGGGGGACTTCGAGTGCCTCCCCTGGTAAGGTTATTTCTGGTTTCACCCTTAGCTTCGGGGGACTTCGAGTGCCCGCCCTAGTAAGGTTAATTTCTGAGTTCTATCTTTCAGTTTCAGTAGCAGTTTCAGGTGGAGAGTCGGAGAGGAAGAAGCCCTCTAGTGGCTGCGCAGATCTAGCAGGAAAAACGCAGTTTCAGCAGAAGGAAGGACGCAGATCAGTTTGGAGTGAGGACGCTGTTCCAGTAGGAAGAGGAAGGACGCAGATCTGAAGGCACAGTGATAGCCTTGGAGATTGTAGATCCGAGCAGATATTTGCAGATCTGGTTCTGTAGGTTGCAGATCTGGAGGGGTAGCACTAGATCCAGCTTGGGAGATTGCAGATCTGAGGAGATATTGGCAGATCCAGCCTAGATCTGAAGAGATAACATCAGATCCAGCCTTTGAGGTTGCAGATCTGAGGAGATATTGGCAGATCTAGCATAGATCTGAAGAGCTAGCAACAGATCTAGCCTTGTGGGACGCAGATCTGGAGAGATAGTAGCAGATCCAGCCTTGTATGACTCAGATCCAGCAGATCTGGGCAGAGAGAACGCAGATCCAGTCAGGGAGGACGCAGATCTGTTGAGCAGGGTCATTGTGTGGGGTTTTGGCAGCGTTTTTCAGTGTTTCCAGCCCTGAGGAGTTTGGTTATCTCATCTGGAGGATTTGTGTGTAGATCCAGCCCTTTTGCCAGCATATTTCATGAGCTTCTGAGCTGTTCCTGAAGGCACAGCGTTTTTGTAGGAGGAGGGTTTCTGGGGGCGATTTTTGGAGGTGGTCCATTTGCTTCACGGTTTCTGGGTTTTGTCCGGAGCAGCGAGTATAGGTGATCTGTAGATTTTTAGCTCATTCCGGCAAGGGGATCAGCCCCTAGCTTCAGTTTCTTCCAGCAGCTGGGATGCAGTTTCTGTGGCAGCCATTTCCTATTTTTCTGAGAGGGTTTCCACTTGCCTAGGGCAAGGATAGGTGCACTCATTCTGATTATCTTGTACTCCTCTCTATGTACTTTCCGATTAATAAATGGCTCGTATTTTGTATTACATGTCATGATTCGTCCTTCTCGGTTCTACTTATATTTGTATTGTGCATTTCTTCGTTGTTTATCAAGTTATTCCCCTTTGGGATATTACATATGAATCTTCCATATGGTTATGTGATGCTTAAAAGTATCTGACTTACTCTAGAATGAATAAAGGATCAACACTTTCTCTCTAGATTATATAGAATAGTGATCAACATCTAGTAGAGTCTCCGGAAGAAAATTATAACTTGGTAATCAAGTACGATCCTTGGGCACTCTGATGTATGAAGGAAGTTTCTTTTGGAGTTGGACCAGGAGGATTTTGATGCTTGGATGAGAAGGTTATCATGATGAGGCAAGTCTAATGTTAATAATTGTTGTTGGTTATCTAGTTAAAATATTGTTTTGCTACCTTGAAGGATATTACAGGAATATATGATGAATGTTGAGGCAAGCTCAACATATGATTTTGGCAATTATGAAGTCAAGATGTTTTCATCTTGGGATTAAAAGGTAGCAGTGCGAGAAGATAACATGGACTTCAAGCTCGTACAAAGAGGAAGCTTTGATTAGCTTGAAGTTTGGTAACGCTCAATATAATGCCTTCATCAATGACAAGATGAAGGTGATGTGCAAGATCGATCCTGTCACTAGATTGAAGGAAGAAGATGGCTCCATTATACCTAGGAAAGAAGAAAGCTTGATATAATGAGATGCACAGGAAAGAGGGAGCCATGCAACTATCTCCATAAAGAACAAATAGTTGATACTCTTATGGAAACAATATAGAGAGCTTGTGAGTATGACTTCTCAAATTGAAAAGGAAGTCAAGAATCTCCTCTAGATTTGAGAGGGAGTAAAGGACTCTCCTTGAACAAGAGCAAGGATCTATTCCCTAACCAAAACGGAATGTGGATATCTGTTCTGGTTGAGAGGGAGTGATGATGGACATCACATGTGCATTCTCCTCTTCATGTATCATGCACTTTGTTGAGATTTTGGGTAGCATCGGATGTGCTCTAGCTCCAAAACTTTGTGGAAGGGCGAGGACACATGAGATCACCAAGACCCAGAAATCGTTTGGAGAAAATTCACTCGGTATAAAAGTTATTCAAATAATTAAATTTTTTAATGGGGACCCTAAGTCTAACTTAGGGAAATTAAAAAATTAAAGTAAATTAATTTACACATGTGGGTGAGAATGTTTTAAACTTCTAAGTGACGTGGATCAAGCTTTTTCTAATCTGAGTTGTCGATTAGAGATTAGATCACGAACATTGATTTATCAATGAGAAAAGTATTAAAGGAAGGCTTGGGGTCAGTTGGAGAAGACACACAGAGCGGTAGCACTTGCGCTAAGTCAAAATTCTGGGGTGCAATTTGCTGAGAATTTTCGATTGAGCTTGCAATGCTTGTGAGGGGCAGATCAACGAGGGATTATTTTGATTTGAGGCTGAGAATTCAAAGGCAGAAAGGAAAATCCATACCAGGAAGCGCATAGAATAGCAGGAGGGACGCAGCCCAGCCAGGCTCACGCAGAGGCAACGTAGAGGCTGACGCAAGGCCTTTAGGGTGACGCAAAGGCAACGCTGAACCTAGAAGGGTGACGCAGGGGCAACCTATGTTGTGCAGTGGCTACGCTGGGCAGGAGAAGCTGACGCAAAGGCTGGAGGAGCAGCGTTGGGGTTCTAATGGGCTAGAAAGGGCTCGTATTCAGTGTATTTCAGAGGAGTGCTTTCTCGGCTGAATCAACCATATTTTCTGTCTCCAAGTGATAGGTACATCTGCTGTGAATTCTCTGTTGGTCAAGTCAATACTGATGCCCTTGATGTATTCAGATATTCTACTTAATAAACAAACCGTCTAAGAGTTGCTACACCGGTTTTCCCGCATTGGGTTTTTCCGGGGACATTGTCCAAAAAATACTGTGTCCTTTGTCATGTGTGCGCTATGCTTCAGTAAATGATCTATATATATGTGTAGGCTGCAGTTGTATTTGCTTTGATGTTTTACTGAATATTCAGAAAATAACTTGTTAATTAAATCAAACAAGTGGGAGAAGTAAATCAAGATACTGTGGTAGGGTTTCTATATTAAGAATTTTTCACACACTTGACCAGGACTAACAGTCGTAAGTCTAAGTGAAGGCCATGAAGAGAGAATGGTGGAGGATTGGATAAGCATTTTTGGTTTCCTTGAGGATAGATAATCCAAGAAAGGAAAGATACCAACACTCTTTGAGGGATAAGACAAGTATCCAAGATAAGAGTGGTTGAGGCAAATCAATATTCTTTGAGGATTCGGAATCCAAGATAAGAATAGTTCTAAAGGGACATACCTAATGAACCTCCGAATGGGATATGTGCCTTAGAGGTAGTGTGGTATCACACGTAAAGCCTCCCAACATAATTCTCTCGAATAAAGTTGAGCTTGTCTAGTTAGCCTCAAGTACAGTGCTAGTCATAATGTTGATGCTTATAGTTGGCTTATCAATCTGACTCTTCTTATGAGAACTCTTCAGTTTGAGAATGATGTTGCACTGGTTGTACAATTATGAATGCCTCCCTAGTTAGGAGGGAGTGTTGGAAATGTAACTAGTTTCGGTCTTCATAATTGTTGTTGTACTCATTTCAATATGTATATTCTATATAACAAACAAAAGAAGAAAGAAAATGTGAAAATTTCTCAATTTACTAAACATAAATCCTACAGTATTAATCTGATTTACTTCTCCTACTTGTTTTATTAACTTAACAAGTTATTTTTCTGAATAATACAAGAAAAACATCGAAGTAAATACACTATTGCCTACACAAACATACAGATCAAGTACTGAAGAATTAAGCACATTCGACAAAGGACACACAATATTTTTCAGACAAATGTTCCCAAAAAAACCCAATGCGGGAAAACCAGTGCAACAACTCTTGAGGGTTTTTATCATTATGCAGATCTCTGAATACAAACTAGGGTACCAGTAGTGGTTTACCCAACAGAGAAAATCCCGACAGAAGTACAACTATCTCTAGAGACAGATATTATAGCTGATTCAACTCAGAGTGAAGAACCCCACAGGTGCTTCTTGAGATTTTGGGTCACATCGGATGTGCTCTAGCTCCGAAACTTTGTGGAGGGGCTAGGACACATGAGATCTCCAATACCCAGAAATCATTTGGAGAAATTCTACATGGTGTAAAGGTTATTCAAATAATTAAATTTTTTAATGGGGACCCTAAGTCTAACTTAGGGAAATTAAAAAATTAAAGTGAATTAATTTACACATGTGGTGAGAATGTTCTAAATGACGTGGATCAAGCTTTCTCTAATCTTAGCCGTTAATTAATGATTAGATCACGACCGTTGATTTGTCAACGAGAAAAGTATTAAAGGAAGGCTTGGGGTCAGTTGGAAAACACACACAAAGTCTAAGAGATCGAATTCTTCTGACGGAGCAGTGCTCGGAGGAAGATCAGATCTGAGTGATTCAGAGAAGCAGTGATTGGTCGGAGGACCAAGAGTACAATGCAGAGTAAGGGAAAAAAAGATGCAGAGTAGGCAGTGCAACCATCAGAGAATGTGACACATACCCTAGAGAGGGTGACGCAGGGGTAGCGTAGATCCTCCAAGGGACAATCCACAATTAGCTTGAAATTGTGGTTTTTAAGTCGGAAGGGCTGAAACTCGATTCTAGGAGGAGCTGATCAGCGCAGAGGAAGGGTGACGTAGTCCTTTAGCCATGGCCACACAGGCTGACGCAGTGGTAGCGTAGGGACTGCGCAGAGCTAGCTGGGGTTTCACCAGTGATCGATCGGGATTAGTTGAGACTTGCAGAGTGAGGTAAAACTCACATTTATCTCTGTTTGTCGAGGTTTTCTCTGTTGGGTGAGCCAGATTATGGTACCCTATATGTACTTAGAATATTGCTACTTAATAATAATAAACCCTCAGAACTGCTGCATTGGTTTTCTCGCATTGCGTTTTTTCAAGGACACTTGTCTGAAAAATCAAGTGTGTCCTTTGTCATATGTGCACTATATTTCAGTAAATGATCTGTAAATGTGTAGGCTGCTAGTTGTGTTTACTACGATATTTTCTGTATACTTTCTGAAAATAACTTGTATAATTAAATCATAAGTAGGAGATGTAAATCAAGATACTGCAGTAGGGTTTTTGTAATTTTATATTTAGAAATTTTCGCATGGTTTCAAAGCAATTACAGATCAAGCTGAAGCCATCAACAAGAGGCTGAATATTTTTGCTGCAGGAAGGGCAACTAAAGCAACACATATCCGAGAGAAGGCAACGCAGCACCAGGAGGTCCATAGACCCAGCAGAAGGGACACAAGGGCATTCTGCTCACCCAGAGGCTAAAGCAGGCCCTAGTGGGTGACGCAGAGCATGTTAGGCTCACGCTGGGCTAACGCAGGCCCTAATGGGTGACGCAGTCCGAGTTGGAGAGACGTTATGTCGGTTGCTGGGGCTGGAAGTGCAGCTTCTGATCTTCAAAACTTTGTTGGCAGGGCATCGGTTCTGTCGGTGCAGAACAATGCCTAGAAATGGTGACAAAGTGAGGGGAAACAGTCCCTCAGCATATATTTCCAAGAAATCTGAGATTCGATCAAGAGGGTGATCGTAGAGGGCTGATTCGGCAAAATTGGTGAAGGATTTCCGGGAGGTAAATCAGTTGTTAGAGGGAGCAGTTTCTCTAGAGGGTTTCTATCGCCAAGAAACCTAAATCCGATCTTTTGTAGAGTGCAGTAGCAGTAAAAGGGAGAAGAGGACTTGTTTTGACTGTTTGAGCAGAGATAGCCCGATACGGATTGAGAGATCAAGACAGGTTATACAGTGTGTCTAACTTTGCGATCTGGAAAGCCAAAGTCCTGACAGTCCTAGAGGAGTACGATATTAGAGACCACACGGAGAATGTCGTCGTTGTGTCGACTGATGCGGATGCTCTGAAGAAGTTCAACGAAAATCAGGCGTGGGCTAAGTGCTTGATCATGGATGGAGTAAAGGATCACGTGCTCCCACACATTGTGGAGAAAAAGACGACAAATGAGGTGTGGACAACTTTGACCACGATGTATCAAGGAAGCTCCGTCCAGCAGAAGATGCTTCTAGAGAACCAGATGCGGATGTTCCAGATGCACAAGGGAGAGGAGATCGATCCCTTCCTCTCCAAATTGTAGACTATCTGAGACCAACTAATTGCCATGGGGGCAACTCCGGATGATGGGCTCATGGTGAGGACTGCCTTGAATACATTCACTAATGAGTGGGAGACCTTTGTCCAAAGTATCTTGGGCAAAGCACAACTCCCAAATTAGGGTGACATGTGGGCAATCCTTCGACAAGAGGAGATTCGGAGGGTGACCAAGAGGGAATTAAGTAAACGAGTTGTCAAGATAAAGAAGGAGGAGGAGGAAGATGTAGCCCTAAAATCTAAGGGACAGCGACAACAAGGGAAGAAGAAGAAGGACCTATCCAAGGTCCAGTTCTTCAGATGTGGCGAGCTTGGGCACTTTGCCAACACTTGTCTTAAGAGGAAGGACAAGGAAGCTTCAGATTCCAAGGCAGGAATAGCTAGAGGGGACAGTGGCAGCAAAGATGATGTGGCCATGAGTGCTCATGTGCCTTGAGAGAAGAGGTGGGGCGATATAGACCTGTGGAGCAGTTACAGATGGTGTAGGCAGGATCCTTGAGGTGCCCAAACTCTTGGATCACATACAAGCTACGAGAGCCTTAAGACAATAGCTGGATGACTAGAGTCAGTGGGTGCAGAAGATCATGGAGAAGCAAAGGCAGAGCTGGGACGCTGAAGACTGGAGCAACACAGAGGAGAGGCAACAACAGCGTGGAAGCAACAATGTAAAGGATGATGGGATTTCAGCAGCGCAAAGGCAGTGCTTACGCAGTGGAGAGCAGCAGACAACGCAGTGCTTTAGAGAGACAATGCAAAGAAACAACAGAAGGTGCTTCAGTGATGAGATGCAGCCAAACTGACTTTTCTGTCAATGATTGGGTGTTTTTTCTTCAATTGCTTACTTCTCAGCAACTGAGTTGCAGTGCAGAAATTAGCAGTGGTAGTGCTGTAGGTAGCATGATGCAGCAATTAGAGAGGGAGCTGCAGTACAGATGTGGCAGTGACATGGGCAACAGTGCAGAAAGCAACAACGCAGTGGATGGAGGGCAACAAGCCAAGCATCAACGGCGCAGAGACCGATGCCAGAGATCAGGGTGATGCTTCAATTGTGAAGTGTTGGTAGAGCACATTCCTCGCTAAGAGGGAGTGTTGAGATTTTGGGTAGCATCGGATGTGCTCTAGCTCCGAAACTTTGTGGAGGGGCTAGGACACATGAGATCTCCAAGACCCAAAAATCATTTGGAGAAATTCCACCTGGTGTAAAAGTTATTCAAATAATTAAATTTTTTAATGGGGACCCTGAGTCTAACTTAGGGAAATTAAAAAATTAAAGTGAATTAATTTACACGTGGTGAGAATGTTCTAAGTGACGTGGATCAAGCTTTCTCTAATCTAGGCGTTGATTAGTGATTAGATCATGACCGTTGATTTGTCAATGAGAAAAGTATTAAAGGAAGGCTTTGGGTCAGTTGGAGAACACACACAGAGTTTAAGAGATCGAATTCTTCTGACAGAGCAGTGCTCGGACGAAGATCAGATCTGAGTGATTCAGAGAAGCTGTGAGGGGCAACTGCAATGATTGGTCGGAGGACCAAGAGTACAACACAGAGCAAGGGCAGGAGAGACGTAAAGGAGGCAGCGCAACCATCAAAGAGTGTGACACAGACCCTAGAGAGGGTGACGAAGGCTCACGCAGGGGCAATGCAGAGCCTCCAAGGGACAGTCCAAAATTGGCTGGAGATCAAGGTTTGTAGGCTAGCAGGGCTGAAACTCGATTCCAGGAGGAGCTGATCAGTGCAGAGGAAGGGTGACGCAGTCCTTCAGCTAGGGCCACGCAAGCTAACGCAGTGGCAGCGTAGAGACTAAGTAGAGCTAGCCGGGGTTTCACCAGTGACTGATCTGGATCAGTCAGGATTTGCAGAGTGAGGTAAATCTCACATTTATCTCTGTTTGCCGAGGTTTTCTTTGTTGGGTGAGCTAGATTATGGCACCCTAGATGTACCCAGAATACTATTGCTTAATAATAATAAACCCTTAGAACTGTTGCACCGGTTTTCTCGCATTGGGTTTTTTTGGGGACATTTGTCCGAAAAATCAAGTGTGTCCTTTGTCATGGTGTGTTATGTTTCAGTAAATGATCTGTAAATGTCTAGGCTGCTAGTTGTGTTTACTTCGATATTTTCTAAATACTTTCTGAAAATAACTTGTATAATTAAATCATAAGTAGGAGAAGTAAATCAATATACTGCAGTAGGGTTTCTGTAATTTTGTATTAAAAAAATTTCACAGTGCCTACACAGTCCTCAACAAGCTCTGCGTTGAGACTGCGTCACCCTTTCTGATTTGTTGAATACGAGCCCGATCTATCCCACTGAAACCCCATCGCTGCCCCTTCTAGCTATGCATCAACTCCTCTAGGCCTACGTCACCCCTCTGGGCTTGCGTGAGCCTCTACGCTGGCTCTATGTGAGCCTGGCTGGGTCTGCGTCACCCCTGCTGGCCCTATGTGAGCCTCTTCGCTGGCTTTACGTGAGCCTGGCTAGGCCTGCAGCACCCCTGTTGGGCTTGCGTTGCTCCTATGGTGCTGATATCCCTCTCTGCTATTGTATTCTCGTCCTTGGATCTGAAATCCCACTGTCGAACTGCCCCTTGCTGCACTGTAAGCTCACTCGAAAATTCTCAACAAACCGCGCCCCAAAATTTCGACTTAGCTCAAGTGTTGCACTCTTTGTGTATTCTCCAACTGACCCCAAGCCTTCCTTTAATACTTTTCTTGTTGAACATTCAACTACTGTGATCTAATCTCTAATCAACAACTATGATTAGAAAATGCTTGATCCTCGTCACTTAGAACATTCTCACGCGCATGTTAAATTATTTGACTTTAATTATTTAATTTCCCTAAGTTAGACTTAGGGTCTCCATTAAAATAAATTAATTATTTGAATAACTTAAGCTCCTGGTGGAATTTCTCCAAACGATTTCTAAGTCTTGGGGATCTCATGTGTTCTAGCCCCTCTACAAAATTTTGGAGCTAGAGCACATCCGATGCTACCCAAAAATCAACACTCCCTCTTAGCGAAGAATGTGCTCTATCAACACTTCAACCTGAAGCATCACCCTGATCCACAACATCAGTCCTTTGCGCTGCTGATGCTTGACTACTGCCCTTCATCCACTGCATTGCTGCCTTTTGTATTGTTGCCCATGACTTGGCTATAGTCAATGCCTCATCTGTACTGCAGCTCCCTCTCAAATGCTGCATCATGCTGCCCATAACATTGCGACTGCTAATTACTGCACTGCAACTGAGTTGTTGAGAGTTAAGCAACTGAAGGACATCACCCAAAATCTTAACAGACAAGTCAGTCTGGCTGCACTTGATACTGAAACACCTTTGCTGCTAATCTGAGCTGACCCTCTGGTGCCTCTGTGATGCTACTGCTCTGCACTGTTGAAGCACTGCCTCTGCGCTATTGAACTCCCATCAACCTCTGCGCTTCTACGTCTATGCTGCTGCTGCCTCTGCTCTGCGCTGCTCCAGTCTTATGCATCATAGCATTGCCAATGTGCCTCCATAAATCCTCTGCACCAACTGACTCTGATCATCCTGCTACTGTCATTAAGGGCTCCCGTAGCTCGTATGTGATCCAATAGTTTGGGCACCTCAAGGATCCTGCCCTCCACCTCTATTTGTAGATCAATCTATAGATCTGTGTCACCCCACCTCTTCTCTCAAGGCACATGAGCACTCACAGCCACATCGTCATCACTCCCATCATCACCCTTTGCTGCTGCAGCCTTTGAATCAGAATCTTCCTTGCCCTTTTTCTTCCGAGGACAAGTTGTGGCCAAATGTCCTAGTTCACCACATCTGAAGCACCTGACCTTTGAAAGGTCTTTCTTCTTCTTCCCTCGCTGCCCCTCCTGTCCCTTAGATGCGAGAGGTGCATCTTCCTGCTCCTCCCTCTTGATCTTGATTTCATCGTTGGCGTTGTCTACCTTGGTCAACTTCCTGATCTCTTCTTGTTGAAGAGCGCCTACATGTATTCCCAATTTGGAAGTGTCGCTTTGCCCAAAATACCTTGGACAAAGGTCTCCCACACTTCAGATACAACATTCAGGTCAGTTTTGACAAATAAACCCTCATCAGGAGTGCCCCCCATAGCAACCATTTGATCACGAATCACCTTCAATCTAATGAGGAAGGCGTCGATTTCCTCTCCCTTATGCATCTGAAATAGTCGAAGCTCATTCTCCAAAAGCATTCTCCTATGGAGAGAAGTCCCTTGATACATTGAGGTCAACGTCGTCCACATATCATTTGTTGTGTTCTTTTCAGCAATGTGTGGGACCACATGATCCTTGACCCCGTCCATAATCAAGCGCTTGGCCCTTGCTTGTGCTTCCTCATACTTCGTCAATGAATCAACGTCAAGAGCAACAACTACAACCTTCTTGGCATGATCTTTGATAGAACTGACAGGATTCTGGCCTTCTAGTTGACAAAGTTGTTGAGATTTTGGGGTAGCATCGGGTGTGCTCTAGCTTCGAAATTTTGTGGAGGGGCTAAGACACATGAGATCTCCAAGACCCAGAAAGCGTTTGGAGAAATTCCATCCGGTGTAATAGTTATTCAAATAATTAAATTTTTTAATGGGGACCCTAAGTCTAACTTAGGGAAATTAAAAATTAAAGTGAATTAAATTACACATGTGATGAAATGCTCTAAGTGACGTAGATCAAACTTTCTTTTACTCTGAGCCGTCAATAAGAGATTAGATCACGGTCGTTGGTTTCCCAACGAGAAAAGTATAAAGGCTCGGGGTCAGTTGGAGAACACACACACATTACAGAGCACTGAAGCTAAGTCGAATTTCTGGGGTGAGGTTTGCTGAGGAATTCGAAGTGAGTTTGCAGTGCAGTGAGGGGCAGAGATCAGCAAGGGATGATTTGATCCAAGGCCGAGAATATAGTAGCAGAGAGGCAACTTGTACTAGGCAACGCAGAGGTCAGCCAGAGGGATGCTGTCCAACCAGCACCACGCAAAAGACTACGCAGAGGTTGTGTAAGCCCAGCCAGGGTGACGCAGACCCAACCAACACAGCGCAACACCAACCAGGGTGAAGCAGGCCCAGCCAGGGCGACGCAGGTCCAGCCAAGTCAGTGTAGAGGTAGTGCAGCACCAGTCAAGGTGACGTAGTGGGGACGCTGACCAGTAAGGGTTGACATAGAGGCTGCAGAGGTAGCGTTGGGGGTTCTAGTGGGCCAGAAAGGGCTTGAATTCGTAATTCCCTGGAGAGGGTTAGATCAACCATATTTTGTCTCTGAGTGAAAGGTACAACTGCCGTGTAATTTCTCTGTAGGACAGATCGTTTCTGGTGCCCATATAACTGTATTAAGATTCTGCATAATAATAAAACCCTCTAGAGCTACTGCACTGGTTTTCCCACATTGGGTTTTTCCAGGGACATTTGTCCGAAAAATCTGTGTAATTTTGTCACATGTGTGTGTTGTTCAGTAAATGATCTGTAATTGCGTAGGCTGCAGTTTGTATTTGCTTTAATGTTTTTCTGAATAATTCAGATTAATAACTTGTAAATTAATCATACAAGTAGGCGAAGTAGATCAAGATACTATAGCAGGGTTTCCGTTTTGAAACTTTCACAGAAGTTGGATACTCCATCCAACCTGTCCTAATCCCTCAATCCATGTGCGACCATCTCTGCTCAAAAGTTGTCGAAGAAAATACTCTTCTCCCTTCTTTTGCTACTACCCTCAGCAAAAAAAGGCCGGATTTGGTTTTCTTGGCGCTAGAAACCCTCTAGAGAATATGCTCCCTCTGACAAGTGATTTCCCTCTCGGAAATCCTCCACCAATTGTTGTCGAATCAACCCTCTCCAAACACTCCGCTGATAAAATCTCAGACTTCTTGGCGAGAAAGCCTACTAAGCAACTGCTTTCCCTTACTTTGTCAACCTTGCTAGACACTGTTATGCACCGACAGAAAAATTCCCCACCAATAACTTCCGAAGAACAAAACTACACTTCCAGCCACGACAATCGGCACAGCGTGACCTCCTCTCGGATTGTGTCACCCTTCTGGGCTTGCGTGAGCCTTTGTGTGAGCTAGATTGGCTATGCGAGAGCCTCTGCATCAGCTCTGCGTGAGCTAGACTGGCTTTGCATCACCCCTCTTGGGCCTGCATTGTCCCTTTGGTGCCGCGCTGCCTCTTTCTGGATCTGTGCTGTCATAGGCGCCTTCCTACAACAAAAACTTCTTCTCTTTGCTGATGGCTTCAGCTCTCCCTAATCTGCAATAGCTCTGATACCATGTGAAAATTTCTGAATTTACTAAACATAAATCCTACAGTAGTACTGATTTACTTCTCCTACTTGTTTTATTAACTTAACAAGTTATTTTTTTGAATAATACAAGAAAAACATTGAAATAAGTACACTACTGCCTACACAAATATACATATCAAGTACTGAAGAATTAAGCACATTCGACAAAGGCCACACAAGATTTTTCGGACAAATGTCCCTAGAAAAACCCAATGCGGAAAAACCGGTGCAACAGCTCTTGAGGGTTTTTATTATTATGCAGATTTCTGATTACAAACTAGGGTACCAGTATTGGTTTCCCCAAAAGAAAAAATCCCGACAAAAGTACCTCTATCTCTAGAGACAAATATTATGGTTGATTCAACTCAGAGTGGAGAACCCCACAAGTGCCTACAAAGTCCCCAGCAAGCTCTGCACTGAGACTGCGTCACCCTTCAGTGTGGTTGTGTCACCCTTTTCGATTTGTTGAATACGAGCCCGATCTGGCCCACTCAAACCCCAACACTGCCCCTTCTGGTTTGCGTCAACTCCTCTAGGCTTGCATGAGCCTCTGCACTGGCTCTGCGTGAGCCTGGCTGGGCCTGTGTCACCCATGTTGGGCTTGTTTCACCCCTGTTAGGCCTGCGCTGCTCCTCTACTGTTGATCTACGTCTCTGCTATTGTATTCTTAGCCTCGGATCTGAAATCCCACTGTCGAACTGCCCCCTGTCGCACTACAAGCTCACTCGAAAACTCTCAACAAACCGCGCTCCAGAATTTCGACTTAGCTCAAGTGCTGCCACTGTGTGTGTATTCCCCAACTGACCCCGGGCCTTCCTTTAATACTTTTCCTGTTGAACATTCAATGGTCGTGATCTAATCTCTAATCAACGGCTAAGATTAGAAAATGTTTGATCCTCGTCACTTAGAAGTTAGAACATTCTCACCCACATGTTAAATTAATTCACTTTAATTATTTAATTTCCCTAAGTTAGACTTAGGGTCTCCATTAAAATAATTAATTATTTGAATAACTTAAGCTATGGTTGGAATTTCTCCAAATGATTTCTGGGTCTTGGAGATCTCATGTGTTCTAGCCCCTCCACAAAATTTCGGAGCTAGAGCACATCTGATCCTACCCAAAAATCAACAGAAAAGGTTTTATTTAGAAGCATGTGTTTCATGCTTCTTATAGATGGTCTTTTAGGTAAAAGCATGATCTTCATGCTTGTAGGGTTTGTTAGGTCATAGGATTTATTGTCACGAGTCAAGAGAGTCAACATCATGTTTATAAGACCCTTCTGGGAATGATGGAACTTTTAAAAGAATTTATTTTGAGTCTAGAAGGTCTTGGAAACCTCTAGAGTACAAGTCGGCCCTTGTAGCTTCAAGTCGACCTAAAGGAGGGAATTCGACGGCTTGGAAAGGCTATAAATACAGGCAACTTCAACCTCATTTGACACATTCATTCACACAAGTTTGATCTCTCGAGAAGTTTGATCTAAAGCTGGGAGAGGTAAGAAAGGGAAAGCGAAGGTCTAGAAGACAAGGAGAATCCAATAAGGAGAAAAGTTTGTTTTTGGGCTCTATCTCTCTCACACATGCAAAATCTAGGGTTTTTTCAACTTCTAGGAAGACTGAAATTGCTGGTTCAAATTGCAGGATTAAGTTGCTGGAAGATCAAAGTACCTTGTTATGACTTTATTGTCCTTGGGAAAGATTGTCTTGCTCAAAGGAGGATTTCTTGAAGAACTGTCTTAGGGTTTTTCCAGCAACTACAAGATCGAAGTTGCAGCTAGAAGTTGGTTGATGCAAAATTGAGCCTTGTTGATCTGATCCTATTAAAAGGGTTTCTTGAAGGGTTGACTTGGTACTTGGAGGAGGACTTGGTCTAGGGTTTGGGTCTTGATTGTCACATTTGAAGCAAATTCTATAAGAAAAGAGATTTTTTGGGTTTTCCCATTGGAGGGGTTTTGCACTAGCTTGGAGCCTAATTTTTGTGTCCTCTATCTTTACTATTTTTCTCTTGATAATTGTTTGATGAAAAAGATCTAATAAATAAAACACAAGATGATAAATAAAGTTCACAAGAAATTATTAAGGATAAGAAAAATCTGAATTAATAACTGCCATATTGCATTTTCAAACAAAGAGGTGGCTTGGGGATGGTCAAGTTGTGATATTGTTCTTATAGGGGCAATTGACCTAGTGGAGTACATTGCTTAGGAGCCTGGAGTATCAATAGTGTTCATTGAGGCCTGTGATAGAGGGATGTGGACTTACCTCATGTAGCTAAATCATCTTGGAGCCATTATTGTGTACATTGGAGTGCCACAATTCATGTGTGTTGGCCTACCACTGCTCATTATAGGTTGTTTGTAAGGACTTAGGCCACATTGTATTGTCGGTCTCCCTTAACTCTCATATAAATAGACGAAAGAGAGAGTCCTGCTCATAATCATCACATCACATTACTGTATCTTCTCTTTGTATTTAGTTTCTTGGAGGAAATCACTAGGATTTCTATTAATTTTGGGCAACTAGGTCCAAACTCCATGTTGCATTGCTCATATGATGGAGATGATATTTTTGTTGGATTCCTCTTTCGGAGAGGTGCACGATTGGTCTAAAAAACATCTTATTTGGATGAGCATAACTTATATTTTGAATTTATTTTCTACACGTGCAAATTGTCAAGGTCGGCCAGAATTGTAATGTAGGCTCACAAGCCCCAAAATATGTGTCACTCACCCCTAGTCATGGATATAAATTGGAGAGACATGATGCTCATTTCATCATCAACTCATCTCACACATCTCTCTCTAATTTGATTGGTTTGTACAACCTAAGAGGCTTCTCTCTCCTCCACACGTGTGAAATAGGTAGCTGAAAGTTGTAGACTGTTTTAGGGCTTTTTTCTGGAAGGTTGACCGTGGGTCAAACCTCATTGTTTGACTGCGTTTTTTGGGCAGGAAGTCCGATTTGGAGAGGCCGCATTTGTAGGCATAGAAATCGAGGTCAAACGTTGACCTTTGACTGCGGCATTTATTGCAGAGTTGACCACAGTGTTGACTGGTTTGACCGTAGATTTTGACTGCTGATTTGACAGTTTTGTGGACTGGTTTTTTGGGGTGAGTTTGACTTTGAAGGAAGGCCGAGTTTGACCATGTTTGATTGAACCTGATTGGAGGTTGAAAGGGCTGGTTTGACCAACAAAGTCTTTGCTAGCTAGGGCACCCTGTTGGCTGCTGTAAAATACGTTTCTCTCTATCTTTGCTATAAGAAGAATTACAAATTATTGTATCTTGTATTGGCTTATCTTTTGTCGATTTAATTTTATGTTCTATCAGCATTTACTTTCAATGGTTATGTGATTGCAAATCTGAATTGGGCTAATAAGAAAGATGAATTAAACTGCACTAAGCATAGAACATACCATGGTTGTCTAAAATTAACAATTTCCTCATCATAGGTGGAGTTATGAAGTCTAGAGGAGACATTCATTTGGAGCTTGCCCTTGTGACTAGGGTTTGCTCTTTTGGAGGAGATGTTGGTGATGATCACTATTCTTTCTCTTTCATGGCTCTTCACTTGTACTTGTTCTCTCTCTCTCCCCCTCTCTGTCTCATGCAGTCACAAAGGTTTTTTGGTCTTCATGGAGTATCTTGGAAGTCTAAAGTTATGCTTTTATCCTTGGAGATTTGGTATTAAGTTTTGTGATAAAACTCTAGGGTATCTTTCATGGCTTAGAATAAGAGAAAAGAATGTCTTGCCTAAGAGAAATTGTTGAAGTGATTCTTGCTTGTTGTAGCTTGTTTGTTCAGATAGGGTTTTCTTGTTTTCCCTAGCTAGGGTTTTGGAGAGCTAGTGGAGTTGTATTAGCCTTGAGAGATGGCTATGGTATGTTACTACTAAGTTGCACTGAAACGGATACAGGAACGGATACGGGGTTTGAAACAGATACGGCAAATTTTCAAAAATTCTGGATACGATACGACAGGAAACGCCACGTCATATATATATATATATACATTGCCATTCATGATTCATCTTTGAAGTTTGAGAATCTAGATTATATCTAAATAGTAAAAATGCATAATGATTAATCATCTATCATCAATCATCATCATGATATCATCTAGATTCTATCATCTATCATCTATTCATCAATTATCATATATGAATTATGATTTATCATCTATCTTCATCATCAATTCAGGAATCAGCATTTGCCATAAAGTTATTCATCTATCTATCACCATCAATTCAGGAATCAGCATAAAGTTATAATTTATAAATTGAAAATTCATAAATGATGATTCAAGTTCAAGCTATCATCAAGTTTTTGTTTAAAGGGGTAAACTTGAACTCTCATGATGATAGCTTGAACTTGCAATTTGTGAGGTTATAGAAATAAAGCAGCATTCAGGTGGATTACTTTGGTATGATATTTTATTGGCTGGAAAAATAGGCGAGTATATTACAATTTAATGGGTGTTTGACAGTTTTTGTGTCCACAACTGGAAAAAGCATACCAAGCACCTTCTACTGATAGGGTGCTTGTATGTATATGCAATTTGTATCAATGCCCTTTATATCTTGAGCAGAGTTTTTTTCAATTTGTGTTTTCTATTGATGTCTTATATCTCGATTCAATATGTTGATCTATCCCGATTCCATAATCAAGGAAGGCTTGTGAAGAAGGCAGCATTCAATCCTTGCTTTATTACAGTAAAAGAATACAGGATAAAACCAAAAGTATAAAGGGGTACAACAACTTTCTTAGGAAGAATGCTTCAGATCTAATTGGCAAATTGTTGCTTTGCAGGCTGCTCTACTGGTTGTGTACTCGCTTGAATATGAATATGAATATGAATATATGCAGTTTGATTTATTCTCAAAACTCAGGATTTATATGGCAACATTTAAACCCAGAAACTAGTTAAAGCTTTCTTAAAAATGTATTCTGTTCCCCCAAAAATGTCTGTTTAACTGTAATTGACCCGCACTAAATTGTAATGAGCTTTTGAGAGGGCAAACATTTGCTCTGCATTTCCGCATAATTGTTCCTTTTCAGGCAGCTTGGATTCTACTAACGTGTACTCACATAAATATGAATACATGCAGTTAGATTTATCCGCAAAACACAGGATTTCTTTGGCAACATTTAAACCCAGTAATCAGTTGAAACATTCTCAAAAATATATACTATTCCCCCAAAACTGTCCTTTTATTGAAATTGACCTGCACTAAATAGTAAAGAGATTTTGAAGGCCTAAAGTTTAAACACTTGCTCCTCCGCTTTATAGTGTCTCATTGGTATTTGCTCTTGCAGACGTTTTCAAGGCATTTCATCCATACTCATTATCTGAGAACTTCAAGGCTCATTTTTCATGCATACTTGTGATCTGAAAACAATCTATTTTAGGTGAAAGAACCTGTTGGTTAAGATGACTGGAACCATCCATTTGTTTTTGTAGTGGGGCAAATGAGGCATGATCAAATTCCCCCATGTGCAAAAACATACTATGGAAAATTACAGTTTTTGAAGGTGGTAATACCAATATTGGATTTGTGCTTTCAATATTCACACTACACCTCAACTGTCCATCTAAGCGACCTGATACGTTCAAAAAAAGCAAATACGTTTCTGATTTTATGAAATACGTTTCATTTTTATGAAATACGTTTCTGATTTTTATGAAATACGTTTCCGATTTTTAGAAACGGCCAGGAAACGGGACATTTCCAAAAAAACCGTTTCCGAAATTTCTGAAATGGGTCAGATACGTATCACTGCCATTTCCGAGGAGTTTCGTACAGGTTTCTGTTTCGGAAATGGGGATACGAGTTTCCGAGGGCCAGCCTTGGCGTTTCCGGCAACTTAGTGTTACTATGCACATGTACCTCATCTTGAGCATATTAATGAATTTTTCAGTTGTCCAAAGTTAGTACATTTTCCAGATTTAATTTTCAACCATATATGCAAAAGGACAACTGTTAAGTGATTTGACATCATTATTGAAGAAGCTAAGGGCTGTTTTTCTCGTTGTATATCTTCTGTTTTACTGCTGTCATAGATGCTTTAAAATTGAATTTTCAGATCTGGTTTGTGTGGGATAAGTTTCCATAGAGGTAAGAAACTTATCTAGGTTGTTTGGGATTTTTTTCTCCTTGGATTGTAAAGAAGATTGGGTTGTTAGAAAGTGTAATATTGCACTCTTTCCATTGCTGTTTTATACTCTATTTCATAACAGACCTAAGGATAAAAATTCAGTGTTAGTATCTGGAAATCCTATAGTCAAAGATGTGATATTTGTGTTTTGCATTAAAACCCAATTTGGGCATAAATTTCTACCATTGGACTGACAGAGTTTGTTTCTCCAAGGTTATTGACAGGTGTTGTTTACTCTTTCTTTTGCAGTTGATTTTGATCAATGTTGCATTTTTTGGAACGGGCAATGTTGCAAGCATTGCAAGCTTCGAGATTTCATCAGTGTACCGGTTCATTACCATTTTCAATGTTCGTAATACCATTCTTCTATGGAACTAAAATCCTCTAAGGGAAAATGCATTTATAGATATTTACCTATGTGGCTGACTATTGTTTTCTGGCTTTCTTGCAGCCATTCATTATGGCATCACTGCTGCTCTTCAAATTATTTATTCCATTTATACTTGTCACGTAAGTTAATTTTCTAAAATCTGATGTTTTCTAATGTTTATTGACAGTATTTTGAGAATTGGTAAATCACAGCTATGCATGAAGCATTCTTAATAGTTCATTATGATCTGTTTGGATGGGTAATATATTATCTCAGAACATCAAGACCTAATGACGATTATGAGAGTAGAAGTGGACACTCGCGTTAGTAACAGTTCTAGGAAATTATGTTCCACTCCATCCCACGTTGATAGCTTTTTGTTTCTTCGTGTCTCCTCTGTTATTTCCCAGTGGGGAAATGTCAGTCATTTAATATTTGGTTGTGGTGTGTGTGCAATGATCACTGTTTAGCAGCTTCTTTTGCACATATCCCTACTGTTGAGGCTTTTCTGTGATGAATTTTATTTGATCGTAGATGTAACAGTTGACTTTATTAGTACTAGAGACTGTTAGCTGTTTATTTAAGTGAATTCCTCTGCTGATTTGCTTTAAGTGTTTCTGGATATTAGTATTGTCGCCAAATTGAAGAGATTACCCTGTTGTTTCCTTGCTTATACACCACATACAGTTTTTTGGTCATATTTCCCATGCATTTGCTATTTTGTGCACTGATTATTTATATGAACTGGTATCTTGATTCTTGATACAGGTGCGCATTTAATGCTATCACGAAACTTGTCAAGTTACCAAGATTGGGTTGTTATTTTATGGTGCTCTTATTCTCAGATGTTATGACCATCCATTTCTTTTTTCTTGTAAGTTCTTTTCTCCATATAATATAACTTTATTTTCAACATTATTTATATATGCTATTGCATGATTTTGATTGAGGACGGTTGCTGGAGTTAAATGATTGATATTCTCTTTTAGACCATTTATCCTTCTCATTTGCTTTGACTTGGGATATTTTATGACAAGATTAAAGCTTTAGAATCTTTGGAATTTTTACAAAATGCATGGCCGGGTTCGCATGCCATGCACTTTATATATTATACTATTAAAAATAAGATGAGATAAGATAATTCTATTAATGCCCATTGTCCACAAATGACCAAGAAATAGGTCTATTACCACTCAAACTGTATTTAATGATAAAAGCCCTAGTCCACAAGGTACAATTCAAAGAGCGACTATTATGACGTTCACCACTATCACTTCAGTAACTTATCCTCTTTTCTTTAGGGTGGCTCTCCTACAGCTCAATGGTATATCCATCATAGGATTACTAAAACCAACTAATGAGGCACAGGGTGAAGTTGAGAGTAGCCTTAGTAAAAACGAATTTTTTGGGTTCTCGAGTTTAAAATAGGTGATGGAAGGAGATAGAGATCAATACGAAAGTCCAACAAGGGAAATTGAATCAAATTTCTCGTAGGGTCTGTTGAGAAATCTAGAGCAGCTTAATTAGGTCTTCTTTTAGTTTTGATTTCTCTTACATTGACAAGTTCATGTGATGTTATATTACTTTCTTTTATTATTATTATGTTCCTTCATCATCAAGATAAATGCCAAACAAATGAAGATCACAGACACAAGAAAAGAACACAAGATGTAGGCACTCAGCCAAGGCAAAGCCCCTATGAAGGGGAAAACCCGATCAAACTCTTCCACTAGTAGATTCGAATCAATTTGAGACAACCAAGACCATAGACCAAAACAGTGACCTTCTTTCCTCCCTCAAGTCAACCTCCAAAGTCAAACTTTAGTCCAAATCAATGCAATACTGTTCTTCAACAGAGATCTTGTTCAGCCCCTGTAATTTCTGAGGATTGCATGAAATTTTCGGTCCTGCAACTTCGTGGTTCTGTTTCAGACTTCTTTTTCGTCCTTCTTTCTTGATTTTCTTTTATTCATGTGATGATATGTCTTTAGAATAGTCTTCTCACATTCCTTTTTGCTTACACGACTTCAGATTCAATTCGATGATAATATCCTCCAATAGGTCAAATACATTTCTATTTATAGTCCTTTTCAAAGAGGTGGTTGCCCTTTATGAGCCCGACTTAATGTGGAGGGCAGGCCAACTTGATGGAGGAGGCTGGTCTTACAAAACTTGACTCTTTTAAAATTTTATTTCTTGGTTTACAAAGCCCAAGAAGGATCTTTTACATAATGGTTTTGAATTTGACTCAATAGAAAACTCCTAGAGCACACAATGGGTGCTTTGACCTATTGACCAAGGTTACTTGGGAGCGGGAGTGAGAATGACATTTTCAGAAGCTCACAGTTCAGTAACGAATATATATATATATATTTGGATACATATGTCAACAAAAGCATGTAGAATGATGAATTATATATAAAAAAGCATAAAAACATAGATTGAACCATATAATATCAATAGTGTAGAAGCTAAGTCACTTGACACGGGGTCACGAGACATGATGGACACACGGATTCGAGTGTTGGATTTGGGACACGATGACCCCTGGAATGAGACACGTTCGGACACGTTATATATTATTTAATTAATATATATATATATATATATATATTAAAAATTAGATATTTCTTACACAAATTCATACAAATTCATTGATTCAAACATAGATCTTCATCTAGATGTAAGTTTTACAAAGATTTAAGATACATGATACATTGATACATTTATACATCATACAATCATACATATTACAAAGTATTAATAATATACATATTCATCAATGATCCAATAGGAGAAAGACAAGATACTGTAGTTTTCTCATTAAGTCATCCAAATCAAAATGTGTTACGTAAGTACTAGCCTCTAGGCTCTAGGTAGTACACTACCAATGGCAAATAGAAATAGAAAATACAAAACAACTACAGTCTACAAGTCTACAAGACTACATTCCATAATGAGTCATCAATCCTCATCATAATCAGCATCACTATCCTCATCCTGATCATCGTGCTCACCACTACTCTCCTCTGTTGTATCCTCCTCCTTTGTCATCTCTACGTCTGCTAGTGTGGAGGATGATGCGTCTACTGTATTGCCATCATCAAATGTGATAGGCTTTAGCATTGGCTCATTGAGATCCAAGTTGGCCAATGCCAATTCAACACTGTTGTCCAAACCCATATCATCAGGAAAGACATCCCACATCTTTGTCTTTCCCTTCAACCAATCCCCCCTCTGCCTATAGATGAGATGAAGGTTGGTGTGCACATACACCATTGTCTTTGCCCTGGACTGCTCAAGCCTGCTCTTCTTCACATTATACAAATTCCCATATGTGCTCCAATTCCTCTCGCAACAAGAGAATGAAATCACCCGAGAGAGGAGCCTCATGCTAACTGTCGTAGAGGAGGGCTTGTTGCCCCATGAGTTGCCCACCAAGAATAGGGCTTGTTAGCCCCCCTGTCTCGAATCACATCATAGCTTGCAAATCGCCTGGTGCCAGTGGAAAACTCTGCAAAGGCATACTCCACGTCATCAAGGGATGCCCTATCCTGAAAAATCCTCCTGAATGCATCTTTCCTCCCCTGTGAGATTTCACCATCCATGTGAGGAGGGAATCTGCGGGAAGGTCCACCATTCAGCCACTCATGGTTGTAGTATTTTGGGTTCAAGCAGTGAGCCAAACAATGTAAAGGTGTGCAATTCTTGTCCCATCTATTGACAAGAATATCCTATATGCTGGTGAAGAAGGCCTCTGGTGATGTCTCATACTTTGGGCACTGACTCTGTAAAACAATGGTCCTCACAGACTCAATCATGGAATCCCATCCCTCATAAACCTCTCCTAGGAGGGTTGGTTTGTATTTGCAAATCGAAGCAAGGAAATGATAGGGTCCATGATCTGAATAAGTAGATCTACCTTCTCCCACCAGACATCATCCAACATTGTGTCCTCCACTTTCTTTGAGGCTGTTTGATCCGTCTTTCTCCAAAAAGACCAAAACTCTGAAATAACCATGGCCCCAAGAGTGGTCTTGACCTCCCTCAACCTCTTCAACATGATGAATGAAGAGGCAAACCGTGTATCCACAATCTTCAACAATGATAGATTGGTGTATTCCTTGTAGATAGTGAGGGCATTTGTATGGTTTTGTACAAAGTTGCGGATATGTTGTGTATCCTCAATAATGCCTCCAATCCAAAGCACATAAGAGGCAATAGATTTCAGTGCTAAGTTCAATGAATGGACAATGCAAGGTGTCGAAAATATTTGTGGATATTTTGCTTCCACAATCATGCTGGCAGCCTTGCAAACAGGTGCATTATCTGTAATGATTTGCACACAAGAATCGACATCTACATCTTCAATAATTTTAATAAATAACTCACCCATATATTGTGCATCCTTGTACTGTCCAAGTGCATCTACTGATTTCAAGAAAACTGGACAATTCAAGGATGACACCATGAAGTTGATGAGTGGGTGGCGTGCTGGATCTGTCCATCCATCAGAAACAATGCTAACCCCAGATGTTGGCCATGCTAATTTAATAGGCTCAAGAATTTTGTCCACCTCTTTCTTTGCCTTTGTCAACAATGTGGTTCTAAGCTTCTATGACCCAGGAGGTACATACCCTGATGGAGCCCCATGACTAAGAGCTCGACTCATCTCAATAAATAGAGGTGACCGTGCAACATTAAAGGATATGAAGTTTTGATAGAAAAAAAATGGATTGGTGAGATCAAGCTCTTCCGTCTTCTCTTTTTGGAAAATCTTGTCCATTGGACCAAGTGCAGTTGCCTTTATTTTTGCTGATTGTACCCCACTAAAACTCTCAAAAGGGAATTTGTTGATGTTTTTCCTTAAGAATGGAAGGGGGCCATCATTCTTGTTTTTTATTTTATTTTGATGCCACAGTTGCCGCACCAACAAATGCCTCTTTCTCCAATTCCTTCCTCTGTGGCGATTCTTGATGTACAAGCTGCAATGCCACAACTTGGCAAAGCCAACAAATGAGCTTTCACACGGTAATATGTGCTCATGAAATGGCTGTGGAAAAAAGTGCATTTCCGTGCAACATTGCCTCCTCCTTTTGCCTTGCTACTTGGCCTTGCCTCTCTTGTCACATATTTCCACAATGGGTATTTGGGGCCTTGAGTTTGTTTTCCCTGAACTATTGAAGTTGTTGTTGCAGTCCCACTTCCAATAGATGGAATACTTGCAGACCCTGCTGAAATAGGGACAGGAGGGGCATCTCCAATGGGGACATTCTTCCCCTTTCTTTGCCCCTGCCTTGCCACCCTTGATTGAGCCATGAATATTGTAAAAAATAAACAAAAATAACCAAATATGTAAAACATATGCACATGCAAACATTAACAGCAAACTAAATGCAAAAACATAGAGAGATAGTGCACTTACCGGATGTTGGAATCTCTTTGAAAACACTCCCTTTCTCCTTGATAACCCTTGCTCCTTGCTAATCCTTGCTCTATGCTCAGTTCACAAACAAACAACGGTGAGAAAGAATGAGAGAAACCACACCTTTATAACTTGATGGACGCCTTTTCTCAGGTTTCGTGTCCGGCAGAATCAGATTCGATCGTGTTCGTACAGGACACGATCGAGATTCGACGTGTCCTGTACGGACACGATCGAATTCGACAATTTGGATTCGAATCCATATGTGTCGTGTCGGACACGACGGATTCGGGACACGTGGCCCCCTAGGGTCAAATCCGGTTTCTTAGTCTAGAAGTTATAACCTTCATCAACCACGTCCACAAGTTAGTAACATACAACATATTGAGTCTCATGATTCATCAATCTTAAAGTTTCAAGCTTTCAATTTCAATATATAACATTTATCGTCATTGATCACCAAAGTTGTACTTGAAAGCTAAGTGTAAGCATTACAACAAAGAATATCTAACATACCTCGGACCTCTTTGAAGGATTGATGTTCCATGGGACTTGATGTTCTTCTTGAAAATTGAAAACATATTAGTAGATGACTAAAACATAAAATAACAATACTTACCTGAATTTGATGAGGAATTCAAGTTGGTCTTCTTTCCAAGATATGTAGACAAGGTGTACTCCAACAATGTTCAAAATCTGAAGTTGATTTCTTTGAATAGGAGTTCACCAACAACTAATCGTATGCTACTCGAAAAGGCTTGTTATATTTTAGAATGACGCAATAAGGAATTGTTTTGTACATTATCACTGAATAGATGCAAGAAGTCAACTTCTTCATCAATGTTCAGATTCAGTCTTCTATCATATATAATCCATAGGGCAATGACCTTTATTTCAGGTATCTTGGCTTATTATATCGAGACTGTAGCTTCAATAATGGATTTTCATATAGACTTCCAATGCTAATTAGGTCTTGGTCCCTTTTTAAAAGATGTCTTGAATTTAGTTACTCAATGATCCTTATGATTATAGACCTCTAAGATGGCTTAGCATTCGGATTTGTGAAGTCAATATAGATGGCTTAGAATTTGGATTTTCTCTATCTTTTAGAGACTTTGGCTTGGATTATTGGATAAGGCTTGAATCCCTAATAAATGCTTCACAATTTCCTTTCTGTTGTTGATATTTCCAAGTTCTTAATTATGACCCTAATTGCAAAGGTGAAACTTTATAATCATGTCCAAAAATTAGTTTTTCTTCTCTCAAGGAACTCGGCTTAGACAATGCTAGATATCTAGGCTCTCCGATCCTTGCAATGATGTCTTTTTGCTCCTTAAAATATTCAGTCTTTTGCCCAGAACTGCGGCCCTAATCACAGAGATATGCACAGGTCTTTGACTCTTGTACAGGCCCAAAAATTGTTCTTTTCTAACTCGAATTTTCTTCCATGTAACTCGGCCTTCAAGGCCAAACTTGAAGTCGTTCTTCTTCACACAAACTTGTTCTTCTAGCTACCTAGTTTCATGAACCTAAGTTGTGATACCACATTGAGAAATCTAGGGTAGCTTGATTAGGTCTTCTTTTAGTTTTGATTTCTCTTACGTTGACAAGTTCTTGTGATGTTATATTACTTCCTTTTATTATTATTATGTTCCTTCATCATCAAGATAAATGCCAAACAAATGAAGATCACAAACACAAGAAAAGAACACAAGACGTAGCCACTCAGTCAAGGCAAAACTACTATGAAGAGGAAAACCCAGTCAACCTCTTCCAGTAGTAGATTCAAATCAATTTGAGACAATCAGGACTCTTCTCATTGTATCGTTAGCTATTGTCTGGAAACTGATACTCTCTGCCTCTGCCCAGCTTCTAGCTCAGAATCTCACCTTCTCCCCAGCAAAACGGAAATCTCCTCAAGAGGGCTTTGCGCTGCCTCTCTATGGCACTCATTGCCTCTCGAGTCTCTACAATGTACTCACTGAAACTGGAAAAGCTTCCTCCGACCTCACTATCTCTGCCCCTCTCTCACTACTTTGACCTCACTGAATCACCTCCGGCAACTGAATGTTGCTACTCTGGAGATTGATTTCTTAGGAAAATTGAATGCTCGACTAATTCGGTGTGTCTTCTCCAAGCCCCATCGACTTCTTCTTATAATCCTAAGTTGAGACTTCAATGACCACAATTAAATATTAATCAATTGCTAGGATTAACTAGAAATCGATCCATGCACTTTTCTAGAACATTCTCACCATGACTTAATTAATTCCTTTTAATTAATCATATTTCCTAAGTTTAGACTTAGGAAATATTAAAAATTGACAAATTAATTTAATTAAGTCATCTCTAGATGGAATTTCTAGAACGATTTTTGGCTATTGGAGAATACATGTATTCTAGCCTCTGCCAGATCTCGTGGCTAGAACACATCCGATGCTACAAAAAACTAACACTCCCTCTTAGCGAGGAAAGTGTTCTAGTACTGCAACTGCTGCTACAATACACTATCTCTACACCATCTCCTGTCACACTGCTGATGTCTATCTATTGCTGCCCACCAACCACTGTGCAACTCTGATATGCGCTGCATCTGTTCTGCTATTGACCCTGCTGAACTGCTGCCAACACTGCAACTCTGTTATTGCTGCTACTGCAACATCTGCAACTCCCTCTCATATGTTCTTACTGCCACTGTAGCATCTGCAACTGAGAGCTATCCAAAATACTGAACCATCTGTGTTCAGTATGATGCATCTGTCACCTGAGTCCTGGCTGCTACTAGTCTTTGCACTGTCACTGAAGCCTCTGCGCTGCTGCTGACTTTGCACTGTGTTGCGCAGTATCTAACCGCTACTAGCCACTATATCTGTCACTCTGGCATCTGATTGCCCCAACTGCCACTGGTCCATCTTGCTACTGCATATTGTGGACTCCCGTAGCAAGGTACTGATTCAAGAGCTGGACCTCTTCAAGAATCCTGCCCAACCTATAGCACTTGGGGGCTACAAAACCAAGTCAACCAACCTCACTACTGGAGTGATGTCTGCAAACGTGGAAAAGTCTTCTCCAACCTAGAGGACAAACTATCGATCTCGGCTGAAGCTGCCTGCTGGTCCTACTTCTCCTCCTTATTCTTCTTCCTGAGAGGACACTGAGTGTTGTGGTGGCCTAGCTTGCCACACCTGAAGCACTTGACCTTCGACAATTTCTTCTTCTTCCTACGCTGCTCCCCCTGCCCCTTTGATGCGAGGGCCGCATCCTCTTCCTTCACCTGCTTCAACCCACTGTTGTTGCTGCTGCCACCAATGTTTTAAAAAACGGAATCAGTCAGCTACCAGGCCGAGGTAATGACTCGGTAATGACTCCGAATCGGTAATGACTCGGTCGACTCGGTTTCAATGACTCAGTTTTTGTAATTAATACATTAAATATTAATTTTTTTGTACAAAAACATAAATTTAAAGATTTTTATTCATGTTTCCAAACACAAAGCATTACAATATAGACAAAAGACAACATATGATCAAAGTAGACTCATGAATATATCCATTATATCAAAATTGCACCCAATGCACTGTCCAAGGACCAATACATGATGATGATATAGAGATCAAAAAAAAAAACATAACTAAGGAGGCTCTAAATGGCCTCTACAACAAAACATGAATAGTCACTAGTAACTACTGCTAGTCATCTGACTGTGACAAGCCAATGTCCTCTTCCTCAAACTCTGAACCAGAGGGGGAAAACGCTCGCTCTGCCTCCTCCTCTGAATCAACATCCTCAACTGGAACTATACCCTTGCCCTTACCACCTTGAGAATCAGATAGATGAGCTATGCGTCTTCGTCGTGGTTGACTAGAGGAAGTGCCTGCACCTGCAACTGGATGGCTTGGGACTGGGTCTACTACTAGTGGATCTACATTGAGCATAGTATCCTCCATCACTAAATCGAAGTCAATCCCCCCATCTATGTCAAACTCTGGTGGACAAGACTCCACTACCCAATCTGATGTTGGATCGATATCCTCCAACACAATGGGATCTGAATCAGGTCTTTTGTTCAGCAATTGGTTCCGTCTTAGTCGGAGGTTGTACTGGACAAACACTAGATCATTTAACCGTTTTTGCTCCAAACGGTTTCTCTTGTGTGTGTGAATCCTCTCAAAGACAAACCAATTGCGCTCACACCCAGAAGCACTGCAAGTTTGACTCAAAATGCGGATTGCAAACCTCTGCAATTCAGGACAGTGGCTACCAAATGCCTCCCACCATTGTGCTGCAAAAAATGAGTTTCAGTTAGCTCAACAATTTATATCCAACTTTGAAATTGAAATTATAATTTTATAAACAATTATACAAAATAATAAATTATAAAATATAAATTTGAGAATTGAAATTCTTTGTTTACCTAGCTCATCTGATTCCCTTGCAATCCTTGCAAGGTTCTTGCCAAAGGTACCAGTGGCATGGTTGAACATAGTGATCTGCTTGTGTATCTTCAATTGCTCACTCTCTGTGGGGATCATGCGATCAATGTAGTCAATCAATCCATCTCTAACCTCCCCAGTCAAAGCTCCTGTTTCCTGAGCTTTATAATGATACCTTGGGTTCAGAAAATACCCAGCTGCATGTATCGGGCGATGGAGTTGATTGTTCCATCTCTGATCAATGATTTCCCAAATGGGCCCATACTTAGCCACTCTGTCCTTGCATGTTGCCCTTATTTGCTCCTTTGCTTGATCCATAGCCTCATAAATGAAGCCCATAGCCAATCTTTCCCCATCCACCAAGCGTAACACCTTAACCAATGGCTTAGCAAGTTTCACAATCCCTGCTGCCTTTTTCCAAAATATTTCTTCAACGACTTTCCTTTTCACATCTTTGCCATCCTGTTTGCGAGACCACTGACTTTCATTCCATTCATCACTAGAAAACATCTTTTGCAAGTTTCTATGTTGGGCACCCATAGATTGCAATGTCAAAAAATGTGTTGCAAATCTAGTGATGGTAGGCCTAATAAGTTCCTTGCCCCTTGTGTATTTCCTCATCAGACTCAGAATCCATGAGTGATTGTAAATATATTTTGTGATGCATTTGACATGCTCTACAGTGTTCTTGATCCAGTCTATTTTGCCAATATCCTCAAGCATGAGGTTTATGCAATGTGCAGCACATCGGGTCCAAAAGATGGTTGGGTGTTTTTCCTCTAACAATTTACCAGCAAGAACATAGTTAGAGGCATTGTCTGTGATGATTTGAACAACATTTGCCACCCCCACCTCTTCAACAACCTCATCCAAAAGCTGTAACAACAACTGTGCATATTTCACCCTATCAGATGCATCAACTGATCTTAGAAACATGGTTCCCCGTGGGCAAAAGACAAGAAAGTTTATGATGGTATGGTTCCTCTGATCAGTCCATCCATCTGACATGATGGTACATCCTGTACGTGCCCATGAGTTTTTGAACTCTTTCAAATAATCATCAATGTTTGAAATCTCTCTTTGCAAAAAAGATCCTCTTAACTCATGCATAGTAGGAGGTTTGAAGCCCTTTCCAGCAGCATATATGGCATCAAAAATAGGTTCATAATATGGTGAATGAGTAGCATTGAAGGGAATATCAGCATCATAACACCATCTAGCAATGTACTCACAAGCAACATCTCTCAATTCTTTTTTCCAATGAGCATCTAAAGTGGGCTGCACAGTTGGAGGACTAGGACCATATGCAGTTGCACTATCAGAGGGAGATGAGGGCACAAAAAAACTTTTAATAGTACCCTTATTTCTCATTGCACCCTTACCCTTGTCAGAAATAGACTCCCTAGAGGGAGGAACATAGTGAAAGGGGTTTTTTGATGCATCAGTGGAAGGGATAGATGAGGAATCCTCATAATTAAAAGATTCAAAACTTGAGTTGGCAGCCATCATATGTTGTAGATTCCTCTTCCTCCCAATTTCTGCCTGTATTTCTTTTTGCCTATTTTTCTCTTGCTCAAACTTGTCAAATTGTTCTTTCAATTGCTTCCTAATTTCCCCAATGTTTGGTGCTTCACATGCAGTAATTTGGCCTTTAACACCAGCCAAATGTAGTTTCAGTCTATGAATGCCCCCTCCACCCTCCTTAATTTTTTTTCTTGCAAAATTTGCAAAACATTTGATCCCCAACCATTTCAGCATATGCCCAAGCAGAGTCTTTTGCTCTAGGGGCCATTTTGGACTGAGTTTTTGACTTGGAAATAAAATGTTTAAATCTGAACATGAAAACAAAAAAAAAACTATTGATTCTATGTTCATTTCTTTCACCAAATGGCAAATGCCAAAAACTATGCAAATGCAAATGGCAAATGCTAGATTTGCTAAATAAATAAAACAAACAAAGGCAGATTTAGAAGAGAAAAAATAAATACCTTTAGCCTCTAGCTTCCTCTACCTCAATGCTGCTCAAAAGCTTGCCCAATAAGCTCCTCACTGCTGCTCCAAAACTTGCCCAAAAGACTCCTCAATGCTGCTCCAAAACCAACTCCACAATCTTCAGAAAACTCTCACAAATGCTCAAGCAAATTGAATGAGAAAGATGTGAGCTCAATAGAGGGGTTGGGTTAGTTAAATAGCATGGGGAGGGGTTAGACAACCTAAAACAAACCTAACAACGGAATAAAATTTGGTTTCAAGTCCACAAAATCTGTTTTTTTGGGCCCACCGGCCGACAGTTTTGGCTCGGCCGAGTTAACTCGGGCCAGGCCTGGTTGGCCAGTTTGTTACCGAGCCGGTACAAAAACCGGCCGGCTCGGTAACAAACCGGCCAACCTAGCTGGTTTTGTACCTGGTCGGACCGGCCAGCCTAATGGCTCGGTCGACCAGGCCTGGTCGGAGTCGAAACGGCTGATTTTTAAAACAGAGGCTGCCACTGATGGTGCTCTTCACTAGATCTTGCCTCAACTCCTCCTGCTGCAAATTTGCCCACATTGTGTCCCATCTTTGCAAGGTTTCTCTACCCAAAATGCTTTGGATAAACACCTTCCACTCTTCGGAGACAGAATTGAGAGCTATACGCACCATCTCTGAAGCCTGAGGCGCTGACCCTACTGCTGCCAGCAAATCTCAGATATCTTGAGTCCTGGTGAGGAAGTGGTCTATGTGCTCCCCCTTCTACATACAAGTACATCTCAACGTTTCTTCTAAGTACATCTTTCATTGCTTGGAAGATCCCTGGTACATTGTGGAAAGGGAGTCCCACATCTCCTTGGTTGTTCCTAGGCCCACTACGTGAAAAACCACTTGATCCTGGACTCCATCGAGGACCAATCTCTTCGCTCTAGCCATCTCCTTCTTGTACTCTGAAGTGAACAGAGTTCCTTCTCAAGTTAAATATTCCAAAAGACTTGAAATATAAGAATATCCATTGAGGATACAAATATATTTTAAAATGTATGAATAATGAGTTGATGATAAATGTTACAAATGAGGCCTACTTATATACCTAGCCAGGTGCCTCTTCACGAAAGGTCATGTCTCATCAGACATGCCCTTTCAACCTAATTACTAATTAACTAATTAATCATTATTTATATTATTTTATTCATTACATTGCCTTCCTTCTCAAAAAGCTTTGTCCTCAAAGCTTATTGATGGAAGGCCTTAATTTCTTTTCCTGCTACGAACGTCTTCTCGTCTCGGGGTAGTCATCTTTGTCAATACAAGTTGATATGATCCTTTAAGTGACAAACAAAACTGTCACACTAAGAATGGATCAGACCACCCTAGATCAATCTTCTGTGGAATCTTACGATGACTGGAAACTTGTGACGACTTGTTATCACATGAGTGGATTGCATTAACATTAGTATTCTTTGAAATATCAGCTTGTTTCTGTTCTGAATACATAGCTTGGTCGAGTTGTCTGCTCTCGTGATTTGGATGTCAATAGGGAACTTTTTTGGTTTGACTTCTTTGATTTTCTTCTGGCGAGGATATTATTGAGTTGGTTACAGAACCTTCACTTAGAATGTTCCTCGTCTGAACTGCAACATCTAAGTTTGTATCTTCTGCAACTTGCTTGTTTTCTTCTTGAGTTGTGACATTTATTGGATCAATGTTCATTTTTTCTTCAACTTGAACTTCTACATTTGAAGGTTTCGACGATTCCTTTTCGACAAGTTGTTGCACCTTATTTTCTAATGACTTCTTGTCCTTCTTCAGCTTCTTAATTTGCGTTAGTAACTTTTTGTTGTGCTCCTTGAGGCGAGCAACTTCTTTATTCTTGTTAGTGATGATTTTGTCAACCTCTCTTTGCAAATTTTGTATTGCTTTTTTACTTTCTTGAAGAACTACTCTTGAGATAGCTAATATGTCTTCCGGTGTTATTAAATTCGGCTTCACGGTGACATCTTATAACGTTATTTTTTTCTTTTTGTAAGAAAATGTCAAAAACTTCTTTTTCGTATTAAGGATGAATGACCCTAGTGATTCCATCCAGAGCGAACCCAGAACTATATCACTATCGTTGCAAAATAAGGTTTTAACGGTGAATTGTGAGACAAAGGAATACTCCCCAATACTTAGGTGTAAATTCCCTATGTCGTATTGTTTGTCATTTCCGTTAAATGAATATTTTTCAATTATATTTGATTCAGGGATCACTAATTGGTTATTACATTCGGTACAAACATAATTATTCTTTTGAGTAAGATCGATAGATATGAGAACCTCCTTTCCTGCAAGTGACCCTTTGATTTTAATTAGCGCATAGACACACATACTATAATTTTTAGGAAATCTTCCCTCTTTCATTTCCGATTTGGATTCAATTTCCTTTTCATCAATGATTGATTCCATTTTGTTTGTTGAATATTAAATACTTTTTTCTTTTCCAAAATGTATTTTTTTTTATAATTCTCTTAATTCGTTTGATTTAATATTTCTTGCTAACCCTTTTTTTTTAATAAGCCCTTCTCCTCTTATGATTATATATAGAAAAGTCTCTAATATATATTTAATTATTTTTTGATATTCAAATAATATCATTTAACCTTCTAATACTTATTGTATGATATTCCTCATTTTTTCCCCTTATATTCTCTATATAATTCTTTTCTTTTTATATATGCTTTTCTTTACTCAATATATATTGACTCGTTTTTTTTTTCACAAAATTCCCCTTTTTTTTTTCAAATTTTAATTTTGGCCAAAGGCCTATTGGTGAAAATGGAGAAACTCCAAGATTGGTAGCGAAACACTTCGATGACAAATACGTTGACGAATTTGACGGTCAAGGTCCTGGATCAGAGAGCGTGGCTCTGTGCAGCAGTGAGCGGCTAGAAGATCGAACTGCTCCGATGCCAAATAAAGTGAACAAAGTTCTTTCTCAAGTTAAATATTCCAAAAGACTTGAAATATCAGAATATCCATCGAGGATACAAATATATTTTAAAATGTATGAATAATGAGTTGATGATAAATGTTACAAATGAGGCCTGCTTATATACCTAGCAGGTGCCTCTTCACGAAAGGTCATGTCTCATCAGACATGCCCTTTCAACCTAATTACTAATTAACTAATTAATCATTATTTATATTATTTTATTCATTACATACTCTTTAAGTTGATTTGGATCTATGGGGACAACCACCACGTTATCGATGTATGATTTGAGATTGTATTCATCTAGAAAGAAGGAAATCCTTGCATTCCAGATCACATAGTTGGATTCTTTGTCCAAGCTATCCTTATCTCGCACCCCAGTTGATGCCATCTCAACAAAAAATGTGTCGAAAACTTCCTCTTCCCTTTTTGCTCAGTTGTTGTTAAGCTCTATGCACTCCTTGTTGGAGTGCGTAATTCTACTCACAACGATTGTTGATCTACAAGGGAAATCGAATTTCTGAAACCAGAAATTCCCTGAGGAAAATGTCCCCTCAGTGTGCTCTTCCTTCCTCCTGATGCTATTTTGCAATAGCAACAGCTGCAAATACTGCGTCCAGCTAGAGATATGCTCTGCAAGGAAAATATTGGTTTCCCCTTTGCCTCTGTTAATCTTCGATCTGGAGAAATCCGATTTATCTGTCGCTCTCTCAGAGAAATCGATTTTTCCTCAAAAAACTGACCCTCCCGGCCAGAGGACTACAGTGCCTCTGAGGGTTTCGAACCACTACTTATGAAATTCCTCTTCCCTTTTGCTACTGAGCTCTCTGGCTTACAATCTGTGCTTTGATACCATATGAAAATTTGGGAATCTCGGATCCTATTGCAGCAACTGATGTTAATTCTTCTAATTGTTTAATTAAACAAACAATTTACTTGCAATTTCCTACGGAAAATATCGAATTAAATTCACTGCAACCTTCACAAATAAAATACTGTGGAAGAAATAGATGCACACACACAATATGACACCATTATTTTTGGACTAAGTCCCTGAAAAAACCCAACTCGGGAAAATTGGTGCAACAATTGAGGGTTTTAATATTATGCAGTAGTGAAAATCTGAGTAGAAACTATGGATGCCCAAACTGGCAATCCAAACAGAGAAAAACTAGCAAAAATAACTAGTGAGAAAAGTATCTCACTCCACAAGCAATCCAACACTGACCTCAACTCGAAATGAGCTATCCCTTGCTACCTTTGCGCAGTCACTACGTCAATCTACACAGTTACTTTATCCCTCAAGCTCGAAATTGTGTCTCCTCTCATTGTCTCGACAACTATTGTCTGGGAAACTGATACTCTCTGCCTTTGGACCCTCTTCCCAAATTTTGGCTCAAAATCTCACCTTCACAGATAAAATACTGTAAATTTTTGTAGATGTTCTATGCTTGAAGCAACTTTACTTTTCTTACAGCAATCACACAAATAGTTAAGTAAAATGCTGATAGAACATATAAGTGGATCTTATAGAAGACAAACCAAAAACAGAAAAAATCTGATGGTGCGTTACGGCGGTCAACAGGATGCTTCAACCAGCAAAGTCTCCTTGATCAGCCAACCCAGAATGTGTCACAACAATCCTCCAATCAGCTATCGAGTCAACCCAAGTCAACTCCAGAAAAGTCAACGCTGTCCAGAAAAGTCAACACAGGGCAGCAAGCTAAAAGTCAACGCAGCAACAGTTTGGTCAACCCTTTGACCTCGATTTCTGTGCCAATGTGTACGGCCTCTCAAAATCGAACTCTCCAACAAGTTTTAGCCCTTTCGGACCATGCGTTGACCAAAGTCAACGCTGGTCAAACTTCCAGCAAAACCCTAGCTGCAGAAATTCATCCTTCCCTTCAGCCGTACAGATTTCGTCCTTCTTCTCCACACGTGTGGGCTGAACTTGTCCTCCAATGAGCTCGTACTAAATCAGATGAGAGAAGAAGATGTGTGTTGAGTTGTTATGAAATGCTCTCCAACTTTGCCTGTATTTATATCCATCATTGGGGTGTGTGACACATTTGTTGGGGGTGTGAAACCTTAAGGCCGACCTGCACATATAATTTATTATAAATAATAAATTCAAAATAAATGTTCTGCTCATCGGATTAAGATATATTTTATATGGATTTACACCTCTCCGAAAGAGGAATCCAACAAAAATATTAGCCTCTTAATCTAAGCATCACAACATGGAGTTTGGACCTAGTTGTCCAAATTTAACAAATACTGTGGAAGAAATAGATGCACACACACAATATGACTCCATTATTTTTGGACTAAGTCCCTGAAAAAACCCAACTCGGGAAAATTGGTGCAACAGCTGAGGGTTTTAATATTATGCAGTAGTGAAAATCTGAGTAGAAACTATGGATGCCCAAACTGGCAATCCAAATAGAGAAAAACTAGCAAAAATAACTAGTGAGAAAAGTATCTCACTCCACAAGCAATCCAACACTGACCTCAACTCGAAATGAGCTATCCCTTGCTACCTTTGCGCAGTCACTACGTCAGCCTACACAGTTACTTTATCCCTCAAGCTCGAAATTGTGTCTCCTCTCATTGTCTCGACAACTGTTGTGTGGGAAACTGATACTCTCTGCCTTTGGACCCTCTTCCCAAATTTTGGCTCAAAATCTCGCCTTCTCCCCAACAAAACGGAAATCTCCTCAAGAGGGATCTGCGCTGCCTCTTTGTGGAAATCACTGTCTCTCTTCAACATACTCACCGCAATTGAAAAAGCTTCTTTTGACCTCACTATCTCTGCCCCTCTCTCACTTCTTCAACCTCACTGAATCACCTCTGGCAACTGAATGTTGCTACTCTGGAGATCGATTTCTCAGGAAAATCGAATGCTCAACTGATTTGGTGTGTCTTCTCCAAGCCCCATCGACTTCTTCTTATAATGCTTCATTGAGACTTCAACGACCGTGATTAAATATTAATTGATGGCTAGGATTAACTAGAAATCGATCCATGCACTTTTCTTGAACATTCTCACCATGACTTAATTAATTCCTTTTAATTAATCATCTTTCCTAAGTTTAGACTTAGGAAATATTAAAATTGACTAATTAATTTAATTAAGTCGTCTCTAGGTGGAATTTCCAGAAACGATTTCTGATTATAGGAGAATATATGTATTCTAGCCTCTCTGCCAAATCTTGTGGCTAGAACACATTCGATGCTACAAAAACTAACATGCAGAGGTATGTATTGTGATGTGATTAAGTTGAGTTTGATGCTAGGGACGTTTTCCTAGATTGGACAGTCGGTATTGGTCCTTTAAGGATTATTGGAGGGTAATGTGAAAGTGTCCAAATTGGAGCCCTATGTGCAACACTTTGATGGACAAAAGTTGTTGCTAGGAGTGGCAGTTTGAGAGCTCAAGTTTGGCCAACCAGAGGAGCAGTTTATGATAGCCCATGTTCATTGTTGGAGAAGAGACTTGTAGCAGTGATAGGTGGCAACCCTCCTGCCCTATGTTAGCCTTCATATAGCAGCAATGGAAAGCTATAGTGGGAACAAGACCTTGAGTAGTTGAGGAGCAAGAATGGGTAGGGGGAGTTGTGAACAACTCAAACAAAGTCTCGATATGTTGATGTGTAGATGGACTTACGATCAACGTGACGGCAGGTGGAGCTATGTTCAATGGATAGATGGACTTGTTTCATTGATAGAGGCAGAGTTGTGATCGCTGCAAATTAGGAGCGAAGGATCGACAGGACGAGATACGACATAGAGGTTATGATTGTGCACTAGATCAATGAGATTGTCATTGTATCTTGTATTCTTGTACTAGTGGATGTATGGGGGTCATTATCCCCAATACGGGAGCCCTAGAAAGTTGTATTATAAGTTGATAATATAACAACGTTGGGTTACATATATTGTTGTTATTGTTCTTATTGTGCACATGATTGATTTAGAGCATTATATTGTCTCGTTGTGCATAGTAGCTTTGTTGAGATTCTTGGTTTGGTAGCGTCAGTGATCTAAGATTCTATCCTAGACACCAAGGTCGTGGAAATTCAACATCAACAATTTCTTTCACTAGAGCATAAGATTTGTAGTTCACACTACATGTTGATTCTCATTTAAGGTGATTCCTTCATAACATTGTAGATCTAGTATTTTATGCAATGAATTGATGCAGCCTTCTAAAGTTACAGATCTTTGAGATCATCATAACTTTGAAAAACTAAACTTACAACTTTAGACCTATATATAATATTTGTTAACCTAGCATATGAGATATAAAGACAAAAATGACTATACGTACCTCAATGTTTCACCCTTACTTGATCTTCATTTCTATGATGCCAAATCATGATTTCTTTGGGTTGGTTGCAATGTTCTTTGTCTTGTTTGTCAGATTTAGCTCGGATCACAGAATTCGCACATACATTGTCCACAAAGATTTTATAGAGAGGAGGCTCAGCCTCTGCATAATCTTTAGACCCTTTTTAATACCTTTTGGTCTTCATTGTAATTTAAATTTAGGGCTACAATATCAGACAAGTCAACGTCTTTGGTGTAATTCGTCTTTCTTTTATGTACATAAAGGGAGTCTCAATATTATTCCTATTTCACAGACTTGTGCCACAGAGATGAGCTCGGTATAGCTAGTATTTCCCCAGACTTCATATACCTTCAGATACCATATATCTTGGAGACGTAACATTGTTTCTTAATTTGATAGTTCTTCAGGGTTTGCATTATTCTTAGTGATAAAGTGTTACAAGTTGCTTGTTCCATAGTGACTCAAGATTGAACCAGATTTTGATGCTGCCAAATAGAGAACGAGATAATTTGGATGCCATACATGTGTTCAAACTGTTGGTGAATAATACCCTTCCTTTGAAGAATCTTTGAATTTAGCTTTTAGGGATGTACTTCATCATTCTTGTAAAGACCTTAACTTTCTAAATATAACAATCATTAACAAAATTGATACGACACAATCCAAAGTGGGATTTTTTTTTAAACAGAATATATATATATATATATATATATATATATATATATATATATATATATCAATTCACTATTTAATACTTACCTGGAACCGTCGTTTTCCTCCCAACCTATTTGAGGTCAACCTCTCCGGTCCCCAAATCCAGAAGACAAGTCTTCTGGCCCCCGTGCCCAAAACTCCAGTAACAATCGAGATCACTCCATGACTCTGTTAGAACTCACTGCTCATGTCTCCCACAATTAAAACTCCTCTGACAGCATCCGGGTCAATTTTCCTACATCACTACCCATGCCCATAGTTTTCCCACCTCACTACCCATGCCCATCAAGTCCCCCCCTCGTCCCCCCCCTTCTCCTTTTATACACAAATCCCCTAAGATATTTATTAAAATATTCTCCTTTTAATAAATATCTTGGATTTCTAAAATATCTTAGATTTATTAAAATATTATTATTTATTAAATATCTTGGATTTATTAAAATTTTATTATTTAATAAATATCTTGGATTTATTAAAATATCATCATTTATTTGCATAAGTCAATGCTTTTACTTTTCTTTGAACAAAATATTAGTTTATATTATGATAGTGGTAGGTATAATTTTTTCTTTACAATACATTCATTATATTCTGGTGAGTTAGGTATTTACTCAATACTTTCAATCATTCACTCATTACTCTATACTGAGATTTTTTATAATTGATTAGTGCATGTACTAGTGCAGTACACATGATACATGCATATGTAGCTATCATATGCAGGTCTCATATGCATGCTAATATTTCTATGTTCCATATAATTTGAGTTGGGTCATTACATACACCCCTCCTTCAGAAAACTTCATCCCGAAGTTAAGTTTTATGTCGTATATCATTAATTATTTAAGTGATTAGTATAATCATATAAGGGTGATGTATCATAATTGAATTTTCGTTTAATGTGTGAGAACACTTTAACATTTATGTTTTGATCATTTATTGTTTTACAAGTTTTAGTAATCACGTCTTGCCCCAACAGAGTTCCCAAGCTATTCTAGAATCATCCTATCCTTCCTAATCTCTTCTGCTCCCATCCTATCCGTCCTCTACAGGAATATGTCATGGCATCAGTTTTACTGATCCAACCATTCATAGACCTTAAGGGTGTCAGCGTCGATTACATTGACCTGATTTACCAGTAGGCATCCGACAATCATCATCACATGTCTAGGGAGCGTGATTCGCATAGCCCTTCCATGACTCTAGGTTTTGGAGGATAAACGGTGGACAACACCTCCACCCCTCCTAGTAGGACCGGGGTTAACACCCTATCATGGAGCCTCAGTGCATCTCAATTGTTCTTGGAGTTTTGTCATCACGCGATCGGTTTGGTAACGATATCATCTGCGATGTAAAACACTTGTCTACAAGTTATAACATATATATCAATATGTTCAAAGCAAATTGTTACTCACATAACAATTTCTACACATTCCAAATATGTTGCTATCTACGATATTGATCCTTGAGTTCATATAACATACTTGGTTTTGTTTATCCAATAGGTCTGTAAATTCATTTTCACCTTGAATAATCAAGTGCAGTCACTCTTTTATTTCTATCTCATCATTTAGGTTGATATGTAAAATTATAGATACCATATCCATAACATAATTCATAATTTATATCAGTATCCCTGTACCAGCAATGTTTAAGCAAAACTTTCTTCATATTGGTATCCATAATATATTCTTACATGTCATAGTACAAAATGGTAGTCTTAAGTATCCATCCAAAATAAGAGAAGGTTATACAAAATAAGTTTTTAAATGCTTATAAATATAACCCACAGTGATAAATGTCACATAGAATAATCGAACATAGATATACAAATAAGGGTGTAGCTACTATTTTCTATACTATATTAACCGATTAACCTTATAAAAGTCACAGGTTGAGACTCTAAATCGAAATGTAGAGATGCTCCAATCTTTATGATTGCATATATAAAAACGAAAATGAATTGAAACAAGAGCACAACACACTTACTGCTTAGTTGAAGCATGATCTAATTTCTTAATATAGGTTGATTAAGAACTCTAAAACACAAAACTACATATGGATCCAGCCAACCTTTTAATTCTTGTTATTTATTTGTCTTTTAATTCTAATTATCTTTGATTTGTAATCTAGATCCAAAGAGATAATAATAACATTAACTTTTTTATCATGTTATTCAAGTTCATCTTCAGCCTAAAAATCTAGAATCCATGGAGTAGGGTTTTGCAGGGCTGATCATTAGGGTTACGCTGGAGATGGAGAAAGAGTTAATTAACTACTGTAAAGATTCCTTAGTGGGAGGTTTATCTTCATTGAACGAATTTGTTACTGCTTGAAAATGCATTATTCACTTTGCATTATACTTGGTCTACTAAGAGTGTCATGTTTATGTCAATTGTTGACAAATAATAATTTACTCTTTCAATAAGAATTTCACAATTTACAAGATATGCATAGTCACATTATCAATATGTTACAGTTTTGATATAGTCTCTTTTCTTGCAAGTTTCACCATTTAAAGTCTTAACTCTAGCTAGGATATTACTAGCTTTACCATCATTCCTTAAACCATTGTTTCATTTCCATTATCTTGACTCATTTAATCCAAACACATAACACATCACATGTATACCCTCTCCTTATTCTTCACATTAGTCCTTAGGCCTCATCTTATCACCAAATGTATCTTCTTTTCTAACGATGTATAATTATTATCCTTAATATTAACCTTTAAACATTTTCTCAATTTATCACTTGCTACTCTTAAGAAATTAGGGGTGTTCACAACTCCTTATAGGTCATTGTTTTGACCCTTACCAATCAAGTTGCTTATATCCTTAAGAAAATTCTTCTTGATAGAAAACATCCCTTCACTTCCTTATACCAGATATTCCTAATATTCCATGTCTACTTCAATTTGAAAAAGAACATATTTATCAAATTGACTTTGTTTTCTCAACTCTAGTCATCATGGTTTTCTTTTCTTCTCTTAATGCATCCAATTATTACACTTGGAAATGTTGTTACTATTTCCCAACTTGGGTAAGACCCTATAAATAAATTCAATAACATGGATATCGAATGTAATCTATTTATCATTTCAAGTTTTAAGGCATCACGGGATAGAATTTCCTAATCACACTCCCTGATGTCCATAATCCATGGATATAGTTAGTCACTTAAGGAAAATTTTATAATGTGACTCTCCCATCAGAGGGCGAAACTATTATAAATGTTGTCATGCACATAAAGTATCCCATAATTGATCAATTTTATTATAGACTCACTCTTTAATCTAATGTCATTGACTTCTTATGTTGCTTTGTGAAACTTCCACTCACTCACCTTCGGTGCTATTTTGTCAATCTCAATATTCTAAGTTGATTATGATAACTAACATTTATTATCATCATCAGAAGTTACCCATTTCGTTCTTTTCTCGTCCTCCCTAGGTACTATATTGATTATATTATGGTAACCATGGAGATCAAACTTTGAAATTTTCCGCTGCACTCTCTTGGTAACTATACTGTCTTGTTCTAATAGTGCATTTACTATCTTACAGGGTGGTTTCTTACCATCTTAACATATGTTTTATCCATCAATTTACCTCAAACTAGCTTAGCCTTTTATGTGGTTGTATCTTACTTTACATTTAACGATTTTGCCATACTGTCCATAGTCATGCTTTCAATACCATTCTTCCTTTTTTCAAGAGTTAACTTCTTTGGAGCAACTCCACCAACTAATCTCTATATATGCCTAAATAATTTTCATGAATCATCTTATATAGTGTCATAATGTCCCTAATTTCTCTTTCCTAAACCACATTGTTCTCCTTTCCATGAAAATGCTATGCTGCCATATTATTTTGTTTTGAATATCAATATATCCTATTGGTTGTAAATGGATAATTATCGATCTTAACAATGACATAATGGTTTGAATATCAAAATGTCCAATTTATGTATATTAAACTATAAAAATTTAGACCTTCACTCTACTCCTTAAACCACTTACTCATATACTTGGATAGTAATTAAAGTATTAATATAAGAAAACGGTATAAAAGATATTTGCATAAATTCATATCATCAATGGTTATAATTATCAGCTAGTAAGATATATATATATATATATATATATATAAAGCTCAACGTCACTTGAAGAATGGAATGTTTCAATTGCCTAAACATTTTTAGGAAAGTTTCCATTCTAATGTTCAAAAGTCACAGAAAAAGTTTGTTTAAAGTGATATTAATGTGCTCATTTTAATATAATAATTTGAATGTACTTCAAACTTTACTTGAACGATATATAAAATCTTAAACTTCATTGTGGAAAAATTTGCAGCTGATATCCATGAGTTATCTCAACTCCTTTGTCGGATAGAATGTAAAGTAAAAGTAATTGATTAGGAATCAAGTGGGATTGAGCTTAATATATGTCTTCGACACATACATTAACATTAAATATCCCATCTCTTCTAATAAAATGTATCATCCTAGGGTTCATAGCTTTCAAATATCGAATTATATAAAATTTCATTTTATCATTGTTAAAAGTTTCAATTTCTTCCAAAAGTTGAAAACCATTTTTCTTGTCATTGAATACTACATAACACTAAATACTATGGGTAAATCATCAAGGGTGATTCGGAGTAATACATCTCGGGTTATATTAGGATTGTTGCTATAATTATGAAAACAAGGCGGTGATATCCAAGAATCAACACAAGATCTCAGGAAATAGTTAGAAACTAAGTTATTTCCCATTGTGATCATTCATCCTAGTACTTTCAACGTAGTCTAACTGACCCCTAGATTAACTTTGTATTCCTCCACGCTTATGTTGAGATTTTGTGTATTTGGGGTAGCATCAGTTGTGCTCTAGGTCCCAAATTTTGAGGAAGGACTAGAGTTCACCTCATCTACAAGACCCAGAAATGGATTTGGGAAATTTCATCTAGTTTAGGAGATATTAAATTAATTAATTATTTTAATGTATTTCCTAAGTTAAAACTTAGGAAAATAAAATAATTAAAGTGAATTTAATTAAACATGTAATGAAATTGTCTTAAGTCACACAGATCAAGCTTTCTTTTAATCTTAGCCATTGATTAAAGATTCAATCTTGGCCGTTGATTTGTCAACGAGAAAAGTATAAATGAAAGGCTTGGGGTTATTTGTAAGACACACAGAGGCAGAGCACTGAAGCTAAGCTGAGATTCTAGGGCGGGGTTGCTAAGAATTCTCAAGTGTTTCAGTTACAGAGAGGGGAATTTAGACCAAGGGGATGATCTGATCCCGGGGTCTAGAATACACAAGAAGCAGAGAAGAGATCGGGAAAGACAACGCAGAGGAAGACAGCAACAACAGCAAGGACAGCGTGATTTTCAGGAAATCCTTTAGCCTGATTTAAAGATTTAATCTTGGTCGTTGATTTGTCAACGAGAAAAGTATAAAGGAAAGGTTTGGGGTCATTTGTAAGACACACAGAGGCAGAGCACTGAAGCTAAGCTGAGATTTCAAGGCGGGGTTGCTAAGAATTCTCAAGTGTTTCAGTTGCAGAGAGGGGAATTTAGACCAAGGGGATGATCTGATCCCGAGGTCTAGAATACACAAGAAGCAGAGTAGAGATAAGGAAAAACAGTGTAGAGGAAGGCAATAGCAGTGGCAGTAGCAGCAGACGACAGTAGCAGCAGCAAGGACATCGTGATTTCCAGGAAACCCTTCAGGGGTTACGCAGAGACCCTTAGGGGCAGCGTAGTGATTGCGTCACCCAGTCTGGGGTAACGCATTCCCTTCCAATGACAGCGATAAGCATTTGGAGGCCTTCAGAGGATGACGCAGTGTCTTTCAGGGGAAGATCTAGAGTTTCTAGGCCTAGATCTAGCTAATTTCTGTAAATCCCGTTTGAGGGTGTGGATCAATCAGTATTTTTGGTCTTAGATTAGTCAGGTGCTGCAGATCTAGAGTTTTCTCTGTAGGGTTTTCCAGATTTGGAACCCAGAGTTGTGTATTCAGAAATATTCTTAATAATAGAGCCCTCCAGCAGCAAGAGACCGGTTTTCCCACATTGGGTTTTTCCAGGGACAGTTTGTCCATAAATAACTCACTTTGTCTATGTGTGCATGTGCTTATTCTAGATCTGACTTGGTAGAGATATGTTATGTGTTTTGCTTTGATGTTAACTTGAATTTATTCAGTTGATAACTTGTATAAGTAGGAGAAGCTTAATCGGATTAACAGAAATAATTTCTACATAAGAATTAAGATTGAAAAATTTCTACAGCTTAAACCTATGGATTGAAGTTCTCCTGAAGCCATTTCTACCTGTCTGAAATCGTTTTTGTTGTAAGATGCCAACCCACATCTATTTAATGCATATGATGAAATAAAACTATCAGTAGCACCAGTATCAAATAAAATTTTAAGTTTTATTCCATTGATAGTACCTGAAGATTCCACAACAATGGATTGATGCGTTGCCTGATTATTTTTTACTACACCATGGATTCTATGATGCCTTGAGTATTTGATGATGGTTCTTTTCCTGCTCTATGTATTATATTTGACAAGACTTCTGGACAATCACATTGAAAATGCGGTTCTCCACATACTCAACAATTACTTGGGATGGTCCCTTTGAGTTAGTTTGTATATTTCTAGACAAGGAGCTCCATCCTCTTGTGCCACTTCCTCTCCCATTTCTTCTCCTATTAGCAGTCCCTCGAGATTGCCACGTACTAGTATTTGATGATTCAGCAGCTACAGTATTAATGGTCATGGGAGTTCTTGCTCCTATTCCTCTCGGAGTAAACCTGTTACCAAAAGGAGGTGGTCTGGAGCTACTTCCCTTGAAGAAGTTTCAAGGAGTCTTTCCTGTAAATCCTGGCTGTGAGGGTTCTGTTGGCTTGATATCTCTTTTAATCCCTAAATGCTCCTCTGCATACCATGCACATTCAACTGCTTCTGCTACTGATGATGGTTACCACATTCTAACCATATCTATGATTCGAGGATTTAATCCATATACAAAACGCTCGGCTTGACATTCGTCAGTATCTAGATAAGGAACATATTTTACCAGCTCTATAAACTTTATCTCATATTCTGCCACTGTTTTATTACCCTGGATTAAACGCGACCTCCTTGTCCTAATGCAGGATATTCTATCCTGATGCGTAATAATACCGATCATAATGCATGGGGATTCCCTTTTGAGACTTCTAGCAGGGGGTCATCAGTCTTGGATTTTTTTAATTTTGCTGCCACATTTGCCTCACCAATACTCGCCTCTTTCTGCAATTTCTTCTTATCTGGCAATTCAATTGTTGTACAACATTTAACGCCACAACCTGTAATACCCAACAAATGAGCTTTCACACGGAAATATGTGCCACTGAAATGGCCATTGCAAAAATTGCATTTCCAGCCACAATTTCCTCCTCCCTTTTTTGCTGCCCCTTCCTCTCTTGTTGCATATTTCCACAATGGGTATTTGGGGTCAACAATTTGTTTTCCCTGCACATTTGAAGCTACTGTTGCAGCCCCACTTCCAATGGATGGAATACTTGCAGACCTTGATGAAAGAGAGACAGGAGGGACATCTCCAATGGAGAAATTCTTCTCCTTTCTTTGCCCCTATCTTGCCGCCTTTGATTGAGCCATAAATACTGTAAAAAATAAACAAAAACAACTAAATATATAAAACATATGCACATGCAAACACTAACAACAAACTAAATGCAAAATATAGAGGGACAATGCACTTACCGGATGCCCGAATCTCTTCGAAAGAACACACTTGCTCCTTGCTCTTGCTCCTTGCTCACACTAGTTCTCACTTCACAAATGAAACACAAATGAAATAGGTGAGAAAATAAGAAAGAAAAGCCACACTTTATAAAAAAAAATCGCGCGATTTTGGTTGCCGCGGGCCCGGCCGTACCCGGCAGGAGTGGCCACGGCGTGTCCCTTTTCGGACACGCCGTGTCCCAACTGTACCCTGTACGGACACGCTGTGTCCTTCGAATTGGGGCCGAATCCGACACCTAGAGGTGTCCAACACGGGGATACGGGGATACGAGGGCATTTTAGGAGTATCCGGTTACTTAGGACTGAATCTATATTTGTATTTTTTATTGTTTTAATTTTAGGCTCTATTATTAACTAGTAAAGTTGGTTCACATTGTTTATGTGGAGATGTTTATCTTGGATTTTTTTTTATGTGACGAAGGGACTAAAGCTTTTCTTGTACCTTAAAATATTTATTTGTTCTTTACTTTCAGAGTTTGGTTGTGTCTTGAATAGTATCTATGGGAGTCACATTTTTATTCAGTATCAATCTAGGGAAAAGTTTTTTTTCTTCTTGAAAATACAACATATATTACATTAGAAAAAATATACATCATTAAAATTGACAAATCCAGGAGCCACACAGCCAACACACTGGATACCACCTCCTACATAAGCAGGAAGAGCTAGCTTATCTACTTTGGCTTGAAATTGAAGAGTATCTATGTCTTTCCTAAAAGTGGCCATGCTGGCTAAAATCTAGGAGTCAAATCTGTTTTAAATTTTGAAACTTCTCCCAGGTTGAGTAAGTAGCTGCTTCTTGAAAAATTACGTGACAATGTTGTTTCCATAAGAATGAGATGCCTATTTCTCTAATCACATCCCACATATGCTTGCTGGCATGTAAATTATCCACTTGTCCCTGTTACCCCCAAAATGGATAACCCCATAGGAGAAACTTTTCTCCTACATTTAACAACCAGGTGGTCAGCCATACAACCAGCAGCCCCTACCAGCTAGCATTAATTGATGATATTCCATGTGCCTCTGCCACTTGTACCAGCCATGTGCTTCTCACCCATCCAGCATTAGCACTTGGACAAAGGTGGGTTGCAGTTCAAAATGTACTCTAATCATTTTGCAATTGGGTGCTTATATTTGTTTGTTTTAGGGCATTTAGTATGGATTATTGGGTGATCTGGAAGATCAACAAACCCTGAACATATCCTTGTTTTCTCACCCTCACCTATCCACTTACTTGTCAGTGAACTTGCAGAGATGTAAAAGAAAGTAGCTTTAGCTTCTCTTGCAATAGCTTTCCCAATCATGGTTTTCCCAGTGCCAGGAGGGCCAGATAGAAGAAGCTCTTTGCCAAGAGAGCAACAGCTTTTAAAGATATCCGGCCGCAAAAGAGGTCATATAACCATTTCTGTCACACACTTTTTAGCATGTTCTAGACCAGCAATATCTTCCTACCGAACATTAGGGTCCTGGTCCATTATCTCATTACTAACATGCTCTATAAGACGAGGTTCAAGGTTCCGTAATTTGTCAGGAAGCTCACCATCAGGACCCACAAGCTTCTCTAAACATCTTTTTGTTGATTATTCTAAGCCCTTATCCACATTTCCTGGTAGACGTGATGCTGTGGCAGCCCCACCACCAGCAACATTGGAATGTACAGGAGGAATAAAGTTGTTCCGCACACCTCTCTGAGACATCCCCAGTGACTTGGGCACAAAGTTGGGAACAAAACAATTTCCTCAAAAGCAAATTGCTTCCTTGCCACGCGTAAAAACTAAAAAGTTGAGAACAGAGCAATTTACTCGAAAGCAAATTGGTTCCCTGCAACACATAAAGCTAACCTCCCGTCCTCAACGGAAGGGTCTAAGTTTTACCTATGAAGGCTACTGCCGGGCCCGGTTCTTTGCTGGCTATGCTGTGCAAAAATCATACCACGTAGATTAACTAGCGCACCACTTACAAACATCTCGAGCAGCTCACAGCTCACCACATAGGTTGCGAATAACGGTTTATTCATATAAAAACCAAAGAGTTAACCGCTGCCAGTCGATGATGTGTATCAATTTTTTACGCTGGCAGATCCACGACTTGGAACTAAGCAGTTCTGGAAGCTGTAGTGTCCATGACATATGGTGTGATCAGAGTCCTCACTTCAGCGACGAATACCGCTCGCTTCTCGTGGTCCTGTACAAAGTTACAAAGCACCTGCGACAACCTGATCCAGTAAAAGCTTAGCAGTTCCGCGCCTGAAAGCATTATTCTCTGGCTTCTTGTCAATATGGATGGGTAGTGAGGGTGAGAAGCTTGTGAGGGCTTTGTTTGGGGTGGATAGCTGTCCTCAACCTGCAGTAATTTTTGTTGATGAAATAGATCCTCTTCTCTCCCAACGTAAATCCGATGGAGACCATGAGTCTAGCAGAAGATTGAAGACATAATTTTTGATAGAAATGGAAGGATTTGATAGTGGTAATATAAACGAAACGTTTAAATTTTTATTTTTATTTTTTTTGAACTTCGTAGGGTTTAAGCGCATAACTAATATTGTTTTAACTTTTAAGTGAAGATGGCACAGGTGAGTCTTCTTCACAAGATTATCACGAAAAGATGCTTGAGAAGTTTCCAATTGCCTCTTCAACAATGGAGTAGATCTGTGAAACATATTAGCCAAATAGATGATTCCGTCGAGGAATTCAATAAGGAGCTGGAACTTATATTAGGTTAGCCTCCCGCTGCCTTCAACTCTGGATCTCAATATACTGGAAGCCGAATAGTGGATAATGAATCCAAAGAAAGACAATTGGCAGAAAAGAATTATGCTAAGTTGGTAGAAAAGGATCACGCCCTCTCTCATGTTGACACCCATGGAAAGGCCAATATGGTGGATGTCTCAGAGAAGCCAGAGAGCAAGCGGATGGTTGTTGCTAATTGCAAAGTTCTCCTCGGGAAGAATGCATTTAGGTTGGTGGCTGCCAATCAGATTGCCAAAGGAGATGTTCTGAATGTGGCAAAGATTGCTGGGATTTGTTATCAATAAAGGACACTTGGATACATTAATGGAACTAGAGTTGGGTCCTTAGATTGGAAATTCAATTCCTCTCCGAGGTAAAGCGAGTACTTATAAGTGGGACAAATAATGAGAAGCTCTTTGGAGATCTTTTATATAGATTCTAATTCAGAACATCCTTGTTATATATGTCAGACCTGCTTCATATATTAATTACCAAGCTGCAGATAAAGGGGCAAAGAATATCTAATATCTATACAGTCCATTTATCACATAAATAGGCAATACAAACTTGGAAACCCATAGAAATGATTAAAATACCCTAAGATCCACAGAGTTTGAAAATGTGCTCTAATACCATGTGTCAAGACCTTAACTTTCTGAATATAACAATCATTAACAAAATTGATACGACACAATCCAGAGTGGGATTTTTTTTAAAACAGAATATATATATATATATATATATATATATATATATATATATATATCAATTCACTATTTAATACTTACCTGGAACCGTGTTTGAAGATGTTCCTGATCTGCCATGGCCCAAGTTCTTGTTACCAAACTGTCGTTTTCCTCCCAACCTATCTGAGGTCAACCTCTTCGGTCCCCGGATCCAGAAGACAAGTCTTCTGGACCCCGTGCCCAAAACTCCAGTAACAATCGAGATCACTCCATGACTCTATTAGAACTCACTGCTCATGTCTTCCACAGTTAAAACTCCTCTGACAGCATCTGGGTCAGTTTTCCCACCTCACTACCCATGCCCATCAAGTTCCTCACCCCTCACCCCCCTCCCCTTCTCCTTTTATACACAAATCCCCTAAGATATTTATTAAAATATCCTCCTTTTAATAAATATCTATATTTTAATAAATATCTTGGATTTCTAAAATATCTTAGATTTATTAAAATATTATTATTTAATAAATATCTTGGATTTCTAAAATATCTTAGATTTATTAAAATATTATTATTTAATAAATATCTTGGATTTATTAAAATTTTATTATTTAATAAATATCTTGGATTTATTAAAATATCATCATTTATTTGCATAAGTCAATGCTTTTAATTTTCTTTGAACAAAATATTATTTAATATTATGATAGTGGTAGGTATAACTTTTACTTTACAATACATTCATTATATTCTGGTGAGTTAAGTATTTACTCAATACTTTCAATCATTCACTCATTGCTCTATACTGAGATTTTTTATAATTGATTAGTGCATATACTAGTGCAGTACACGTGATACATGCATATGTAGCTATCATATGTAGGTCTCATATGCATGCTAATATTTCTATGTTCCATATAATTTGAGTTGGGTCATTACAATTCTCGGCACTGTATTTTCCATTTCAGCTTCAACACTCTATTTAACTCCGACTGGCTTCGGAGATGAGAGCCAAAAGTCTCAACATATTTCAAAAGTTCAGTATTGTGTCGTTTATGTCTTTGGTTATTGTAAATGTTTGTCAAGAGGAGGGGATTTGAACTGTAGAGGAATTCCTTTTCCATTGTTATCTTTATCACTACGAGTCTTTCTTTAAAGGCATGCTAGTGAAATCAATTCTTGAGAAATTTTACACAATGACATTTAATGCAGTACTTCTAGGGAGAGACACTTCGACCTTTCTTAGTAAGAATCACATATTCTTATGAGGCTACGACTTGCAATGTTGTCACATATTAAGATAACTTTCATGATGCATTCTCATATGTGTCATTGATAACTAGAGAAACAGAGTCGTGTGTTGAATCTTATAACAAATCTTCAAGAAGTACGAAACACTTTGTCATTGTTAGTTCAAACCATAATTCTGGGAGTCAATGAGATTGGCCTTTCTTTTCAACCTCCTGTGAAACGACAGTGGAATCTTCGGACCTTCTTATTGAAATTATGAGGTTCTATGTTGTAACAATTCCAAGTCTCTCTCGCATAATCTTCTTTAAGTCTCTCTCTCTCTCTCTCAAGTTTGAATTCTTTTTTGACAACACACAAGTAGTAAGGAGAGATGATACGAGACACATATATATAGGAGGTGCAATGAATTCATGCCATAAAGGAGGTACAACTCGCATGCCATGAAGTAGGTGCAATGCATGCCTTTTTGGAAAGAGTAACTTGTGCCATTATGAAGAGGCAACGCATGCCTTAGAGAAGTGTAACTTATGCCATTAAGGAGAGTCATCACTTTAGGAGAGAAACATGACTTAAATGAGAGTATAACATATGCATTAATGAGAGTGTAAGAGGAATCTTTCATGACATGCCTTTAATGATTGTGTAAGAGAGAGTGTAACATAGTGCTATGTGAGTCATCAAGGAGAGAGGTGTGTAGTGATTAAGATTCATGAAGGAAAGGGGACTTGAATTTCCTTTTGATAATATCATAGTATTATAAACGATAATATTAATAACAATAATATTGATGATTAAGTTGAAATTGAACTATTAGGATTGATTAATGATAAAGTAAGTGTTTTTCCATCAACCATTCTTGATTACCAATTGATGCAAGGTGATTTACTATTTTTGGAAAGTCATACGTGAGATGCTAGACATGACTTTCTAATTCTAAAAAGTCACTCCAGAATTGTTAGAAATGAATTTTAATTTAAGGAAATTCATCCCTGAGCTGCCAATTTTCAACACCCCCACTTAGCTAAGGAGGAATTTCTTTATACAACAAAGATCTTTGCTTTCTCTACTCGTCTATGTTCATCTCTGCTCTGAAACAATGATGTCTCAATCTAATGAAGAAGAATCATCATAGGGGAGATTCATCTATCACCATATATCCATCGATCTTCCCACCTTGACACAAACTTGGGGGGATTACCACTTGTCAACACATGACAAGGATCGTGCACAACCAAGTCTCACCTCAAGAGTCAAGTGGTAGAACATTTGCATCCACAAACTTTGTCAACACATGATAATAACCAAGTCTCATCTCTGCCTGGGGGGATTGCCACTTGTCAACACATGACAAGTATCACACACATCCAAGCTTCACCACACCCATTGGCTAGATGGGTGGCAATCCCAACAAGCCCAACTTGTGGATAGGATGCATACTGGGGTATACTCTTGGCAAGTCCCAAAATTGATGGTAGGGGGGATTACCACTTGTTAACAAATGACAAGGATCACACACAACCTACAGTCAAGAGTTCCCTCAACCCCAGGAGCTCTTATGGCTCCATTCCTAACATGTGAGCTCAAACAAGAGGGAAGAGCATAGCTTAGTGTTCTTGATCAGCCAGGACCGCCCCCTCCAGGGAGGGTCACATCCATCAGTACAAGTTTCTCTCTAAATACCAAGAACTTCCCTTTCAACAAAGGCTTGGTAAGTATGTCAACGAGTTAATCATCAGTTGCAATATGAAAGATCATCAATTCCTATCATGAAGACTAGAACATCACATGACCAAGTGTAATGCTCTCTCTCTTTGATAAGTAAGTATACCAAGCAAAAGACCATGAAGACATCCATGATCATATCATCTCATCAACTATCAACCAAGGCATGAAAATCATCAAGTGGATTCACAACCCTATGCCTAAGTGGCACTGAAATGGATACAAGAACGGATACTGATATGGTGTTTGAAATGAATACGACAAATTTTCAAAAAAAATTAGATACGATACGGAAAGGAAACGACATACATATATATATATATATGATAAAATAAAAATTTCATATTATCATTCATCTTTTAGTCTTTAGAATCTAGATTCTATATTTAAAAATACATAATCATCATCATGAATTCAACATAAATAAATCATCATTATCAATTAAGTATAAACATTGTCATCATCATCATCATTAATGATTATTATAACATTCAAGTTGGCACCTTTGATTAAAATGTCGATACCCACTCGCAGTTTAAAGGAATATGAGATTGTTTTCAGAGTCACATCATACTTCATGAAATTATATATTTTTCTAATGAATTTGACAACATTAACACATAGGCAACATAGTGAATTTGACTTAGTAAATAGTATGTTACACAACATCTTGGTCTAGACTCTAAAGGAGTCATGATATAGAAATATTGTTTAGTATCACCGAATATAATGTAAATTTAATTATTGTAAATAACATTGTCTACACATTATAAATTGGATAGTATTCCAATAGCTACAACAAGAGATGCTTTGAAATTCATAGAAAGAAGTAAGCTGAATTTATTTATTCACGACCTAAGACAATGTAATCAAGAATCAAGATGCCACAATTTAAGCAATTAAGTATTGTGAAGTATGATACTAGTAAAGAAATGCTAAGAAATTTAACCGAATGCAAAGAACCTACTTCCACCAGCCAAATTTTTGGGTAACAATTTTCCTTCTTGATTTCTTAGATATCTTACGAGTTTCCATTCCAAATTCCAGGTTTCCATCCTTTAGATCTGGCATTGTTGAAAACTTGTTGGAAAATACTTCTATCATGTCATGAATCCTTTTTCAAGATAAACGTTCACTCTCAAATGAGTTGTAATTAGTGGATATAAGGTCTGCAAAGAATTCAACTGCATTTACATGCTCTGGACAAACAAACCTAGAATATATTCTTGCAATAAAGTGCTTAGAACATTGGAAACTTGGATACTTGGAAACGTATCCATAGTTTCTGGAAACTTATCCAAATTTTATGGAAATGGATCAAATTTTCTTGAAACTCCTTTGAAACATTTTCGATCTCGGGCTAGTCGTTTCCAAAAAAGTGAAACATGGCAGAAACATTTCCATGTCGTTTCATACGCGTTTCCGTATCCGAAACGTCGAACGACATTTCCGGGAGTTGGGGGCAATGTTTCCAATAACTTAGCCCTGTGCCATCCAAAGCTCCATCAACATGTAAACCTGCCTTTGTGATAAAAATACTAAGTTACCAAGAAACACAAACAAATATAGATTCGAATTCGCATACGAATACACTAGATTTTTGAAAAGCCAGGATCCAAATACGTGGTGAATCCCACGTATACAATACAATATATTTTTCTAATATTAAAAAACATATTCAAAGTTTAAAATAAAAATCATTCATGAATCACAATAGTAGGACTGAAATCATTAGATAACATATAAATTTGAAGACTGAAATCATGATGCGTTATGCTTTATACAAAGAGGATAACTGTGAATACAAACTCATCGATGATCACTCTATTAATATGATGATGTAGAGTAGGTCTAACTACATGTCCAAAAATGGGTCTACATGCTCATCATCCTAATATTTCAACTCTTCATCATGATTGATCTGTCATCTTCCTTGAAATTAGCCTCAAAATCTGAAAATTCCCATCTGGTTACAATGGTAAATGAATATTATACACTATTTGAGCACATGTTATAGTCTATGTATCATAGTTTTCGAAGAGAGCGCTGCTATCGTTTGCTGCCTACACCTACCTATAAGTTAGTGAGAAAAGCCTTTAACCCCACAAGGTGTGGTTGGTGGCAAGGACCACAGAGAAGGGTCTGTCACACTAATCCCGACTCTCTCCGTTTAAGCTATCTCCTAAGTTAGCTATGGGGGGTGGTCCCTAAAGAAAAACTAAGTTAAAGATGTGAGTTTTCTAGGAGATTTGTTAGAGTTAAATAGATTACTTCTTAAGATTTATAAGCAAAAAAAGTGATATGAGCAATAACCATCAATACATAAGATAAGCATGAAACAGATGAAAGGTCAGTGCCTTCAGAGTATTGCTCTTAAAATGAAATTGTATTTGCTTAAATGAAGTGAAATGATTTCAAATAGAAAGCAAAAGTAATCCTAAAAAGTGAAACAAGAAACTGTTCGCACAAGATATTATAAATGCAAGATACAAGAATGCTTTTAAGATAAATAAATTGGTGAATCAAAACATGTGAAGATATCTTGCCAAATACAAACAATTACTAATCTACTTTGGAGAATGTAAATGAGATGATAAAAAAATGTTAGACCAAGATAGCAACATGCAATTAAATTTGCAACACCAAATAAGAGTACTTGTCAGTGAAACAAGATATATCAATCATCCATAAGAATAATGACCATTAAAATGACAACATGCAATGAAGTTGCAAAAGTAAGCAAATTTCCAGTACCATAGAATTAAACTTGTTGCAAAATTTAAGAAATTAAAATGTTTGCATCCAAAGTGCTTCTTGAAATAAGATTTGCATGTGAAATTTTAAACCATCAAGATAGCAAAAAATTTGAGAAATTTGCAAGTAAATGTGATGAGATAGTACTCTTGGTTTATTTTATTAGTTAGCTCTAAAGCAAGATTACAATTGAACTCTAATCCTCATACCTCACCCTCGCCCAAAGGTTTGGATCTCACAGTGAGGAGTCCATAGAAGTAGAGGGTCCCTAAAATGCCTATTCAACCAACTTAAGTTGGAGGTAAATTTTAGTGATGCTTGGAGCATGTAAGATCTAAAAGTAAATTAACAAGAAAATGAAAATTCAACTTCAACTTGAAAAATATTTGCTTGTCATGAAATAAAATGTAGCTTTACTTAATGCATCAAACTTAAGATTGTAAAGTGTGCTCAATGGTGAAGCATAAACAAATTTGTAGTATGATTTCAAGCTAAATAAACTCAAGTGAAGATGCTTGCATATAAAAAATCTGAATTTGCTATGAAAGTAAGTGCTCTTAAAACTTGTAGCAAATCAAAGTGAATAGCTAGTGAAATGAATGAAATGCATGGTTGTGCTAATTGACCAATTAAATGAGATGTATGCAATTTAAAGAGATCAAAAAATCACGCCACAAGTCCTCTCCAAAAATGGAGAGATTGGGATGCCAATGGGTAAAACCCACGCTCCCAAAATCAGAAATTTTATTGGTTGTTAGAGGTAAGAGACTCTGAAGCCTCCTACAAGCTCAAGGAAAACCTTTACAAATGAAACTTGAGGTCTTTGACTTATCTTTGATGAGAAATTCCAAAAATATAAAGACAATAGAAATCAATTTTTTTACAAGTGAAGAAGAGAGGCTAAGTCTCCTCAATGCTCACGGCCAAGAGAGAGAAAAGAAGCCACAAAAGGAACTCGGCCTTCTTCAAGGAAGCTCCTTAACTACCCATGACCAAAGGAAAAAGAGAGAGTCCTCGTTTGACATTAGAGCTCAAAGGTCCTGCAACAATTTGTTAGTAGTTTCTTGAAGCTAAATCCCACAAGTTGCTACAAGAAAACAAGTTAAGAAAAAGAAGGCTACAAAAAACCAACTCAGTGTTAGACAAAAAAAATCACAAAATATTGCACAATAATATACAAAGGACTAAGCCAAAGAGGATGAGTAAACTCTCATTTTTTTTTAGCCATGCTTAAGCTCTTTAAATAGCAAAAAATGATCCAATGACGCACAATGAAAAGTAAATATTTTTAAATGATTGTATGCATACAAACTATGTCCAAACGAATCCCTACAAGACAATTTTTCGTAAGATAAACTATGAAAATCCAAATAACAAATGAGAGTTCCTTTGAAGGTGCTTCAAGAATGGGTTGGTCTCCCAAAGACTTCCCCTCACACTTAATCCAAAAAAATTTCTTCTACAATACTCAAGTCACACATTAGTCCATGTAGATTTAGAGAAGCAAACAATGAATTGAAATTTTTAGAAATTTATTTGAAAATAAACTAGAACTTTTAACCTCTAGAGCCTACTTTTAAATCAAATGCTAATACAAGATAGTCGTGCACTAGCAAGTACACAAGAATACATGGCAAATGAAATAACTCAAAGCATAGAAAAAATTATACCAATAGCTCACAATACACCATGCTCCAAAGGAAGAACACCCATGAACGGACCCCCAAAGTCTTTTTATTGATATTCTTGAAAAGTGTACAAAGTAGCAGCACTTCCACAAGCTTAATAGTTAGTAAACAATATACAATATGAGAGCCTATGACTCCATTATATAGAAAGTTGGGAGCAAATCCCAATGAAGAACCAAATGCCAAGTAGTGAGAGGGAGGAGATCACAAGGCAAATTCGAATTTGATATGTGGAGCTCCATTGCCAAGTGTAAAACTCGGATTCTGGCTAGTGGACATCATTTTCTTCCTTCTTTATGTGCCAAATTCGAATTTTATGATGGAATGGCAAGTGTATATAGGTGGTAACCCATTTGGAGACAATTTCCCACAAAAATCTCCACCAAGCAGTCACCCAAATCCTCCCAAATGTGCATTAACTTCACAAATTCGAATTTTCAAGTAAGCAACTCTCATTTAATGCCAGAAATTTGATTTTATTTGAGCACATATTCTTTCCATGATTTTAGGAGTCCACAACACTTTGGGACTTCACTTTAACTCCTCCATAATTTTCCACCTCATTTAGCATGTGTGGATATTTATTTTTATCCATTTATTTAATTTCTGACTTGATTAATTGCCAGATTTCCCACTAAACTTAGGAAAAGTGGGTTTTGAGGGTTCAAAACATATTTTTAACCCCTCAAAGTGCGACATAGTAGAAAGTTGAGGTGAGAGGTTTAATTTTGATTACTCATACCCCATACAACTTCTCTAGACAACACTTATTACAATTTATTTACAATTTTTATTGCAAATTTTGACCTGCGGGGAATCTAAAAATTTTAAAAATCACTACCTAGACCTAACCAAATTTCCCGAAATTTTTTGTGTAATCTAGTATGGTAATATACATTGACTCTAGACACTAGGACTCACCCAAGACCTCACCATCAAGCCATACTCTGGCTTTGGGGTAAAATTGGTGGAAAAAACTCAATTAATTATTAAGTCCTGATAGGGAGATGATAATTAACCAGTGAAAAAAACCTCCCAAAGTAATACTCACTTGTTGGCAAGGTCCCAAGTTACCTAGGCATGTTACAGACTCAATACTGACTCAAAGTCATCATTACTAGCATCACTTATTACAATTCCACTTAGGGTGTGGAATCTGGGTACAAGAGAAAATGATAAGAAGTAGAAGTAGAGTTTAAAAACTCTATTGAACTGATGATATCTAATGATATCTGATGGTACAAGTGTCCTTTGGTTCATCCTTGGGCATGGAGTTTTCATATAATCATCAAGTGCCACTAGTGGTCAACAAGCGCCTCATCTAGAGTTGGATGGGATTGATTTAATTAAAGTATTAATGACATAACCATTCTTTGTACACTATATATGAGTATTTATGTGTTGTCTCAAAGCTTTCTTGTTAGCATTATCAAAAATTGAAAATTGAAATTTTGGTGTGTCAGACCTTTCCTACTAGCATTATCATGTGGTATATGGCCTATGGGTAATTAATAATTTATACAACTATACATCCTACAATGTACTAATAAGTAATCTAACTAAAACTCTGAATAGAGTATTTTCTTTTTATGGTTTCAAAGAAGTGGCAAAAATCTTTTAAAAAAGATAAAAATAAACGAAAAATTGTAATGTTATTTGCTTGGGATCTAGTGTGAGGGCTAGCTGGCACAAGATCCATTTCAATAGTATGGGACAAGGTTATTTGGGAGCGGGAGCAGGGCCAGGGAGCAACATTTTTAAAAATCTCTCGATTCAGGAGCGAATTTTTATATATTTTGATGATGTATGTCAAAAAAAGCATGTAGAACGATGAATCAATTATAAAAAAACATAAAAACATGGAGTAAACCATATAACATCAATCATGTAGTAGTTACAATCTTCATCAACCACAAGTCCACAAGTTACAAGTTTTGATTTATACGACATGTAAGGGTGCACATAACCGAAATAGCATCAAGCGCAATCCATCTCTGAATTGAAAATACATCTACAAACATGCTCTAGCATCCAAAAAAATCATGCTACAACAAATACCTACATATCATCAAAATCATTGTCTATCCTGGGATCTTTATCATTAATATCACCCTCTAGAGTTTAACCATTAACTTAAGATAGAAAAAACATAGCATGTCAAGTCAAGATTTTGTTTGAGTGATGGGTACATTTTTAGTAGGGTTATGATAGAGGAGTTCGACAACCAATGTCACTAACATCAAGGTACATAGAGGGATTGGTGCTTTCGATTAAATACGAGTTCCATACCCTAGTACATGACAAAATCCAATGGAAACATTTCAATCCCCCCAATCTTGAAATCATGAAAAAGTAAAATCTGCTAGATTTTGAGTGAGATCTAAAATTCTACTTTATCCATATGAAATCCAATGAGGTTGGAACCACTCTTAAACATCCCGAGTCATTTCATGGTAATGTTAAAAATTTAAGTAAAAGGATGAAAATGAAAGATAAATAACTTTAAGAATTTAACATTGCCATGAATTCCATATCAATACTAGGGCCATAGACTTGATCATTAGGCTGCCCCACTCAAAAATTCTTGCTTCTTTGAAAAATATTTGTGCTTGGAATGTGTTTGCAAAGGAATTTTTTTTTTTTAGGGAGCAAACTCCCGAGGTCGCTCTGCGCTTCGGGAGCGGGTTCGGGGGTGGGAGCACTCCCCCGCAACCTTGGTACGGGATACATTTCCAGCTTTGAAGGATCTGTTTATGTGGTGGAACCTATGTGGATCTGGGTGGATCCATATCCAAAACGTGAAGTCGTGGATCCAGCATCAAGAGCCCGTGGATCAGGTAACACAATAAAAATCACAATAATAAAAAAATTCAGTAGTGTAGGTTTCATGCAAAATGAGGGTAACATGAATCAACCCAAACTATAACATCCACTGCTTTTCTTCATTTGATGCTCCATTGTTTTCCAGTTCTCCTCACACTTCACCTTCAGCCTGCTACTTGTTGATTTCAGGTAGCATTGGATGTGCTCTAAGCCTCAAAATTTGAAGGGAGGCTAGGGCACATGCATCCTCCAAGACCCAGAAATCGTCTTGGGAAATTCCACCCGGAGACAGTTTTATTAAAATAATTAATAATTTTTAATCAATGCCTAAGGGTATTAATGAAACTGGGTGTGAATCTTCTAGAAAAAGACGGAGATTGAGTCAAGATCTCTGTTTTAAAAACCGGCCTGGTCAAAACCGACCAGGCCTGGTTGACCGAGCCGGTTGGGCGGCCGGTCCGACCAGGTCAATGACCAGCCAGGTTGGCCGGTTTATTACCGATCAGGCCGGTTTTTGTAATGATTTAGAGATGGAGGCGACTATGCTCAATGTAGATCCATTGGTAGCAGACCCAGTCCCAGGCCATCCAGTTGCAGCCGCTGCAGGTACAGGCACTTCCTCTAGTCAGCCACGACGGAGACGCATATCTCGTCTATCTGATTCTCAAGGTGGTAAGGGCAAGGGTATAGTTCCAGTCGAGGATGTTGATTCAGAGGAGGCGGCGGAGCGAGCGTCTTCCCCCCATGGTTCAGAGTTTGAGGAAGAGCCAGAGGACATTGGCTTGTCAGATTCAGATGACTAGCAGTAGTTACTAGTTACTAGTGACTATTCATGTTTTGTTGTAAAGGCCATTTAGAGCCTCCTTAGTTATGTTTTTTGTTTTGATCATGTATTAGTCCTTGGACAGTGCACTGGGTGCAATTTTGATATTATGGATATATTCATGAGCCTACTTTTATCATATGTTGTCTTTTGTCTATATTGTAATGCTTTGTGTTTGGAAACATGAATAAAAATCTTTAAATTTATGTTTTTGTACAAAAAAATTAATATTTAATGTATTTTTTACAAAAACCGAGTCATGACCGAGTCATTGAAACCTGGTCGACCGAGTCATTACCGATTCCGAGTCATTACCGAGTCATTACCTCGACCTGGTAGCTGACCGATTCTGTTTTTTAAAACATTGGTCAAGATGATATAACCCATTGATTAAGAATTAATCTGGGCTGTTGAATGTTCAACGAGAAGATTATAAGAAGAGGCTCGATGGGCACTTGGAAGATACATCGAATTAGAGATCAAGAGATCAGTTTCTTAAGAGAGCAGCATTGCAGTTGCCGGAGAAGTGATCGAGAGATTTCTTGCACTGAAGGACTGAGATAGTTTGTCGGTGGAAGTATTCCTAATCCGGTGAATACAATTCAGAGGAGGCAAAGAGAGGTGTAGAAGAGGCAGCGCAGAGCCACGCTAGACAACGTAGTGCTTCAGAGGGAGATCAAAGTTTTGCTGAGGAGCAGTTGAGATCCAGTACCAGAAGTCGGGGTGTGAGACCAAGAGGTCAGAGGATCAATTTTCCAGCCAACAAAAGATCAGCTTGAAGGTGTGACGCAGAGTTGCACAGAGACAACATAGAGGTCACATCTTCAGTCAGATCAGTACCGGATCTTCCCATACTAGTGTGAGGTTATCTCACTAACTTTCTCTCTAGTTGATTCTTTGTATCGGATAGCCAGTAAGGCATCCAAGATTGTATTCAGAAACTACTGAATAATAATACAAACCCTCTGTTAAGATTTTGTGTATTTGTGGTAGCATCAGTTGTGCTCTAGGTCCCAAATTTTGAGGAAGGACTAGAGTTCACCTGATCTACAAGGCCCAGAAATGGATTTGGGAAATTTCATCTGGTTTAGGAGATATTAAATTAATTAATTATTTTAATGTATTTCCCAAGTTAAAACTTAGGAAAATAAAATAATTAAAGTGAATTTAATTAAACATGTGATGAAATTGTCTTAAGTCACACGGATCAAGCTTTCTTTTAATCTTAGCCATTGATTCAAGCTCTGATCATGGTCGTTGATTTGTCAACGAGAAAAGAATAAAGGAAAGGCTTGGGGTCATTTGTAAAGACACACAAAGGCAGAGAACTGAAGCTAAGCTGAGATTCTAGGGCGGGGTTGCTAAGAATACTCAGAAGTGTTTCAGCTGCAGAGAAGGGAATTTAGACCAAGGGGATGATTTGATCCCAAGGTCTAGAATACACAAGAGGTAGAGAAGAGATCAGCTCAAGGACAGCGCAGAGGAAGGCAGCAGCAGCAGCAAGGACAGCGTAATTTTCAGGAAACCCTTCAGGGATTACGCAGAGACCCTTAGGGGCAGCGTAGTGACTGCGTCACCCATTCTGGGGTAAAGCAGTCCCTTTCGGAGCAGCGTTGAGGGGTTGGAGGCCATCCAAGGCTGACACAGAGGCTTTTAGGGGCTTTAGAGGCTGACGCAGAGCCTTTCAAGGGCAACGTTGGGGTTTCTAAGCCTAGATCTGGCTGAGTTCTGTAAATCCCGTTTGAGGGTGTGGATCAGTGATTATTGTGGCCCTAGATCAGCCATTAAGCTATAGATATAGAGTTTTCTCTGTAGGGTTTTCCAGATCTGGAACCTAGAGTTGTGTATTCAAAAATATTCTTAATAATAGAACCCTCCAACAGCTAGAGACCGGTTTTCCCACATTGGGTTTTTCCGGGGACTATTTGTCCAGAAATAACTGTGTCACTTTGTCAATGTGTGCATGTGCTTATTCTAGATCTGAATTGGTAGAGATCTGTTATGTGTTTTTCTTTGATTTTAACTTGAATTTATTCAGTTAATAACTTGCATAAGTAGGAGGAGCATAACCGGGTTAACAATAATAATTTCTGCATAAGATATAAGATTCAGAAATTTCTACACCCTCAATTGTTGCATAGGTTTTCCCGCATTGGTTTTTTCCGGGGACATTTGTCCAAAAATAACGGTGTCAAATGTGTGTGTTATTTGTTTCCTGCGTTGTATTCTATTTCCACATCATATTTATATTTGTGAAGATTGCAATGTGTTAGTTTTGTTATTTACCGTAGCAAACAATAAATAATTTTGTTCAATTACATAACAAAATAGAAGAAACTTAACCAGTTATTATAGAAGGACTCCAATCGTGGAATTTTCACATGGTATCAGAGCGCAGGTGACACAAAGTTGAAGAGGGAGCTCGAAGAGCTGCGTAGGTAGCAGATCGAATCCCCAGAAGGCTTGCATAGTCCAGGGCCAAGAGGGCAAGATTCTCAAGGAAAAATCTCTCTTTGAGTGAGTCGACAGAGAGAGATTTTCTAGATCGAGATTTATCAGCGACAGAGGGAGCAACGCAATAGCTTCAGCGCAAAGCAGATCTTCAGCTGGGATGTAGATTTGTTGCAGCAGTTGCTAGTGTAGAAAAGCGTTAGGAGGGAAGAAGAACACACTAAGGGAATTCTGACCTCAGAGAATCTCTTGCCCAAAAATTCTAGTTTCCCACTCAGAAGTAGCAGTAGCCGAGAGTAGTTTTGCTCACTCCAATAAGGAGTGCGTAGAGCTAGTCAACAGTTGCGCAAAGGGTTAGATGCAGATTCGACATTTGTTGGGCGTGATATCAACAACCGGGCTGAGAGATCAGGATCAATTGGAGGATGCCTCCAACTATGTGATCTAGAAGGCAAGGATCTCCTTCCTTCTGGATGAGCATGATCTCAAGGCATTTATCAATAATGTGGTAGTTGTCCTTGCAGATTCGGATTCGTTGAAAGCCTAGAAGAAGGATATGGTGAGGGCAAAAAGGCTAATTCTCGATGGAGTTCGAGATCACATTGTTTCTCACATATATGGCAAAGGGACCGCCAAAGAGATGTGGGATGCTTTGGCTACGCTATTATTAGGGATCTTCCGAGCAGCGGAAGGTGTACTTGAAGGAGAAGATGAGATCCACAAGGATGCAGAAAGGGGAGCACATAGATCCTTTCCTTTTGATGCTTCAGGAAGTCCAAGATCAGTTGGCAGTTGTAAGGTCAGCGCCTTAGGCTACGGAGATGGTGATATTGGCCTTGAATTTCGTCTCAGAAGAATGGCAAGTCTTCGTCCAGAGTATCCTGGGCAGAGAAAGATTGTTGGATTGGGAAGGGATGTGGGCTGCTCTTCAACATGAAGAGACGAGGCGTGACTTAGTAAAGTGCAAATTGGATGGCAGCAACAGCAATGGGACGAAGCCCAAGGAGGAAGAGCTTAATGTAGCCTTTGCATCAAAGGGGCAACAAAAGCAGCGAAGACGGAAGGATGTCTTAAAGATCAAATGTTTCAGGTGTGGTGAGCTTGGTCACTACGCTACGTAGTGTCCTCTCAGAAAGAAGGATAGGGAAGAGAAACATTATCAGCAGGCTGCAACCGCAGGGATCGAGGAGGAGGAGTTTTCCATGATTGCCCACATACCTCTAGGGGAGAGGAGGGGTGATCTAGTACCGTAGTTCCAAAGAGCTGCAAATGGGCAGGATCCTTGAGGAGTCCACTTCTCGGATCAATACCTTGCTACAGGAGCCCATATCAAAAGTAGCAAGATGGACCAATGTCAGTTGGTGCAGAGGAGTGTCAAAGTGATAGTTGCAGTGGCTAGGAGCACCAGAGATTGAGAAGCTCAAAGCAGAGTTGGCAGCAGTGCAATTGGCATAGTGTAGAGTTAGCAGCAGCGCAAAGGCTTCAGAGGGTCAACACAGAGACTAGCAGGAGTTTGAACTCTAGTGATAGATGCATCATGCTGAACACATTTGGTTCAGTATTTTGGATGTTTTACTGTTGCAACAACAGTAGAGTTAGTAGAAATTCTTTCGGTAATAATCACATGCAAAAGAACGTGGTCGACGCATTTCGAACCAACCAGTGTGGTTCATCATCAGGACTATGTGAGAGATTTGGATCTGATCTCTCACATAGTCCTGATGATGAACCACACTGGTTGGTTCAAAACGCGTCGACCACGTTCTTTTGCATGTGATTATTACCGAAAGAATTTCTACTAATTTTATTATGGATCACAGAAGCTTAGATTCCAAAAAATAGTAGAGTTGCTGTGCAGATGCAGTTGGCAGCAACATGCAGAGTGAGCAGCAACATTTGCGTAGTAGTTGGTGGGAAATGATGTCAGACATCAGTAGTGCATAGCGAGATGATAAAAAGTCAAGGTGATGCTTCAACAAGTTGCATTACTAGAGCACATTCCTCGCTAAGAGGGAGTGTTGATTTCTGGTAGCATCAAATGTGCTCTAAGCCCTCAAATTTTGCAGGGAGGCTAGGACACATGCATCCTCCAAGACCCATAAATCGTCTTGGTAAATTCCACCTGTAGACAGATTTATTAAAATAATTAATTATTTTTAATGGATGCCTAAGTCTAAACTTAGGAAATTAAAATAATTAAAGGGTATTAATGAAACTGGGTGTGAATCTCCTAGAAAAGGACAAAGATCGAGTCAAGATGATCTAAGCCATTGATTAGGAATTATATGGGTCGTTGAATGTTCAACGAGAAGATTATAATAAGAGGCTTGATGGGCACTTGGAAGATACATCGAATTAGAGATCAAGAGAGCAGCGCAGCAGTTGCAAGAGAAGTGATTGAGAGATTTTTTGCAGTAAGGGGCAAAGATAGTTTGTCTGTGGAAGTATTCATGATCCGATGAATACAACACAAAGGAGGCAGAGAGAGGTGTAGAAGAGGTAGCACAGAGCCGCACTGGACCGTGCAAAGCTTCAGAGGGAGATCAAAATTTTGCTGAGGAGCAGTTGAGATCCAGTACTGGAAGCCGGGGTGTGAAACCAGGAGGTCAAAAGATCAAGTTTCCAACCAGCAAAAGATCAGCTTGAAGGTGTGACACAGTCCTTGTAGCAGTGACGCAGTAACTGCGTAGGTGTGACGCAGAGACAACGTAGACGTCTCATCTTCATTTCGGTCCATACCGGATCTTCCCGTACCAGTTTGAGGTTCTCACTAACTTTCTCGTCAATTGATTCTCTATATCGGTTAGCCAACGAGGCATCCAATAACGTATTCAGAAACTACTGCATAATAATACAAACCCTTCACTGTTGCACCGGTTTTCCCGCATTGGGTTTTTCCGGGGACACTTTTCAAAAAATAATGATGTCGAACGTGTGTGTTATTTCTTTCCTGTGTTGTATTATATTTCCGCGGCATTTTTATATTTCTGAATACTGCAGTGTGTTAGTTTCGTTATTTACCATAGCAAACAGTAAATAATTTTGTTCAGCTATATAACAAAATAGAAGAAACTTAACCAATTGCTGTAAAAGGATTCCAATCATGGAATTTTCACACTACTCACTATTCTTAACATTTTCCAACTGCTCACAAGTTTCCACTGTCACAAATTGTAATATACTTCTCTCAGTTTCTCAGAATTCATTGGCCAGATAAATGTCAACGGTCAGCCTCCAGCCGTGTGGATTGGAATATGGTTAATGTTGTGTTCAGTCTAGGATTACTTTTAAATGTCTCAATAATTCCTTATCCATTATGGTTGTCAATTTGTGAAACCCATCCTAGTACTACTGAAACCATTTTCAGATTCTATAGATTTTAAGTAGCTCCCTGAAAATGGAGGTACACTTTTGTGTAAATATGCGAGTTCCATGTATCAATTTTCAAAATCAGGTTTTACATTTGATTTTACTTTTAGAGTAGTTGTGTAAAACACGCAACCGCACTCTATAAGCATGAATCAAATAGTAGATAACATTGGTCAAACTGTTTCTTTTTTTCCATAATGGTTCTTAACTTTGTTTGTAAGTGTAGTTTAAAGTTTAAACATACGTCAGATATCACTTTCAATTGACCTTCTTATTTTAGTATATTCCCAGGTCCCAATCTGTAGATTTCAATCATGTCAGAAAATATGTACGTCATTTCAGCAGGGAGCTTTTGCTACTCTGAGACTGTGGCTTTATATGGCTTAATTTCTTGCAACTCCCTCATCTATTGTACATTTAATCATTGTGTGTTTGGCAGGTACGCAACACTGGCAGTTGGATGGAAATAGGTAACACCATCAGCCATTTTGGTATTATGAGTGCTCAAGTTGTCTTCGTTCTTCTTCTCTTTGCTATCACAAATATTTATACAAGAGATATTACAATAGAACCGAGTCAACGGTCATCTCGTAAAGCACGTTAGCCTTGCGTTGATAGCTGGCAGATGTATTATAAGAGTTCACCATTACCCTTGTTTCATATACATTCCTCAAAAGTTATCTGCTACAAATCATCAACAGGCATTCCTTGCTGGAATTGGCATTCGTGTGATTTTGACAATCCTATGAAGGGTGTTTTTAATTTGCTCTTCATGGGTTTCTCTGAAGACAATTACAACTGCATGCCTACAGTTGGAGTAATGTTTCTGCAAGTCTGCAAAATATGGGAGAACTGTATTGGTGAAGCAAGTCTCTATGATAGTGAGTACCCTTGCTGAAGAGCCCTGTTTGCTCACGGAAGAACTTGGAAATTCATGGGGCGTTATCTTGTTATGTGAACAATCAATCAAGGCTGCCTATTTCTTGTAGGATATAAAGGTTACTGGGGTGTCTGATGCAGCATTTGTATTATGAACCGGTTGCTTTGAGATGTTGGAAAAACTAACATTCATATTGGATAGCAGTTACCCAGATTTTTGTCACCAGATAATAGCCATTGAATGTTTCATAATGCACATTGCCATTAATTGGCATTTCCATGGTAACCTTGTATCTTCAACAGAATAAATTATATGTTACTTGACATTTAAATCAGTAGAGGATCTGGGGAAATATGAAAAACTGAAATAGAGCATGATAAGTCAAAATTAGAATGAAAATCATTACTGGATTGTAGGAATATCATTATTCATTTACCAGGCATCTACGTATGTAGTCTAAGCACAGCTAAGAAAAGGAACTCCCCGGATTCTGGATAAAACGTACACTACAAACAATAATATTTTGGACTAGGAATCGTAGATTTTGGTTAAATTTCTAAATCCATATCATGTAATATTCAATATTGTACCCTATACACTCCAGGGTATCTAATAAAAACATGCATGATTTTATAGGACTGGAACTAATGACCTTATCAAATACAAATTGACCATCTCTGCTAGTATATGAGACCTATATTAATAAAGTGCATCTTTCTCCACTTTAAATCTGATGTGTTATTTGTAGAAGAAAACAATGCCTAGCAATTTTGTCAATTTTGTCTGGTCATTTTAATATATGTTAAAAATGGTGTATCTAAATTTAAACAACACTGAAGCAAAATAATAGAAATATGTTGGCCACAAAATGGAGGATAAAGCTATTGATACTAAGTTACTTGTAACTTGGCAACCCCACACCCCTGCAAAACATCAACCTTCATCTTATTTACAAGCAAAGGAAAGAGTGGCTAAAGGGAAAGACAAAAGATGTAGGATGTGTTTCCTGATGATAAGGGTTTTGAGTCTGGACAGTAGGGTTGAGTTGGCATTGGCCAACTTGGTCTTAATGAACCAGTACTAGAACTAATCAATTTTCATGATGGTGATCCTCTTGAGGGTTCATCCTCCACACCGGCCAATGCAGTGATTAAATTGGATACAAAGGAGGATGGAGGAGAGAGCAGTGGTTGCAGTGATGGTCATTTTGATGTGGATGACATAGGGGAGTCAGGACTATTGAACATCATGAGCTATGAGATTCTTCCATCTTGATTTACAGTTCTACTATCTACCTTGTTTTATATTTGCCATTGTCATTCCCACCTATAGTGGCGGTGACTCAATGATTCAATGTTGTTAATTTTGGGCAACTAGGTCCAAACTCCATGTTGCACTGCTCATATGACGATGGCCATATTTTTGTTGAATTCCTCTTTCGGAGAGGTGCAAGATTGATCTAAAGACCATCTTGATCGGATGAGCAGAACATTGATTTTGAATTTATTTTCCACATGTGCAAGGTCGGCCAGATTTATCCCACATGCCTAACAGATGTGTCACACACCCTCATTGATGAATATAAATTGGAGAGACTTGGAGGTCATTTTCTCATCATCTCATCACACATTCTCTCTTTGTGATCTGATTGGTTCGATAGCCTTTGGAGGCCTTTTTACTTTTCAAATGTGTGGAGCGAAGCTGTTGTTTTTGGCGTTGATCTGTTTAGGGCTTTATGTTTTTTGTGCTGATCTGTTTAGGGCTTTTCTACTGCAGCATTGACCGTGGCCAACCCTTGGTCGTTTGACCTCAATCTTCTGCAAAAATTTCGATTTTAGGAGGCCGTACAGTTGGTCACTAAAATCGAGGAATTCCGGGTTGTTTGAATGAAGCCCTAGTTTGCTGCGTTGACTTTTCTTAAGTTGCTTGTGTTGACTTTTCTGCATTGTCCCTGGTTTGACTTATGTTGACCTGTGATGAGCTGTCTTTGAGGGTTGTGGGTGTGACACATGAAAGTGTTGGCTGACCGAGAAAGACTTCGCTGGTTGAAGCATCCTGCTGACCGTCGTAACGCAATAATATCTCATGTCTTTGTCTTTGAGGGTTGTGGGTGTGACACATGAAAGTGTTGGCTGACCAAGAAAGACTTTACTGGTTGAAGCATCCTGCTGACCACCGTAATGCAATAATATCTCATATCTTTGTTGGACATAAGGAATTGTAAATCTGATCTATATTTGGCTTGTCTTCTATTGATCTATTATTGTGTTCTATCAGCATTTTACTTTCAAGTTTATGTGATTGCTATTTTGTATTGGGCCTAAGAAAGATTGAAGTAAAAGTGCATTAAGCATAGAACACTATTGTTATCTAAAAATAACATGGTATCAGAGCTGAGGTGAAGACAAATTCCAAGCTGGTGTTAGAAGCAATCTCTGAAGGAAGAAATCCCATCAAGGACAAATGGCCTCCTCAACCTACAAGGGTTTCAAGGCTGATGATCAATTGACTAATAAGTCTGATTAACATGCATGGAAGATGTCCTTGGATTTGGCGCTAGAAGATCAAGATGTCATGGACTATGTACAGGGGAAGATCCAAGAGCCTCTATCAAATGTAGCTACTGCCAGAAAGACAAAGTATAGAAAAGGGGAAATCAAATCGAAGATGATTATCCGAGATTCTATTCATAAGCACTTGGTTGCTTACATTTCTGAGTTGAAAACATCTAAGGAGACATATGATAAGCTGGTGAGCATGTTCAGGGCTAGCAATGCTAATCAAATCCTCTTCTTCAAGAATCAATTGAAGAATATCAAGAAGGGTAAGGATGAATCTACTCAATACTATTTTGTTAGCTCACTAAAATTAGGAATAACCTCTTAGCTATTGGGGAAGCAATATCTGATCGAGAGATGGTTCTTATTGCACTTGGAGGTCTCCCACGTGATTGGCATGTATTCAATACCACTATTCTCAATAATAATGTGATTCCTGATTTTGATGAAATATTGACGAGATGCACTCAAGAAGAAACAAGATTGATGGGGTATGCCTCTAATGGTAATGGAAGTGACCCCACTGCCTTCGCCGTTCATGCAAAGAAGAAGAACCATGGTGGCCCGAGAAATCAAAATCATGTTAGAGCAGGGCCCAAAGGAAGGGAAGATGTTACACTTGTAACAAGACTGGTCACTATGCAAGAGAGTGCCCTAATAGAAGGGACTCTCCTAGGGATGATGACAACAAAAACTCGAGAAGAAATGGCAGGAACAACAGGTTACAAGGAAAAAGGAAGGCTCCCTATGATTGTAGTGGAAATGGGCAATCTTTCAAGAGGTCAAGAAATTCTAGGTATGATGAGTCTAATGTTGTTGATAATAAGAGAAATGATTTTATTCTTGTATCTGCCCTCTCTGCTGCATCTCCACCCGACACCCTGGATGTCTGGTTAATTGATATTGGTGCTTCAAGGCACCTCACTGGTTATAAAGAAGCCCTTTATGATCTAGTTGAAACTTGAGAATGATACTAATCTGGAAATTATCCTTGGAGATAATGCCACCTATCCCGTGAAAGGGACAAGGACTGTGACCCTCCATTTATCTCAAGGTCAAGTCATCCGATTACAAGATGTGTTGTATGTACCTGATTTGAAGAAGAACCTTGTGTCCATTTCGGCAATGGAAGACAAAGGGTTCAAGGTGGCATTCGTTGATGGAAAGGTACTTATCTAGAAGAAGAACTTCAAGAAAGCTCTTTCTATTGGTTTTAGAGTTGATACACTCTACTAGTTTGGAGGAAGTCCACTGGGAGCTATGACATGTGATACAACTCTTCAAACAGAGTTATGGCACCAGAGGTTTGCACACCTTCATTACAAAGCCCTTCGCGAAGCAAGGAAGGTGGTGACAGGGATGCCCGAATTTAGAGATGATCATGAAGATATATGTCAAGGTTGTGTCGAAGGGAAGCATACAAGGGGACCATTCCCCTCAAGTGTCACAAAGACAACTGATATCTTGCAGTTGATACATTCTGACTTATTTGGTATGATGCCTATGACATCTTTGAGAGGATGTTCTTATTACATGACTTTTACAGATGACTTCTCCCGCAAGACCTGGATATATTTTTTGAAGAAGAAGGACAAAGCATTCAAATGATTTTGTACCTTCAAGGCCTTGGTGGAAAATCAAACCGAGAAGAAAATCAAATTTTTGAGGACCGACAATGGGACCGAGTATGATTCAAATGAGTTTAATGACTTTTGTAGAGAAGCCGACATTAAGAGGAAGACCACAACTGCGTACACTCCTGAGAAAAATGGTGTTGCTGAAAGAAAGAACGGGACCATTGTGGAAGTTGTCCACACCATGCTATGTAACCAAGGTCTTCTGAAGTTTCTATGGGGAGAAGCTGCGAACACTGTTGTGTATGTTCAAAATAGATGCTTGCATTTCGCTCTAGACTCCAATACTCCCGAAGAAGTCTTCTCTAGTAAGAAACTTGGTGTTTCTCATTTTAGAGTTTTTGGTTGTCCTGTTTACTTTCATGTGCCGAAAGAAAAGAGAAGCAAGCTGGATGCTTCTGGAAAGAAGGGAATGTTTTTGGACTACAGTGAAACTTTGAAGGCATATGTCTGGTCAAAGAGAAGTGGAGATATGGCACAATGTCACCTTCAACAAAGATGTTGCCCTCAAGAAAGTGAGAAATCTTCCTAGCTCCAAGGAAGACAAAGAAGATGAAGCAGGGAAGTTGGAAGAGTTGAAGGATGACCTAATGTCTGATGTTGAAGGACCTGTGGATCCCATTGATCCACCTCCTATAAATAAGAGAAGACCCTCATGGCTTGGGGATACTCTCGAAGATGTCGAGAGACATATTGCCCCAAGGGGGACATTCCGTGAAAGCAAGAAGCTGAAGAGATACCAAGGGTATCTAGCAGCGATGAGTACGATAGTACAATTTGAGCCTGGGACATTTGAAAAAGTCGTAAAGCACAAAGTTTGGAAGGATGCTATGCACGAAAAATATGAGTCCATTATGAAGAATGATGTCTAGGAAGTGGTCCCAAGACCGGAGGACAAATCTGTTGTCACCTCAAAATGGCTCTATAAGATTAAACATGGATTTGATGGAAGTGCTGAAAAGTACAAGCAAGATTCGTTGCCCGAGGCTTCTCTAAAAAGGAAGGCATAGATTATGATGATATATTTGCACCTGTGGCCTGCTATACCACCATCCGATCTATTATTTCCCTTGCTGCTATGCAAGGATGGAGTCTACATCAGATGGATGTGAAGACCGCTTTTCTGCATGGATCTATAAAGGAAGAGGTGTATGTGGAGCAACCTATGTGGTTCGAAGTCCGAGATAGAGACACCCATGTATGCAGGTTGAAGAAAGCCCTCTATGGGTTGAAGCAAGCCCCCAAGGCTTGGTACGAGAGGATATATAGCTACTTGATGAAGCTGGGCTTCACTCGAAGTAATGTTGATCCGAACCTTTATTTTAAGGTTGATAGAGAAAGGCCTCTCATTTTGGTTCTCTATGAGGACAATCTCTTCCTAACAAATGCTGACCCTCTCATCCATCAATGTAAGAGGGAGCTAGCTTTCGAGTTTGAGATGAAAGACCTAGGACTGATGCACTACTTCCCAGGCTTGGAGGTCTGACAGAGGCTAGGCGAGATTTTCCTTTCTCAAGGAAAATATGTCGTGAAGCTGCTGGAGAGATTTGGTATGGTGGACTGTAAGTCTGTGTCGACACCGATGGAACTCAACTTTAAGAAGATGAGTGGAAACGTTGTTGGGCCCGTGCTAGCAAATCCCACCGAGTATCAACAAATCGTGGGGGCCCTAATGTTCTTAGTGAACTCCCTTCCGGATGTATGTTTTGCAGTGAACACTTTGAGTCAACATATGGTTGAACCTCATCAAATTCACTGGATTGGTGCCAAGAATCTATTGAGATATCTTCGAGGCACAATCAACCATGGGCTAAGATACATTGCCGGGAGTTTGAGACTCCATAGATATACTGATGTCGATTGGGCTGGCAGTGTGGTGGATCGCAAGAGCACATTTGGATGTTGCTTCACCTTGGGTTCTGCTTCGATATCTTGGATGAGCTGGAAGCAGAACTCGATGGGTTTGAGCATTGCTAAGATCAAATACATTGCAGCGAGTATGGCCTGTTGTGAAGCTGTTTGGTTGCGAAAGCTCTTCAGTGAGTTGTTCGGGCATGTGCTAGATACCACCATTGTCCTTTGTGATAACCAGAGTGGGATTCGTCTTTCTAAGAATCCCATGTTCCACGATCGATCCAAGCATATTGATATCAAGTACCACTTTATCCAGGATATGGTACAGCGAGGTGTCGTAAGGCTCGATCATATAGGAACTGATTAGCAGGCGCTGATATTCTCACAAAGCCCCTGGGGAAGGTCAAGTTCCTAACCTTCCGTGAGAAGCTTGGAATCGTGGAAGGACCCTATTCTAAGGGTCCTGCTTGAGTTGGACTATGAGCTCTGGGAGCTCCAATGGGCTTGGGGATAGCTTCTTGGAGCTATAAGCACATACGGGGCTAGGCTGGCTGAACCTTGTTGTGCTTCTACCCCACCATTATGATATTGAGTTGGTTCACCTCTCTTTGATTTATGCCTCGCATGCATCCTACCCATGGAGTTTCAGACTCATGGGAAGTACCTCTCCTTTGGCCAATGAGGTGAGAAATGTGGATGGAGACTATAGCGAGACCGATGGATGCATCGGAGATTGTCGTACTCTCTATGTCTAGGATGGCACGTGTCCAACACCTTGCGCTGGGATCAAGTATGATGAGGTTTTATCCTCTAAACTGACTTCGGGTCAGTAAACTAACTTAGGGTTAGTATGAGACTATTTTGAGTCCGAGAGAGGTTTTTACCTCTAAGCTAACTTCGGGTCAGCTGTATGTGATGTCTTTGTGACTCACCTCATTAGGGGAATTTTGAGGTCTAAAATGGGCCTCCTAAGGAAATAATAAAATAATAGCTAAATCAATAAAATAATATTTATGAATTTGCAATTCACTTTTTGCATCACAATCCATGTAACCATGGTTAAATTCAATTCAAAAGTTGTACCAAAATAAAATTAATAGAAAAATTGTATTGATGTGACTATAAATAAGAATGAGTTTTTCAAGAAAAATTCATTATCATTGAACAACTAATGCATTTGTCCTTTGTACTTAAATAACTTAAAATAAAATATAAATATAAATACAAATTCTTAATTATATAATATGTTATTAATTAAAATTTATATTATTTAAATTGTATAATAACATGTAATTAATGTATTATATAAAAATAATATAATAAATGTAATATATTATTTTATGTATGAATTTTATTCAAAAAGTGTGAAATGACATTTATTATGAGTACTTTAATTTGACTTTAAAAGTACTTATAGCACTACTATGGTTAACCATGAGTTTTTATCCACCATTGAGAATATGACAAGTAAGTACCTTTAACTCAAGCAATGTCACTTCAACCATTAAGGATGATGTCATCTCCTAAAATGTGATTGGTTCTTATAAAGTGAATTTTGATTGTACATTTTCCTTAGGAGGCCCATTTTAAACCTCAAAATTCCCCTAATGTTTGTTCTGAAATAAAGAGCCAACAAAGCAAGTTACGACGGGATGACGCACGATGTTTGGTTTGGTACATGATGGATGGCACTTGTGGACAAATGGAGTTCTCCCTAGTTGAGAGGGAGTGTTAATTTTGAGCAACTAGGTCCAAAGTCCACGTTGCACTACTCATATGACGATGGTCATATTTTTTTGGATTCCTCTTTCAGAGAGGTGCAAGATTGATCTAAAGATCATCTTGATTGGATGAGCAAAACATTGATTTTGAATGTATTTTCCACGTGTGCAAAGTCGACCAGATTTATCCTGCATACCTAAAAGATGTGTCACACACCTTCATTGATGAATATAAATTGGAGAGACTTCGAGGTCATTTTCTCATCATCTCATCACACATTCTTTCTTTGTGATCTGATTGGTTCGATAGCCTTTGGAGGCCCTTTTTCTTCTCACACGTGTGGAGCAAAGTTGTTTTTTGCGTTGATCTATTTAGGGAATTTTTGCTGCAGCGTTGACAATGGTCAACCCTTGGTCGTTTGACCTCAATCTTCTGCAGAAATTCTGATTTTAGGAGGTTGTACAGCTGGGCACTAAAATCGAGGAATTTCAGACTGTTTGACCGAAGCCCTAGTTTGCCTACGTTGACTTTTCTAAGTTGTCCTTGGTTTGACTTGCGTTGACCTGTGATGAGTTGTCTTTGAGAGTTGTGGGTGTGACGCATCAAAGTGTTGGCTGACCGAGAAAGAGTTTGTTGGTTGAAGCATCTTGCTGACTGGACATAAGGAATTGTAAATCTGATCTATATTTGGCTTGTTTTCTATTGATCTATTATTGTGTTCTATCAGCATTTTACTTTCAAGTTTATGTGATTGCTATTTTGTATTGGGCCTAAGAAAGATTGAAGTAAAAGTGCATCAAGCATAGAACACCATTGTTATCTAAAAATAATAAATGTTTATGTAATACATTTTGATTTTGATAACTTAATGAGAAAACTGCACTTTATGGTATCAATTTCTTGTTTTTTTATCAATTTATTGTCATTAATGTGGTACTAGTTGTATGTATGATTGAATTTGTATCATCATCATATAAATATTTTAGCTTTTAAAATGAATCTTTATCTATATTTCATTTGCACACAAAAAATGAAATATAGACAAATTCAATTTAATATATATATATATATATATATATAAGGAGAGAGAGTCCTTTGTTTCCTGTTTTGGGGTTCGGCCATATCACATGTCAGATACTTGTATTTCCATCTCCTTTGTGTCCCGTGTCATCATGTGAGGTGACTTAGACTGACAAACATCAAACTGTTGACAACAAGATTTCTTTCTCAGGCTCAAAAAATTTCCCAGAAAATAACTTATATTTTCATTAATAGAAAATATACATTGTCGAGTCCATGTATAATCATCCTAAATTATATACATAAAGCAAAGACTAAAGATGGATCTCCATAGCATTGATTTCTTGCCTGTCTAGAATTTAGTAAATGCCAAAAGAGCCTGTCGGAAATTGTAAACCTTCCTTTGATAACCTGTATGCTTGGCAGTTCAGTTCTCGATATATACGCTTGATATAGTACCATTCCAGCGTTCTTAATTCATTGACGATATGCATCAGGATATGATCCAGGCACGGGGCTTCAATAACAACTTTCCATTCCAGCCAGTCAGTAACCAGTTTCAAATCTAGAAAAGCTTATATCAATATCATTGCAAAATGTTTAGAAACACATTTGTTGAAGGCATCTTGTGAAACGGGGGAAACAATAGATGTCAATATGCATGAGTATATTTCTCATGTGTCAAGAATTTTTTTATGGAATTATATGAATTCCATATGTTGATTAAAATATACCCACATACTCCAGTTCCATAATATAATAAACCGTGCATATTGAATCTAGAGTGATAGAATGCACCATGATTGAAATAATAATCAATAGGAGCGAGTTAAAAGGTGGACAAAGTTCACTTACCAGTGCTGACTTGTCTTTGAAAACTTGTCCAGCGTACCTCCATCAGTGCCCATTGGTCTTGTCGCTTAGGCAACAACATTAGCATTTCCTATGAGACTTCTGGGACTATACTAACGTCATCCACCTGATAAGCTTCTGCCATTGAACTTTTCATTAGCCAATGTTGAATGTGCTAACTTACACATATTACGTTGCTGAGAGTGCTGAGTCATCATTCAACATATTTAAATGCCATTCATCATTCATTATTATTTCGGTCATTTTGGTGCACTTCCTAGCAGCACATGTACCAGAGGATGTCGCAGCCCAGAGGACCATTTTTGGCATAACTAGGATGGCATGACCATGGATGCCTAATTTCAATTTTAACCGTGCCATAAAATAATGGCTTTCCAAGTGGACAAGATAAATCTTGTTGTTTTCATGCAGGTTACTGTGGAGAAGAGTTTAAGAAAACAAGATTGCAAAGACTCAGGCATGAGGATTTGTTGATAATGCATTGGTCAAAAGAGAAATTGACTGACGTAGCTACTAGAGATGAGAATACCAGAAACAAAAGATTCAATTCGAGAAGTGTGAATATCAATCTGAAAGTTCCTTTTTTAATAGATGAGCTCTTTTTAATCTACAAGTCTACAATGCTGTGGCAAGGGTTCTAAGTCGCAATGGATCAACCTCCTTGGACTGGATCTAAAGCAAGGGTCCATCACCCTGCAAGAAGAAAGACGTATTATTGACCTTCATTGAATTGTTGAATGAAGGCAATACATATATTGAATAGCTCTATTTCATTCTATTCACTTCCCCGGTTTATGTTCTTCTCATAGATACCTGTTTTAAACTACAGATTAAAAGATTAAAATACGTAATGTAAGAATCGATTTATATCTGATGAGGCTAGCAGTTCTAATGTTAATGTTAATATTGTTATCATATTTCATTGATTTCACTAACGCTTCTAGCAGTTCTAATGTTAATGTTAATATTGTTATCATATTTCATTGATTTCACTAATGCTTGTTTTGGTACACTACATATATAACGAGATTTCATTTCTATAGATGGGCTCAAATAACAAAGCATTTTCTTGGACGAATAGATATGAAGTAAAAGGCGTGTTGATATCATCTCATGCGTAAAAACGAAATTCAAGTGAGGAATTTGAGCGACAAATTAGCATAGAAATTAACAAAAATTAAGGGATACTAAATCTCCTTTGTATCATTTTCTACAACCAATCGGATATGTTTACTACGCACAACATTAAAGTACTATACCTATTTTCGGCTAAAATATGTTAACAAAACTGGTAGTAAATTCTTGTTAAACACAATAGGAGTTGTCTTTTTCCGTTTCAAAACTTGTGGTTGTATGACAACAATCTGTCATGCAAAACACTCCAATTTAGTCCAATTTGCATTGTATTTCAATGTATAATTTTTTGCATAGAAAAAATTTTTTGCATAGAAAAAATCAAACCTAATGAAGCAACATTTTCTATAAAGCTTTCCTGCAGCGAACTCCAGTTTTGACCTTAATTGTATTCAAAGGCACATTGTTTGTGTAAAGTAATCCAGCCTTGTGGAGGTATTTTGAGTCAAGTGAAGGGCAGATATGCAAAACAGAAATTATTTTTAAAGAATAATAGTGATAATTCTTTTGTGAACAGTGTAATCCTCACATTTGGCTAGGGTTTGTTCATATTATGTCATTTAAGCAGTGCTTTAGGCATTAATGTAATTTTTTATTATAATATTAGATTATGGTTAATGCTGACTTAGCGAACTTAGGTGTGAGGTTATAACCCTTTTTGAAGAGGGCATTCTACCTCTTGAGTTGCTTATAAATACATAATCAAGTAATTTTGCACATATTCGTCATCTTGTAATTTTCTTGTTCATTCTTTAGCCTATGGACATTATTTGATTATGAAGTGTTTTATGCCCAAAGGTACCTATGTTTTTTACGTTCATTTGTGCATGAGTTTATCTCTCTAACAATCCTTTGGAATAGCTCCAGCATTGTTGTTTGGTGTTATCTTGGTTGTTAATGGCTGGATTGTGTAGGGAATGCTTTTATGTTTTACATTTAGAGCAGGCTTCAGGTTTTCAGGTGGTTCCATCTGATCCTTTTTTCTCAAGGATATCAAGAAATTCACTTAATCTTGTCTCCTTTATGAATCCATGGTGTTTTAAGGATTTAGACAATTTCACAAAGTTTATATAGCTTTCTCCTAATACAACCTTTACTATAAACAAGGAATCCATGAAGGGAAAAGTAATGACCATGGGTGGAATATATATATATATAACCAATTGGTGAAAACAATATTTCCATGAACTTGTTAAGTACTCAATATATAATTGGTGAAAACAATATTAGTACTCAATATATGTAGGGTACTATTTTGAAAATGCAATATTGACTCAAACGAAAATAGATCAATTTGTTTTCTTTCAATTCCGGATCTAATGTGAGCATCATTTAAAATTGTATTTTCCCAATATTGTAATAGGGTTTAAAGTTTTCTAGGTGCTCTGTGTAGAGAGAAGTTGGTTTTTCTCATTGCTATATAATATAACTAGATATGATTATTTTAATATGTAGTTAGAGGACTAGAGGCTATTTATATTTCCTCAATATTTGGAGGATACGAACCAAACTTTTCTAGTTTGATTCATTTCCTCAAGAAAATGTATAAATAAACTTGTTCTAGCGCATAAACTCAATCAGACAACACTCAGAGAGAGAGATAGAGAGGTTCTAATGAAATCAAGGAGTTGTAGACCCAATTTAGTGTCTAAATTCTCCTTTTAGCTCAATTTTGTTTGAATTTACGTATGCTTTGAGTGGAAACTCTTTGTATATGTTTATCTCTAAAATCCCTTGTATATAATTGACAATTGACAATTAGAGATCAAAGGCGAGAGTTTCTATTGAACGAATGTGAAGAAACCATATTGATTTGTAGCAAAGCTTGAGGAGTAGTCGAGTTTGAAGTTACAGAGAGCATATAAGTCGAAATAACCAGATTAAGTCAAAGTTCCAGATATCCATTCATTCCATTATTAGATGGATAACCGAAATCTAAGACCCATGCATAATTCAATAGTAGTCAGGACCATTCATTTTCTAAGATCAACATCTAGCCTTGAGGAAAGGTCAACATTTGGCATCTGAACATTTTTATAAAGCACCCTTTTTTATTTTTTCTTGATTTCTGCAATCTGGATAGTGGCCCTCACATCTAGCTCATTGCAAGTAATGATTATTGTGATGTGTAAGTTGACATGGTAGGTGATGTGGATGTGACATGGAAGGTGATGTGGATGTGACATGGATTGTGATGTGGAAGGTGGGATGGACGTTGATGTAGAAGGTGATGTGGAAGCTAGAATGGAAGGTGATGTGGACGTGATATGGATTATGATGTGTACAATTGTGATGTGGCATCCAACATCCATGTTTTTCATAAAGTACCCTTTTTAAGATTTCTTGAATTTTTGCTAGTTTCAAATCAGGGGTTCCATAGCAAGGTTTCAACATCCAGAGGTAAAGAAAGATCTAGATCTGGATTTTCAATTTTTTTTCAAGTCACTTTTTAAAGAGGTTTCATATTTTCATACTTGAAGATCTAGATAAACATATTACATCTAGATCCTCAAGGTCCCCTCTCTAAGTTCCACCTATAGGCTTAATGAAGGATTTGGCCTCAAAGAATGATTTTTCTTTGTCGTCAAGAAATTACTCTAGCCTTCTTTCCTCTATTCTTTGACATTTGAATAAGCTTTTACAACCTCTAAACTTTTTAAGTTACTAACATTTGGATTTGGACTTTCTTGGCTCATGATTTATTAAAATTTTTGGATCTCAAACATTCGCCTTTTATTTAACGACAAGAAAACATCAGACTTATGTTTAGTGATGGATCTTGGACTTTTTTTTTGCTTAACAATGGGAAAACATTTGGTTTATGTTTAGTGACAAGTCACAGACATCCTGCTTCTATTTACTGAGAGGCAAGGAGCTAATAAGTGACAAAAAGGTGAAACGAAGGGAAATTGTTTGGTTCAAGAGATAGTTTCAACCATTTGAATTCTACCTATTGACGATAAAATTGCACAATGAATAAATTCATTTGCAAACGAATTTGTAGGTCAAGCAAGAGGAAAGTATAGATTGATAGAAAGCTTGAATTGGAATCAAATTACAGATCAAAGAGTGTAAGAGACCACACATAGGGAGACAGAGAAGATTCGCAAAGATAAAGAAGAGAAGTGACGATGCTAGAAGATTGGTTGTTGTAAGAGTTTCAAAAACAAGATAAAGCTAGAAGATCCAGTCAAGATCTTCATAATATCATTTTTAGTATCAAAGCTTAGGGAAAAGCTCTTGGAAAATAATAGGTAGCAACGAAAGACAGAAAAAAGAATTGGTGGCAAGAAATAACCCTCAAGTTATTGAAACTTGAACAATGAAGAAAGAAGAGTAGATAAAGATCATAAGAGAGAAGGTGAAGAAGCTCTACAACTATGGTATTTATAATAGTGAAGAGTGGGAATTTTCATATTCAGGAGAGCATATGAGTGAAGGCATGTTGATAAGTTGGCTAGAAAAAAATTTATAAGGCTATAAGGGAGAAGAATATCGGTTTCAAATGGAACAAATGGAGTTATAGAATGGATTATGCATTTATGAATTTTTCTTTTCACTATATTATGACAATGATGACTATGTAGATATGGATCTTGAAGGCCATAGCAAAGATGAGATGGTGAGAAGAAAGTCATTAGGAAATGAGATTTTCAATCCTTTTTGAAGGATAAAAGAAAAATTGAAACAATGATGGCTAAGAAGCAAAGATTAATTGATCACTACAACATGATCATAGATTTGAAGAAGAATCCAAAATCATGTGGAGTTAACATTCATGTTGAAGGGATGGAATGTTTATTACCTACATTTTATTTGATAAGAAACCAAGTAGCCCATAAGGCTGTAATTTTTTTAAACAATGTTTGTTTAAGATAGTTGGCAAGTTGACAAGATGGAAGAAGTTGCATTTATGTAGCATACAAATACATGAAAAGAGGCATAGTGAAGATAGTAGATATTTTATAGCTTTTCAATATTAGAAATTTGTTGTGACAATGTCAAAAGCATGGAAACCTAGGTTAGAACAAGTTTCTATTGAATTATGGATGCATGAGAAGGGAGGATTTAAAGAAGTATCTTTGATGTATAACAAGGATCTTAGGTTTCAGCATGAGATGAAATAGATAAATGATAATTTTTATTTGATGAAGTGTATAATAGAATTGAGAATAATAATATACAAGGATGTGCGGAAAATGGAAGATACGAAGCAAAACCCCAAATACATTGTTTCATTTCTAAAAGTTGCAGATCAAAGGTAGGATGAGAGATTCATTGATAAGTTTTAGGAAAGATCAAAGAGATATAAGATAAGGCAAAGGCAGAGAAATTTCCCTAGGAGAGTTCTTAAAGACAAGATACTAGCATAAGACAATAGTATCTTAGAAGGAAGAGAGGATAAAGATGAAGGAATAAGGCAAAGTACAATTGAAAATGGGCATTTTTAAGTCCAATAAGGATATGAGAACAATAAAGATGTATCAACACGGAAAAATGGAATAAGGAGCATAATAAAAAAAAAAATTTCTTTAACATGTTTATTATATTGCAGGTAAAGAAAGATTGAAGATGGATGTATGTTGTTCATCTTGAATACTCCTATGTTATTCAAAGTTGGGAACCAATGTAAATTTCACTTTAGCTTACCACCTTTAGACCTACAAATAAAGAGTGGTGGTTAAGAGGAGATTTGATAATATCTTAAAGAGCCTAGTAAGAAAGCATACCAAGCAATGGGATCTAGTTCTTGTACAAGTAAAGTATGCTTGTAATAATTTACCAAATAGGAGCACTAGTTTGAATTCATTACAAAATGTGAATGATATGAATTTTAGAGGGAATTTTGAATTGAGGAATTTGAAGAAGCGGGAGATAAAGGAGCGTAAATGGTGAAGAAATTGTAATAGTCATGTGGGAATTGGATGCAAAGATGATGTAGAAATTTCAAGAAAGCAGCAACAATTACAAGAAAAAGGCAGATATGAGGAAAAAAAAGCTTGATTTTGAACTTGAAGATTTGATATATTGAAACACTAAAGAAACAATAAGTTTCCCAAGAGGAAATACAATAAACTGAAATAGTGGCAAATTGGACCATGTGAGATGTTGAGAAATGTTTATGGAAAAGACTTCCACACATCATTGGGATATTTGAAACCTTTGAATGTTTCATAGTATATATTTTCAAGGGAAAAAGAGAAATCTCAACTGATGCACCTAAATTTGATAAAGTTCAAACAATAGAGAGGGATTTACAAATACCTAATGTATAGGGAAATAGATTAGAAGATGGTGATGGGAAGAAGATGAAGGGAAAAAAGTCTTGGGATGCACATAAAATATAGGATTAGAAATATTGCATTAGAATTGAAAATAACTCATGGATAGGAATACATGAACAAATCCCTTATTCCTTGAGATTCTATTGCAAGAGCATCATTTAAAATTGTATTTTCCTAAGATTATAATTGGGTCTAGAGTCTTCTAGATGGTCTACATAGAGAAGTTGGTTTCTCTCAATACTATGCAATGTAACCAAATATGATTATTTTAGTATGTCATTAGAGGGCTAGAGTGATTTAATAGATAAATTAGAGTTTGTTTATATTTCCTCTAGATTTGGAGGATATGAACCAAAATTGTGGTTCAAATCATTCAACTCCATAAAATGTATAAATAAGCATGTTGTAGTGCGTAAACATAGTCAAACAAGGCTCAGAGAGAGAGAGAGAGAGAGAGAGAAGAGTAGATAGAGTGTAATTATGTACATAGAGTTAGATGTAAGAAGTTTTGGGGTTTTAATAAAATCAAAGAATTGTAAACCCAATCCAATGTATAAATTCTCCTTTCAGTTCAATTGTGTTTGAATTTCTATATATTCTATGTAGAAACTCTCTCCATATGTTTATATCTGAAATCCCTTGTAGATGTGCATATAACTGAAAAACAGACAAGTAAATATCAAAGGAAAGAGTGTCTATGGAACAATTGTGAAGAAAGTGAATTGATTTGTAGCATGACTTGAGGAGTAAGCGAGTTTGAAGTTACAGACTACACAAAAATCAAAATATCTAGATTAAGTCAAAGTTTCAGATATCCATTCATTCCAACATCTGGAAAATAACCAAGACCTTAGATCCAAGCATAAATTAGGAGGTAATTAGGACCATTTGTTTTATGAGATCAACAACTATCTAGCCTTGAAGAAAGGTCAACATTTGGCATATGGACCTTTTATTTAAGTGCCCTTTATAAATTTTTTCAAATTTTGGCTATTTGGTTCTGGTTCCCACGATGCTAATCCATGTTGAGTCATTAGCTAGCTCATCACAAGAAATGAGAATTGTGACATGTGAGCTAATGTCGAAGGTGATGTTGGTGTGAGGTGGAAGGTGGCACGGATGTGATGTGGAATGTGATGTGGATTGTGAAGTGTACAAGTGTGATGAGGCATCCAATATCTGATCTTTTCATAAAGCACAATTTTTAAGATTTACTAGATTTCTACTAGTTCCTAATCAAGGGTCCGATAATAAGGTTCCAACATCTGGAAGATTGAATCTAGATTGGGATATTCGAACTTTTTTAAAAGTCCCATTTAAAAGAAGTTATAGATTTTCGAACTTCCAAATTTGGATAAACAAAATATATTGGGATCCTCAAGGTTTCACCTTTAGGTTCCACCTACGCTTATTGAAGGTTTTCACCTCGAAGAACATGTTTTTTCCAATTATCAGCAAAAGGAAGATTCTAGCCTTCATTCCTCCTTTTTCAGCGTCTAGATAAGTTTTTATGACATATTGACTATTTTAGTTACCAGCGTCCAAATTTTGACTTTTGTTAGTTCATGATTTAATAGAATTTTTAGATCTTGAATATTTGGCTTATGTTTAACCATGGAAAAACATGACTTCTATTTAGTGACGAGAAACTAATTAACTTCTATTTAGTGATGGATCGCGAGCATTCTACTTTTATTTAGTGACAACAAAGGAGTCGACAAGTGACAGAAAGGTGAAACAAAGGGAAATTTTGTAGTTTAAGTGATATATGTAGCCATCAAGATTATGTTTATTGATGGCAAAGTTGTAGAAGGAAAAAATTCATTTGCAAACAAATTTGCAATTCATTCAAGAGGAATGACCAGATTGATGAAAGGTTCTAATTGGCATCAAATGATGAATCAAAGAGTGTAACAGAGTGCAAAAAGGGAGATGGAGAAGATTAGCGCAGATAAAGGAGACGTGACCACAATGGAAGATTGGTTGTTGTAAGAGTTTTAAAAACAAATAAATCAAGAATTTTTGGTGAAGGTCTTCAGAAAGGTAGAAACTACATCAATCTCTAATCCAATAAATCATAAGTTGTGTTAATCCCATGGAACCACCATCTAATGACAATAAACATGTTTTGGAAAATATCATTCAAGTTATTAGGAAAATTGTAATGTCCCCATTTTTAATTTCCTCTATAATACAACGAGGATGGATTTCCAGGGTATGTGATGGCCAAGTCATTGGAGCATGAGTACGTCATCAAAGGTTTCAGAGGGTTTTTGAGGATTTTTATGGGATCTTACGACATTAGCTTGCCATATTCTATCATCTGCACAACTTGCTTTTGGTTACGTTGCATTCCAATAATTCCCATAAAGCGGGATTATTATTAAGCCTAACTTAATTAATTATGCTTAAGGTGGAATTCCGGGAAGAATGCTTGATGGAACATCTTAGTGTAATAGCTCCTTGGAATTGTAAGGACAAGGCTACAGGATGGGATGATGAGAAGTGGTTTCTAGTGGCCAGAAAAAGTATGGTGGGCGATTTACCATTTTCTTATATTAAAAGTGACTTTAATAAGTCATTAAATTAACTAAAAGAAGAGGAAAATGATTAATTAAAGGAGAAAGGTCGCGAGTGGCTTAAGTGAAAAATAAAATAAAATTAAAAGTCACTTAGATGAAGTCAAGGGGGAGCTTCTAGAATAACAATAAAATAATAAAATAAAATGTTTTTAGAAGATTAATCTATCTAATGGGCTTTTAAAAGGAGAAGGAGATCATTTGAGGACCTCTTGGATTTATTTATTTGTCTTTGTTGAGAGTTGGAGAATTTCAGTAGTCCCAGGACGGAAACCCTTGGGTGATTTGGTGAGAGTGTATGAAAAATAAACTCATCCCTTGTTGAATTCATTCAGAATTCATAAGAGAGCTTATTGGTTGTAGTTTTATTTTGGGAGGCCATATCCAGTGCTATATCCTGAGGCCAAATAAGTTAGAGGATCACATCTAAGTTATCCTACAAATTTGTCAAATCTTTTTTATATTAATATAAATAAAGTTGAGATTCCATGCATGTGTTTATTGCTTGTTATGAGATTGCAGTTTATATTTCCAGTTTGTCATTGATTTTGTATGGTTCGATTTGTGAAATTTGTTTATTGAATTAATGGCAATAATGTTTTTGAAGTACTATTCTGCTAAATTTGTATTTGAGATATTATAGTGGTATCAGAGTTGTGCATCTTTGTGCATCCTACCAGCATGAAGATTTATTGCATATCAACATTAAATCGAAAGTTTCAGAAGGAACTAGCTTTAGTGATATTTCATAATCACCCTAGCTAGAATATCATCAATTTTAGTGGTTCTCTCTAGCCACCCCAATTGACTCATTTTATTTTCTTCAGATGAACCCCAATTGACTCATTATGGTGAAATTTTCTA